>CM061559.1:100288167-100888167 GCA_030864225.1 Capsicum baccatum var. pendulum
AAATTTTGGCGCCATCGTCGGGGAATACGGTTGTCAATTAAGTTAGTGTTTGTTAATTGACCTTTGGTCAAGTTTCCCAAATTTTACTTTTTTTTGTTGCTTTTGTTATATGTAGGATAGTTATTGTGTATGCCTAGTATACAGAGATCAGGTGCACCATTATTGCCAATACATTCGGAACCTCAGTAAATTTGTAGAGTGGCAGACCCCCAAAATGTCGAAAGACTAGATGCTCTAGCTATAGCTTAACTAAATAAGCAGAATGACAGCCAGTTGTCACATTATCCTAATCCTGATGATGATGATTTTTGGGATGATGACTTGTTAGTCCTTGTTAACCCAAGGCGTGCAGATAATGAGGTTGCACCAGGTAATCAAAATGTAAATAGGAATCACCCCTTTAGGGCAAGGCAAGAGCATCAACCTGTGCAGTTTGATTTGAATGACGATGATGATGGAATGGATGGAGTAGGTGCAACTAAAGATATCATTCTCCACCTCAAGCACCAGGAGCTTAATTTAATATTACCAATATAATGATTTAACTTTTTCATCTTAAGGGGTTGTTCGGTGGTCTTCCTGGAGATGGTACAAACATATATTTGGTGAATTTTGTCACCATTTGCAAGTATTTTGATAATCTAAGAGTGGATCAGAATGTTATCTTCCTGTGTCTGTTTTAGTTGTCTCTGCCTGGAGAGGCAACACTATATCTAAATGAATTGACTCCCGAATCTATAACCAACTAGAGGCAGTTGAAAGAGGCTTTCCTAGAAAGGTTCTTTCTACCCTCCAAAAGGGTATAGTTGAGGGATAAAATCAGTAACTTCCGATAGATTCCCACTGTAGCTCTTCATGAGACATGGAAGAGGTTTTAAAAAAAGCTAATGAAATGCCTAAACCATAATATAATGGATATTCATTTGATGGATACTTTTTATCTATCTTTGAACTCTATTACGAAGCCAGTTATGGATAATGCTGTAGTAGGATCATTTGTGGACCTCACTTTTCCAAGGATTTTGTGGTAGCAAGCCCTACTGTGCCTGGTGGTATGACCGTAGAGCAACACAAGAAGGAGGAGAAATGTAACCAGGCCATGGCACACTTTAAGACACCGATGGATTTGCTGACTAATAATCTATTATCTGGAAAAATAGAGAAGGTGAAAGCTATTACATCCCAAAGTAGAGTTGACTTTGACTTGGAAGAAGAGGAGAACTATTTAAATAATTAGGGGGGTTATAGAGGAAATATCCAAGGTAATCAAGATCGAAACTATTATGACAAAGTTGGTTACAAGGATAGAGATTAAGGGAATTGGAAGAGAAAAAATGATAGAAGTGGACTATATGTCCCTCATGGAAGCACAAATAATGCTGCAACTAGCTCTGGCAAGATGTCCATGGAAGACATGATGGAGAAATTATTAAAGGGAGTTGAGACTACCAGCTCTAAGGTGACTACTATGAAGAGTTATTTGTCTTCCATGAGCCAGCTGGTAAACTCACACTCTACTTTTATAAAATCGTTGGAGCAGCAAATAAGCCAACTCTCAGTAAAATTGAATCAAAAGAAGAGCGGAATGTTTCCAAGTGATACAGTTTATATCCTCAAAATGATGGCTCCTACATGGCATTTACCACACAGAGTGGTAAGGTACTACCAGGCCTGTCTGTGGGAAAAGCTTTGATTGCAGAGGATATTGAACATAAAGAAAGTTATCCAGTGGAGTTTAAGAAACTGGATGAAGTTATTGATAATACACCATCCAACCATCAGTAGGTTAATGAGTTGGAGAAGAGCAAAGGAAAAGAGACCGAAGTGGTGGTTACTACGCTCCCAAAACCACATCCTCTATTTCCCCATCGATTGAATTAGAAGGCTGACGACAAAAAGTTTGGCAAGTTTATGGCCATGCTTAAGCAGTTGACAATCAACTTGCCGTTGGTAGAGGCATTGGAGCAAATGCCCGGGTATGAAAATTTCATGAAAGACTTTGTTACAAAGAAGTGGACGGTTATTTATGAGATAGTGGACAATCTCCATCATTGTGGTTCTCTTTCCACAAGGTCATTGGTGCAGAAGAAGGCAGACCCTGGAGCATTTACTATCCTGTACACTATTGGGACTCTTGATTTTGCAAAATCTCTATGTGATTTGGGAGCCAGTATAAACTTGATGCCACTTGTTGTGTGTAATAAATTGGGTTTACGGGATTCTATTACCACGAATATAAAATTAGTTATGGCAGACAGGTCTGTGAAGCGGCCCGTGGGGATTCTATATGACGTATTAGTTAATGTGTCCAGTTTCATATTTCAATCTGATTTTGTCATTTTCAATTACAAAGTGGACTTTAAGGTGCGCATAATCTTGGGTAGACCTTTTCTCGCAATTGGGAGTGTACTTATTGATCTAAAAAAAAATAAGCTACTATTCAGGCTGAATACCGAAGTATTTTGATTCGATGTATGCCAATCCATGAAATAGCATAAAGAGATGAGCATATTTTCTATTGTGAATTTTTATTATGAGGAGGAGTAGGAATTACCTATAGAGGAAAAAATTGTTGTGGAGACTTTGGCTGTTGTATTAATAAATTTTGATCAAGACGGTACTGAAGATTATGAGGTGACTATGTGTGCCTTGACAAACATGGTTTTTATTCTTATGTACCCAAGAAGCTCGATTTGGATTTGAAAAATCATTCCAGTCCACCAGCCAAGTCATTTATTGAACAGCCACCAACTTTGAAGCTGAAAGACTTTCTCAGTCATTTGAGGTATGTGTTGCTGGGCAGTGGGAATACACTACCTATTATTATTTACCTATTATTATTGTGGTTGACTTCGGTGAAAAAGATGTGGAATCCCTTATCTCTATTCTTAAGAGATATAAGAGGGCTATTGGTTGTACGATTGTAGACATTATCGATATTCTTCCTAGTATATGCACACATAAAATCCATCTAGAGGAGGATTGTGTCCCAACTATTAAGCATCAGCATCGTCTTAACCCACCTATGTAAGAGGTGGTAAAGAAAGAAATTATTAAGTATCTAGATGAAAGAGTGGTATACCTCATCTCAGATAGTAAGTGGGTAGGTCGTGTTCAATGCATGTCCAAGAAAGGGGGTATGACAAAGGTGGCTAATGATAAAAATGAGTTGATTCCACTTAGGCCTGTTACTGGATCGAGGGTGTGTATGGATAATAGAAAACTCAACTTATGGGCATTGAAGAACCACTTCCCAATGCATTTCGTGGATCAAATGCTTAATCGGTTGGCAGGAAGAGGTTGGTATTATTTCTTGGATGGTTATTCTAGTTACAATCAGATTTCTATAGCCCCAGAGGATCAGGAGGAAACAATATTCTCCTGCCCATATTGTACTTTTGTATTTAAGCGGATGTCTTTTGGATTATGTAATGCACCCCTACCTTTCAACGGAGCCTAATGTCTATTTTCTCAGATATGGTCGAAGACACCTTAGAGGTGTTTATGGATGATTCTTTGGTGGTAGGAGATTTGTTTGAGATATGTTTGGTAAATCTGAGTAGGGCCTTACAGGGATGCCAGAAGTTCAATCTTGCGCTTAATTGGGATAAATGCCACTTCATGGTGAAGGGAGGCATTGTTCTTGGACACAAAATTTTAGGAAAGGGGATTGAACTTGATCGAGCTAAAGTTGAGGTTAAAGAGAAGCTTCCACCTCCTATTTCAGTGAAGAGGTGCATAGTTTCCTTGATCATGCTGGTTTCTATAAGAGGTTTATAAAGGGCTTCTCAAAGATTGCAAACCCCCCATTGCAAAATTTTGGTGAAGAAAGTCAAATTCTCCTTTGATGATGAATGCTTTAAGGCATTTGAATACCTTAAAAGGAAGCTGGTTGATGCTCATATTATTATTGCACTGAATTGGTTAAAACCATTTAAGACTACGTGTGATGCAAGCGGTGTTGCCCTTGGAGCTGTGCTGGGACAAAAGAAAGACAAATTGTTTCATCCGATCTATTATGCCAGCAAAGCGCTGAATGGATCTTAAAATAACTACACCATCACAGAACAAGAACTTCTTGAAGTAGTCTATGCTTTTGAGATGTTTTGGGCCTATTTGCTAGGAACCAAGGTGGTGGTCCACACCAACCATGCAGTCCTGAGATATTCGATTGAGAAAAAGGATACAAAACCAAGGTTGATTAGATGGGTGTTGCTACTTCAAGAATTTGACCTTGAAGTCAATGATAGAAAGGGTTGCAAAAACCAGGTTGTGGATCATTTGTCCAAGATGGAAAGTAAACAAGCCGTTAGAGATGAATTTGAGATCAATGATGCATTTCCAGAAGAGAAAATCTTGGCTGCTATTATGGAGAAAATACCTTGCTATGCTGATTTCACAAATTATGTGGTGATTGAGGTGATACCAGAGAATCAATCCTTTTATCAAAGGAAAAAGTTTCTCCATGATGTGACCTATTACTTCTGGGATCAGCCATATCTTTTTTGGTGATGTGCGGATGGTATTATTGGACGGTGCATCCTAGAAGTAGATGTGTTGAGTATACTGGTTGGAGGTCACCATGCAGGTAATCGGGCTGCAAGTAAAGTGCTTAATAGTGGTTACTATTGGCCCTTTTTTTCAAAGATGTCTACGAGTTTGTGAAGATGTATGAACAATGTCAAAGGCAATGGTCCATCTCAAAGCTACATGAGATGCCAATGTTTAAAATACTGGAGGTAGAATTATTTGATGTTTGGGGCATTGATTTCATGGGGCCCTTCGTGAGCTCATTTAGGATGAAGTACATATTAGTGGCCATTGACTATGTGTCAAAATGGGTTGAGGCAGTCGCTCTGGCAGATAATAAAGGAAAGAGAGTTTTTGCATTCTTGAGTAAAAATATATTCTCTCACTTTGGGGTACCATGTACCATCATCAGTGATCAAGGATCACACTTTTGCAACCATATGTTCAGAGCTGCCTTGGAAAAATATGGAGTTAAGTAGCACAAAGTGGATACACCATACCACCCGCAAAACCGTGGGCAGGTAGAAACCTAAAATCGGGAAATCAAAGATATCCTTCCTAAGACTATAAATGCTAGCAAGAAGGATTGGTCTAGTAAGCTAGACGATACCTTATAGGTATATCAAACGGCTTTCAAGACACTTATTGGCATGTTGCCATACCAATTTATTTATAGCAAGGTGTGTCATTTGCCTATCGAGCTAGAGCATAAAGCATTATGGTCATTGAAGTGGCTTAACTTGAATTGAAAGGAGGTAGTGAATATAAAATTGGGGCAGCTGAATGAGATGGACGAATTTCATCTTGGAGCTTATGATCAGGCTAATCTATACAAGGAAAAAATGAAGAAGTACCACACCCGCAGGATTAAAAAGTGAGATTTTTAGGGAGGTGACTTGATGTTTCTATTTAACTCCAGACTCAATCTGTTTCCAAGTAAGCTCAAATTCAAAGGGCCCAACCCATTTAAAGTGAGTCAAGTCTACTCATCTGGAGTAGTGGAACTTGAATATGAAGACGGAAGTGTCTTCAAGGTAAATGGACAGCGTGTTAAACTATATATCGGTCCAATGGACTCGATAAGGAGTATTGATAATGTCTATCTCGATGAAGTTTGAGTAATTGAGATAACTGAGTTGTACCGCAACGATAAATCAAGCTCTAGTGGGAGGAAACCCATAGTGCGTTGTTGTAAAGCATTTGTTAAATTATTTTGTTATTTTAGTGCTTTTTTATGTGTTTGTGAAGTGTGCAGGAATAGTTGGAAAAGGGGTTAAAAATCTGAGCTAGTGGAATAAAAGTGATGGTCCATTTGGTGGACACTAGTAACCAGACGGATCACCATTTCTACCGTCGCAAAGATGATGAAAAATTCATTCATTGGATTAAGTTGACGGTAAAAATGGTGGACCATCACAAATTTTGTGGAGCACCACACTGACCATCAAAATCAAGATGAATTACCTAAGTTTTAGTAAGGCGTGATGGCCAAAGTGGCAGACCGTCACAAATTTGGTTGACCGCCACATTGACCATTGAAATTAACCTGAGGTGACCATGTTCTAGTAAGGAGCGATAGCCCAAATGGTGGTCCGTCATATTTTTGATGGACCATCGTAGTGGTCGTCGTTGTTACCCTAGCACTGGGTCGGGTCAGGTTAAAATTAAGAGTTATTTAAGTGACCCGAATTCGGCTAATTTATTTTAAAGAGGTAAAAGAGCGATTACATACACTATACCATTTTTAACTTCTTCAACTAACCAAATTTAATTTGTTTCAAAGAATTTGAGGCCATTTGATCTTCCTAGGACTCTCCATCTACTTCTTTTTGCCCTATTTAAGTAAACCCTTCTCATTTCTTTATCTTAATCTCAAACATTCTTGAAAGCAATTGTAGAGTTTTAAGTTAAGTAGTTTTCATTATTTGCAAGCAGTTAAAAGAGTAACCTCTGCAAAATCAAGGTATGAGCACCTCCAAGTCTTTTCCTTTTGAACTGATAGAGCATGAAATGAATAATTAGTTGGTTGAAAAAGGTTCATCTTATTTTCTTATTTTGGGTTAACTTATTTTGAATCCGGAATGATAATATACTTTATGAGGGTAAAGTCTGAGTAAACTGTATGCTCAAAAGTGCGGATATTTGTTTATGAATATGAAGTTAGTGTCAATTTTTGCAAAAAACTTGGGATTGCATGCTAAATGTTCGACAAAATGCTGAATTGAATCCTGAATCTGAAGAAGGGGATGCGATGATTGAAATGGTGGACCGTCAACTTTGTGATGGACCACCAAATTAACCATCGCAAGAACCCTAGAAATGACACCCACTGGTTAAGATGCGATGGCTAAAATGGTGGACCATCAACTTTGTGACGGACCACCATATGAGCCATCGTAACTTTTTGAACTTTTAGGTCTTTTGGATAAGACCTAATGGCCCACCTGGTGGACTACTAGTTACCCGACAAACCACCAGTGTAGTCGTCAAGTCTGAGTTTTTATTGGTTAGGCTGTTGCATTATAAACTAATTCCTTACTTATGTTTCATGCAATATGGGTTGTAAATTACCAATAAATATAGGAGAAAGATCCTAAAGAGGTAGAGGCAATCCTGCACCCGTTTACAACACCAGGCAATATAAAAGGGAAACTTAAATACACTCTCAGTATAAAGAGGAGAGCGACAGTAGTACAAGCAGTACCAGCTTAAGCCCAGATGGGGCAACAGTTGCTACATCTCAACCCGCGTCTACTGTGGGTAAAAGTGGGATTGCTAATATGGGAGAGCAAATGAAAGAAACTGATGTGGATACTGAACCTTAGGATACCAACGTTATGAAGCGTAAGTATTCTCAAGTTTTAGAGGTGATTAGATAGCAAATAGAGAGAGCATGAGAGAAATTTTATGATAGATTGACACCTATAGCAAGAGGGATAAAAATGCCATTCGCAGAGGAACATCAGATTATGCCAATAGAGCTACATGAGTATCCTGAGTTGGAACGTTGTTTCAACGAGTATGAACTAGAATTGATGAACAGGCCACTAGGAGTGTATCAACGGAATTGGGTAAGAGATTTCTTTGCCAATTATCTTGCACTAGTAGAAAACGACTGTCCAAAGAGGACTTCAGTTGTAAGCTTGCTGAACAGAGAGTCAGTACCTGTCCAAGGAGTCACTATCGATATTTCAGCCCAAACAATTAATAGGATATTGTTTTGGCCAGAGTACAAGGCTCTACCTGCTATACCTGATCTTGAGTATACATTGAGGACTGCATCCACTTAGAGGCCTTGGGTGGCTTCATTATTTACTGATGATGGCAACCCTTCTTGGTTGACTAATCCATAGGAGCGCATTGCAAAATATTCTATTAGCTCCAAGGCTAAGTTCTGGTGGGTTGTTGTTCACTTAAGGATGATGCCAACAAAAGGTGATAGAAACTTGGATACATACAGAGTTGTATTTGTGTCAAGCTTAGTTTCAGGGATGTAAGTTGACTTTGGCCAAATTATTGCGGATGATATATTTGTGAGGGCATATAAAACAAGCAATGCATTGTCGTTCCCATGCATAATCACTGAGTTATGCAAATAGGTCAGTGTTCCCCTGATCCATGGAGTTGATAATGAAATCTCGGATACATATAGACAGGACATTGAGAAGTCAAAAAATAATTCAAAGTTTACGATGCGTGTCACCAAGCCTCCAGCTTACCAGACTCAATCTATACTAGCTCCTGATGCTACAAAAATTCCTGCAGGTATGCCGTTGACCATCACCACTTATGTTCCACCAGAGTATGTGCCTCCTGGTACTTCTATAGGGTTGGGTTCTACACAATCTATGGGAGGAGTAGACTTTACTTAATAAAGGTCAATGCAGAGAATTTTGCAAAATCTCTAAAGCTACAAAAGGGGTTCCAGAGATAGTTAGATAAATGTGCTTCAGAATTTAAGCCTTTTGTTGATGAAATTATAGCTGAGGCAATCCTTCTATTCCAGAATATTCAATCTAGGATGGACATCATGGAGAACTGCATTAACCAAAGGCTAGAAGCACTATCCCTCCCTGATCTTGCAAAGCTCATGGCTGAATTTAAGTAGGCAAAGGCCAATATACAGAAGTTAAAGGGAAGGCAACCATAACAGACTATTTTTGACCCAGCTTTAGTGGCAAGTGATGATAATGAGGGTATTATAAATCTAATGGAAAGTCCCGTGAAAGATAAAGGAAAGCAGCACATGGATGAGCGAGCTATAAGAAAAAAAGAAAAGAAAAAGAAGAGAGAAAAAGATGAAGCAGCAGGAGTATCTACTAGTATTGCCCAAGCAAGGGGGCAAAGTTCAGGCTTAGTTCAAGAGATTTTTCCTCTAATTCTGGAGGGGGAGGTTTTGAGTGCTTCTACCACTATAGGGTCCAACACTGCGATAGTTGAGGACGCAGGATCCTCACCACACTTTACAGAAACCTCATATAAATAAGAGGCAATACAAGTATACTCATTTCTTTGTACTTTAATTTAATGCTTTGAGGATAACGCATGTGCTTTTCTGTGGGGGTGGTGTACTTTTACCATGAGGGGTTTGTGGATATTCTGAACCCCTACCATGTTCTATCTAGGAAAATCGGCATGTCTAGGATCATGTTAAGTTTGCATCTTACTTTTCTAGGTTTAACTTCAGATATGTATTTTTTGTCTTTTTAAGTCTTGTTATGTCGTTGATGTTGGTCCATGAAATAAAAGTTTTTTTGGTGTTAGTATCTTGTAGTAAATACACATGATGAATGATTTTGGCATCAAACTATGACTATTTCTATTTGACTATTTACCTTTGTCTCCTAGGATATGTGAGCAACTATTAGTTAATCTGCAGTTGGCATTAATCTATAAATATGCATAACATGGATGCACATCTTAAGAATAGTAGAATGAGTTTGACTAAGTTGCCATTGTGTGTGCGAGTAATTATAGTAGTTTTTTACATAGTATAGTACATAGAATTTTTCTAGTTCAATTGATGTTGTTCTGTAGTTCATGGGATAAGAAGTTATGGAAGGACACCTTGTGCTTTTAGTCCACTTAGCCAAAATAATTAACCCCTCCAAAAATAATTTTTCATTTTTGAATCCCTGTTTGAGCCTTTGTTAATTTTTCTTCATCAATAAGCATTCTAGTTAACTCTCTTTCAGCTGTTGACTCCTATACTTAAAAATATTTCAAGTTGGGTTTCCTTCTTTTCCACTTTTTATATGAAATTGATTGTGTCTTACTATGGGTCACTCTATTGAGTATTCGGTTAGCTATATGGATATCTTCCCCTCATAAGTTTTGCAGTAAACCTAAACTTATAAGTAAGGCATTCATCATTTCCTTTAAGGTTTGGTTTTTCCTTTTCGTAATTCTATAGATTGAGGTAAATACGGGGCCATAGTTTGATGGACAATTTTATTCTCTACATATTTCTGCGAAGGGAGATTCATATTCTTCGCCCCTATTACTTCTTATAGTTTTGATCTTTTTCTCTAACTGATTTTCAATTTCTATTTTATATTACCTAAATGCATCTATTGCTTTACCCTTTTTAGCAAATAGATATAACAACATCTAGTGCAATCGTCAATAAAAGTTATAAAATACTTTCTTCCACCACGAGATGGTGTTGACTTCATATCACAAATATCAGTGTGTATTAAGTCTAAGGGATTGGAATTCCTTTCAACAGAATTATACGAATGCTTAGTATACTTTGATTCCACACACGTTTGACATTTTGATTTATTGCACTCAAAGTTTGGCAAAACTTCTAAGTTAATTAGTTTTTGCAATGTTTTGTAATTGGAATGTCCTAATCGTTCATGCCACAAATTATTAGACTCAAGCAAGTAAGGATAAAATGAAATTTTATTGATTTCAACATTCATTACATTCATTTTGAATAGGCCCTCATTAAGGTAGCCTTTTCCTAGGTACACTTCTCCTTTACTAAGTACAATTTTTCCAGAAACAAATACACATTTGAATCTGTTTTTGTCTTGAAGTGATACAGAAATCAAGTTCTTTTGAAACTTCGGTATATACAGGACATTGTTCAAAGTCACCACTTTGCCTGATGTCATTTTAAGGCATACATTTCCTATTCCTTCAATCTTTGCAGTTGCAGAGTTGGCCATATATATTTTCTCTTTTGAGCCAGAGAAAAATCATCAAAGAACTACTTATTTACGTAAACGTGGTGGGTGGCACAGGAATCCATCATCCACTGTTGAGGATTTCCCACCAAATTGCATTCACATAGTATGGCACACAGATTGTCCCCTTCTTTCTTGGATTCAACCATATTTGCTTGGTCCTTCCTTTTGTCTTTATTTAGGGCACGACAATCTGTTGAATTGTGGCCAATCTTGCTAAAGTTAAAGCCTTTTCCCTTAAATTCCTCTTAGGTTGATTGTTTTCCTGTCCAGCTTTCTTTTGTTTTTTGGAGTTGTTGTGATCGTCTTCTACAATATTTGCTCCACTTATTGCAGAGTTTCCTTTCGACCTTCTTTCCGTGACTTTGTTATGTTCCTCAATGCACAGTCTTACTATAAGATCTTCGACTAACATCTCTTTTCGCTTATGTTTCAAGTAGTTCTTGAAGTCCTTCCACATAGGAGGTAACTTCTCTATTATCGCCGCGACTTGAAATGCCTTGTTCATGATCAAACCTATAATAAAGTTTATGTGAACATCAAGAACATTTCTAATACATTCAACTAAGGTTTTCATAAAACTCATACCTTCTGCGGGGAGATCGTGGATGATCACTTGCATCGCATGGACTTGAGATACAACAGACTTGCTAGCAATCATTTTAAACTCAAGGAATCTTGCAACGAAGATCTTCTTGGTTCCAGTATCCTCAGTATTGTATTTTATTTCTAGCATACCCCACAACTCTTTTACCGTCTTCATTCCACTAAACACATTGTATAGTTCATCTTGGAGGCCATTCAGAATGTAATTCATGCATAGGAAATTGTAATGTTTCCAAGCAAATGACAAATTTCACCTAGTCTAATGTTCTCTTGGCCACCTCTGGAGCTTCTTCAGATGTGAATCTTTGAAGTCATATATTTTTAAGGTAGAAGAACATGTTCTGTTTCCATCTTTTGAAATCAACACCCGTGAATTTTTCGGGTTTATCCGCTGGTGCCATTGCCTGTGGAGCACTCGTACGACTCATTATGGCAACATTAATTGCTGCCACAGTCTTTGCAGCATCATTTACTTCACTGTCAGAAGTCATTTTTCTATCACAACAAGGTACTAAATATTAGTATATCAAAATACTACTTGTAAAGTTTAAACACCCCTTGTTTCTAGTTTAACGATGAAGTTTGTATGACTTCTAATCCTCAATCGAATGACCTCTAACTTGTGATGATGATTTTATTTCTTCAATCAGTTGTTAAGTTTAAACAGAGTAGAAACCTTAAAGCTTTAATCTCCAGAAACAAAACAATACAGATTATGAAAAAAACTTTAGTGAAAAGAAAATTTCACCAAACAAGAAAAAAATAAATATATATATATATATATATATTTCAATTATTTCCTTAAGATTGTTGTTTTCGGGTGCAGAAATATTTATAATTTGACAAAATAACTTTAACACAATTTCAAGAATAAATCAAGAATACTTATGAAGTTTCCAACACCTTCAACACAAGATAAAAAATGACCTTTCAAAGAAGTGTGTTTTCAGCATTCTAAAGAAAATTAGATGAAGCAGAAAAAGCTAAGTCCTCTAAATTCACGGAGTGTCCTTAAGAAAATAACTCCCCTTAAGTACCTGAGATTTCGAAATCCCCCCCCCCCCCCTTCAAGGATAAAATTACTTAACAATCCGACTGTAGTGATACCTCAAACAATCAGATTCTCTTCGAACTTACTCAACAGTTAGATGATCACCCAGAGTATTTTAGAAGGCAAGAAATATTTTCAAGTACTGAAAATTTGTACTAAACTTGTGGCAAAATACAGGTTTATATAGCCATTAAGTGCCCCTAGCATTCGTACGACTCATTGTGACAACATTAGTTGTTGCCACAGTCGTTGCAGTATCATTTACTTAACTGCCAGAAGTCATTTTTCTATCACAACAAGGTAGTAAATATTAGTATATCAAGAAACTACTGATAAAGTTGCAGCAACTTTAAACACCCCTTGTTTCTAGTTTAATGATGACGTTTTTATGACTTCCAATCGCCGATCGAATGACCTCTAACTTGTGATGATGATTTTATTTGTTCAATAAGTTGTTAAGTTTAAATAGAGTAGAAAGCTTAAAGCTTTAATCTCCAGAAACAAAACAATACAGATTATGAAAAAAACTTTAGTGAAAAGAAAATTTCACCAAACAAGAAAATATGTATGTATATATATATATATATATATATATATATATATATATATATATATATATATATATATATATATTTCAATTATTTCCTTAATATTGTTGTTTTCGGGTGAACGAATATTTGTAATTTGACAAAACAACTTTAACACAATTTCAAGAATAAATCAAGAACACTTATGAAGTTTCCAACACCTTCAAGACAAGATAAAAAATGACATTTCAAAGAAGTGTGTTTTTAGAATTTTAAAGAAAATTAGATGAAGCAAAAAAAGCTAAGTCCTCTGAATTCACGGAGTGTCCTTAATAAAATAACTCCCCTTAAGTACCTGTGGTTGCAAAATCCCCCCCCCCCCTAGGATAAAATAGCTTAACAATCCGACAGTAGTGATACCTCAAACGAGCAGATTCTCTTCAAACTTACTCAACAGTTAGATGATCACCCAGAGTATTTTAGAAGGCAAAAAATATTTTCAAGTACAGAAAATTTGTACTAAACCTGTGGAAAAATGTAGGTTTATATACCCATTAAGTACCCCTAGCACTCGTACGACTCATTGTGGCAACATTAGTTGTTGCGATAGTCATTGCAGCATCATTTACTTCACTGTCAGATGTCATTTTTCTATCACAACAAGGTAGTAAATATTAGTATATCAAAATACTACTTATAAAGTTGCAGCAACTTTAAACACCCCTTGTTTCTTGTTTAATGATGAAGTTTTTATGACTTCCAATCGTCAATCGAATGACCTCTAACTTGTGATGATGATTTTATTTCTTCAATCAGTTGTTAAGTTTAAACAGAGTAGAAGCTTAAAGCCTTAATCTGCAGAAACAAAACAATACAGATTATGAAAAATACTTTAGTGAAACGAAAATTTCTCAAAACAAGAATATATATATACATATATATATATATATATATTTCAATTATTTCCTTAAGATTGTTGTTTTTGGGTGCACGAATATTTGTAATTTGACAAAACCACTTTTACACAATTTCAAGAATAAATTAAGAATACTTATGAAGTTTTCAACACTTTCAACACAAGATAAAAAATGACCTTTCAAAGAAGTGTGTTCTCAGCATTTTAAAGAAAATTAGATGAAGCAAAAAAAGCTAAGTCCTCTGAATTCACGGAGTGTCCTTAAGAAAATAACTCCCTTTAAGTACCTGAGGTTGCGAAATCCCCCCCCCCCTCCAAGGATAAAATGACTTAACAATCCGACTGTAGTGCTACCTCAAACGAACAGAATCTCTTCGAACTTACTCAACAGTTAGATGATCACCCAGAGCATTTTAGAAGGAAAGAAATATTTTCAAGTACAGAAAATTTGTACCAAACCTGTGAAAAAATGCAGGTTTATATAGCCATTAAGTGCCCTTAGCACTCGTACGACTCATTGTGGCAACATTAGTTGCTGCCACAGTTCTTGCAGCATCATTTACATAACTGTCAGAAGTCATTTTTCTATCACAACAAGGTAGTAAATATTAGTATATCAAAATACTACTTATAAAGTTGCAGCAACTTTAAACGCCCCTTGTTTCTAGTTTAATGATGAAGTTTTTATGACTTCCAATCGTCAATCGAATGACCTCTAACTTGTGATGATGATTTTATTTCTTCAATCAGTTGTTAAGTTTAAATAGAGTAGAAAGCTTAAAGCTTTAATCTCCGGAAACAAAACAATACAGATTATGAAAAAAACTTTAGTGAAAAGAAAATTTCACCAAACAAGAATATATATATATATATATCAATTATTTTCTTAAGATTGTTGTTTTCGGGGGAACGAATATTTGTAATTTGACAAAATAACTTTAACACAATTTCAAGAATAAATCAAGAATACTTATGAAGTTTCCAACACCTTCAACACAAGATAAAAAATGACCTTTAAAAGAAGTGTGTTTTCAGCATTTTAAAGAAAATTAGATGAAGCAGAAAAAACTAAGTCCTCTGAATTCACGGAGTGTCCTTAAGAAAATAACTCCCTTTAAGTACCTGAGGTTGCGAAATCCCCCCACCCAAGATAAAATAACTTAACAATCTGACCGTAGTGCTACCTCAAACGAACAGATTCTCTTCGATCTGACTCAACAGTTAGATGATCACCCAGAGCATTTTAGAAGGCAAGAAATATTTTCAAATACAGCAAATTTGTACTAAACCTGTGGCAAAATATAGGTTTATATAGCCATTAAGTGCCCCTAGCACTCGTACGACTCATTGTGGCAACATTAGTTGCTGCCACAGTCGTTGCAGCATCATTTACTTAACTGTCAGAAGTCATTTTTCTATCACAACAAGGTAGTAAATATTAGTATATCAAAATACTACTTATAAAGTTGCAGCAACTTTAAACACCCCTTGTTTCTAGTTTAATGATGAAGTTTTTATGACTTCCAATCGTCAATCGAATGACCTCTAACTTGTGATGATGATTTTATTTCTTCAATCAGTTGTTAAGTTTAAATAAAATAGAAAGCTTAAAGCTTTAATCTCCAGAAACAAAACAATACAAATTATGAAAAAAACATTAGTGAAAAGAAAATTTCACCAAACAAGAAAATATATATATATATATTTATATTTATATATATATATATATATATATATATATATATTTCAATTATTTCTTGAAGATTGTTGTTTTCGGGTACACGAATATTTGTAATTTGACAAAACCACTTTTACACAATTTCAAGAATAAATTAGGAATACTTATGAAGTTTTCAACACCTTCAACACAAGATAAAAAATGACCTTTCAAAGAAGTGTGTTTTCAGCATTTTGAAGAAAATTAGATGAAGAAAAAAAAGCTAAGTCCTCTGAATTCACGGAGTGTCCTTAAGAAAATAACTCCCTTTAAGTACCTGAGGTTGCGAAATCCCCCCCCCCTCCAAAGATAAAATGACTTAACAATCCGACTGTAGTGCTACCTCAAACGAACAGAATCTCTTCGAACTTACTCAACAGTTTGATGATCACCCAGAGCATTTTAGAAGGCAAGAAATATTTTCAAGTACAAAAAATTTGTACCAAACCTGTGAAAAAATGCAGGTTTATATAGCCATTAAGTTACCCTAACACTCGTACGACTCATTGTGGCAACATTAGTTGCTTCCACAGTTCTTGCAGCATCATTTACTTAACTGTCAGAAGTCATTTTTCTATCACAACAAGGTAGTAAATATTAGTATATCAAAATACAACTTATAAAGTTGCAGCAACTTTAAACACCCTTTGTTTCTAGTTTAATGATGAAGTTTTTATGACTTCCAATCGTCAATCGAATGACCTCTAACTTGTGATGATGATTTTATTTCTTCAATCAGTTGTTAAGTTTAAATAGAGTAGAAAGCTTAAAGCTTTAATCTCCAGAAACAAAACAATACAAATTATGAAAAAAACTTTAGTGAAAAGAAAATTTCACCAAACAAGAAAAAATATATATATATATATATATATATATATATATATTTCAATTATTTCCTTAAGATTGTTGTTTTCGGGTGCACGAATATTTGTAATTTGACAAAACAACTTTAACACAATTTCAAGAATAAATCAAGAACACTTATGAAGTTTCCAACACCTTCCACACAAGATAAAAAATGACCTTTCAAAGAAGTGTGTTTTCAGTATTTTAAAGAAAATTAGATGAAGCAGAAAAAGCTAAGTCCTCTAAATTAAAGGGGTGTCCTTAAGAAAATAACTCCCCTTAAGTACCTGAGGTTACGAAATCCCCCCCCCCCCTCCCAGGATAAAATTGCTTAACAATCCGACTGTAATGATACCTCAAACGATCAGATTCTCTTCGAACTTACTCAACAGTTAGATGATCACCCAGAGTATTTTAGAAGGCAAGAAATATTTTCAAGTACTAAAAATTTATACTAAACCTGTGGCAAAATACAGGTTTATATAGCCATTAAGTGCCCCTAGCACTCGTACGACTCATTGTGACAACATTAGTTGTTGCCACAGTCGTTGCAGTATCATTTACTTGACTGTCAGAAGTCATTTTTCTATCACAACAAGGTAGTAAATATTAGTATATCAAAATACTACTTATAAAGTTGCAGCAACTTTAAACACCCCTTGTTTCTAGTTTAATGATGACATTTTTATGACTTCCAATCGTCAATCGAATGACCTCTAACTTGTGATGATGATTTTATTTCTTCAATCAGTTGTTAAGTTTAAACAGAGTAGAAAGATTAAAGTTTTAATCTCCAGAAACAAAACAATACAGATTATGAAAAAAACTTTAGTTAAAAGAAAATTTCACCAAACAAGAAAATATGTATGTGTATATATATATTTCAATTATTTCCTTAATATTGTTGTTTTCGGGTGAACGAATATTTGTAATTTGACAAAACAACTTTAACACAATTTCAAGAATAAATCAAGAACACTTATGAAGTTTCCAGCACCTTCAAGACAAGATAAAAAATGACCTTTCAAAGAAGTTTGTTTTCAGAATTTTAAAGAAAATTAGATGAAGCAGAAAAAGCTAAGTCCTCTGAATTCACGGAGTGTCCTTAAGAAAATAACTCCCCTTAAGTACCTTTGGTTGCGAAATCCCCCCCCCCCCAGGATAAAATGGCTTAACAATCCGACTGTAGTGATACCTCAAATGAACAGATTCTCTTCGAACTTACTCAACAGTTAGATGATCACCCAGAGTATTTTAGAAGGCAATAAATATTTTCAAGTACAGAATATTTGTACTAAACATGTGGAAAAATGTAGGTTTATCTAGCCATTAAGTGCCCCTAGCACTCGTACGACTCATTGTGGCAACATTAGTTGCTTCCACAGTCGTTGAAGCATTATTTACTTCACTGTCAGAAGTCATTTTTCTATCACAACAAGGTAGTAAATATTAGTATATCAAAATACTACTTATAAAGTTGCAGCAACTTTAAACACCCCTTGTTTCTTGTTTAATGATGAAGTTTTTATGACTTCCCATCGTCAATCGAATGACCTCTAACTTGTGATGATGATTTTATTTCTTCAATCAGTTGTTAAGTTTAAATAGAGTAGAAAGCTTAAAGCTTTAATCTACGGAAACAAAATAATACAGATTATGAAAAAATCATTAGTGAAAAGAAAATTTCACCAAACAAGAAAAAAAAAAAATATATATATATATATATTTCTATTATTTCCTTAATATTGTTGTTTTCGGGTGCACGAATATTTGTAAATTGACAAAACAACTTTAACACAATTTCAAGAATAAATCTAGAACACTTATGAAGTTTTCAACACCTTCAACACAAGATAAAAAATGACCTTTCAAAAAAGTGTGTTTTCAGTATTTTAAAGAAAATTAGATGAAGCAGAAAAAGTTAAGTCCTCTGAATTCACGGAGTGTCTTTAAGAAAATAACTCCCCTTAAGTACCTGAGGTTGCAAAATCCCCCCCCCCCCAAGGATAAAACGGCTTAACAATCCGACTGTAGTGATACCTCAAACGATCAGATTCTCTTCGAACTTACTCAACAGTTAGATGATCACCCAGAGTATTTTAGAAGGCAAGAAATATTTTCAAGCATAGAAAATTTGTACTAAACCTGTGGAAAAATGCAGGTTTATATAGCCATTAAGTGCACCTTCTAAAAGGTGGCAATGGTTCACTGGTTTCCTTTCTGAATAGTCATGTCTGTCCATTCGACAGAGTGTGTCTTTTTTGAACAGTCACAACCATCCAATCAGTCAGACCTTTCCCCAAAATAGTGTGTCTTTTACTCGAAGAGCTGTGTCCCTTCCAAATAACTTTTCATTTTTCATTCACACAAATTGAACCCAACATAAAGCACGCATAGTGACAGCTCACGGAGCTTATTAGATGAAAGTGAATCAAGGAGCCAGTAAGATTAATTAGCTAATGTTTATCAAGTTCTAATTTAAGATTGATGAGATTTATACCATATAAGGAATGTCAAACTAATGGAGGATTACACTTAGGTTGGAAACCTAGGTGTGATCGATGATCAGAACAAGCTTAAAGGAAGATTTATCTTTTTTGTTGCATATCAGAGAGAAGAATGACACAAGAACCGTACCTTGCAGAATATTCTAAAAAATGCTTCCCAGGCGAGACGTGGAGAATTTAGATCTCCTCGTAGGAAATATTTTATGACTAAACATGAAAATTTGTCGGTCTCAAAATGAGTGTACAAGGTTGGTAAGAATGGGTTGTCTACCAGCTGAAAGATTTCTTTTTCTGTCTGAGAATGGGTTAATTTTTTTTATTTTAAGGTGATGCCTTATCCATCCATTTCATTAAAAAATAGCAGCAAGTGCCATTTAGCTCTGAATGATAAACAGTGCTAATGTCACCACAACCAAGAATTTTCAGTAACCTAAATTGACTCATGTCTAATATACCATCACGTGTCCTTATTGAAAGAATAGTCTTGCATCTGGGATCATTCCCTTTGTACGGATCATTGGAACTTCCAGTAATGTTACTCCAGTTACTATCATCACTTAGCTATCACTTCAATGCTAAAGCTAGTTTTAGCACTTGCTAGCAAATCCCTCTGAATAATCAGTTTCGTGCTCCCACAGTTTCTGTCATAATAAGCAAACTTTCACTCATCAACCCATAACTCCTATATATGTTCGTGTAGATGCATTACTGTGCCAACACCATAACTGTCAGTGCTACTATGTGGATTGATATTGCTGCTTGTTGATAGTGATGCATCCCAAAGACATTTTATTTCATTAGAATCAGGAGGAAAACTTGCTAATGTGTTGTGAGATGGACGATGAACTATAAATGGAGAGGATACTATCCCTAGATCATTTGGATTTTCAGCCCATCTCCCTGCAGGTGAAAGAACAAATGAACTAGGTTTTACATTAAGAACGTAGATTGAAACATCATCCAGGGAAGGACCCTTCAGAGATATGTTTTTCACTAGGCATTTGCCATCTACTTTATTAGAACCAATTGGTATGTAGACTGGTTTCATTAGGTCAGTATCAACAGGTTCTGGAGGATAACTTGTGTTGATTTGTGAATATTTAAGATTTTGATTTTGTAGGATCTTAATTGATCTGTTTTGTTGTAGATAATTTAGGTAATTAGATAAAAAACATCACATCTTAATAGTCATATCTTCTAGAATCAAGCAATTTGATTCTGTTATGTTTGATTTCTTGTACTATAAATTTGTAGCTCTCAGATGAATAAAATGTACACTTTTGATACCAATCTTATATGGTATCAGAGCAACTTTGTTCTTGTGTTGTTGATGACTAAAACAACATTTACTGGGCTACGTCACTCAACGGCATTAACAAAAGCCAAGAGTTTTGTTAACAAAGTACCGATCGAGACAACAATGAACCAAGGTGGCGATTCTTCTCATTTTCCTTTCAACTTACTTCTCATAAGTTGAATGGAAAGAATTATTTCGAATGAGCACAATCTGCCCATTTGGAGATTGATGGTTGAGGAAAACTTGGACATTTGACTGGAGAAATGAGAAAACATGAACCAGTAGACCCAACAATGAACGCCTGGAGCTCAGAAAACTGGATGGTAATTGCTTGGCTACTAAACTCCATGGAACCTGCCATAGGTAAACCATATTTATTTCTTCCAACTGCTAGGGATGTCTTGGAGGCGATTAGAGGAAATTATTCTAATGTAGAAAATGCCTATCAAATTTTTGAATTAAAAATTAAATTGTGGAAAACGAGGCAGGGAGAGAGAAGTATTACTCTTACCAGTAATGAGATGGTTTCCCTGCAGCAAGAATTAGATCAGTGTTATAATGATGAATGAGAATGTTTGAAGGATAGCGTAAAAATGATGAAAAGGGAAGAAAGTGAGAGGGTATATCTATTTTTAGCAGGATTGAACAAAGATTTTGACAAACTTCGTTCTTGACTTCTGGGAAAAAATCCACTGCCCACTTTGAGGGAAACATTTTCTGAAATTAGGCATGAAGAAATAAGAAGGAATGGTATGCTAAAAAAGATTTCAGTCTAGAATAAAAAATATAGAGTCATCTGGTTTAGTTGCTATAAAAAATAAGAATGAATAGAAAAAAAATCCGGGGTGTGATTTTTACTAAAAATACTGGCACACTCGTGAGACTTGCAGGAAGATCCATGGAAAACCACCCATCTGGAACGAAAAAAGGTAGAAAACCATGGAAATCAAGCCTTTCAGTTTACCAACAAAGAACCGTGGCTGAAATCTTCTTAAGAAATGCCACCATTAACCAAGGAACAACTAGAACTACTGCACAAACTTCTTTAATCTCAACTCCAATCCAGTAAACCTAGTTCTTCTACTCCAACTTGTTCTTTTACTAAACGGGTAATGTGCCATGTGTTTTTTAAAGTATTGATTCTACTAGTATAAGACCTTGGATCATAAATTCAGGGGATAGTGATCATATTACATGGAACTCCCATTTTTTCTCAACTTATACTCCTTTAGCAATGAATAAAAAAGTCAAAGTTGCTGATGGTTCCTTCTCAGCCATTGCTAGGAAAGGAACAGTCAAACTAACCCCTTTTATGACTCTTTTTTATGTCCTTCATATTCCAAAATTGTCTTATAATCTTTTGTCCATCAGTAAATTGACTCAAAACCTTAATATTCATGCTATCTTTGATGATATTTTATGTATATTTCAAGACAAGGTCTCGAGGAGGATGATTGGCAATGCTAGAGAGTCTGAAGGTCTTTATTTTCTTAAAGACAACGGTAATTCTGTAAATTTTAGTTTAGCTTGTTTTAACTCTGTTTTAGCTGATAATAAAGTCATGTTATGGCACTACCGCCTTGGTTATCCTAGTTTTCATTATTTGAAACTGGTGTTACCACAGTTATTTATGAATAAAACTACATCCTTGTTTCAATGCGAATTTTGTGAAATGGGTAAACACAGACGTTCATATTTTTCATTCCAAAGTTACCATACTACACTTTAAGTTAATCCACAGTGATGTTTGGGGACCTTCTAGGATAGCAACTGTAAATGGAAAAAGATGGTTTGTATGTTTCATAGATGATCATACTAGACTAGCTTAAGTGTACCTATTAAACGACAAGGGGGAAGTAAAACATATATTTGAGGCTTTTTATTTTATGGTTGAGACACAATTTCATGAGAAGATTCAAATATTTTGGAGTGATAGTTGGAGAGAGTTTTTTAATGACCACCTAAGCAAGTTTTTCACTTTTAAGAGAATAGTGCACCAAAGTTCATGTCCCGATACACCCCAACAAAATAGAGTAGTAGAGAGAAAAAATAGGCACCTTATGGAAGTAACTAGAGCCTTAATCTTCAAAAGCGGAGTCCCTAATTTTCTTTGAGGAAAAGCTCTTCTGACATCCACCTTTCTTATTAATAGGATACCTTCTGGTGTTCTAAGTTTTAAAACCCCTTTCAATATGTTCAAGACACACTTCCCTACTTCTATATTGATAACTGATCTATCTTTAAGAGTTTTTTGGTGTAGTGTATTTTTCATGTTCATGATAGGAGTAAACTTGATCCACGTACTAAAAAAGGTGTTTTTGTTGTCTATGCCCATAGTCAAAAGGGTTACAAGTTTTATGACCTAATAACTAGAAAGGTTATTGTCACAATGGATGTCACCTTTTTTGAATCACAATATTTTTTGAAGCTCATCTTCAGGGGCAAAAACATAGTAAAGATTTAAGGGATGACCTCATATGTGAGGAACAAAAGGATCTAGGTTTTATGATAGATACACGAAATAATTTTTTTAGTAACAAGAACCTAGATAAGGAAAGAGATTCGAACTTAAATAATAAAAATAAGGATACTAAGGAAATAAAGAGTTTTCATGATACAATTAATGACAAGTATAGGGAACCAACAAAAGAATTACAGATTTACATAAGAAGAAACCAAGATCAAGAAAAAGATAACAAGAACTCTCATTATAACCAAATGTCCTCCCTACAAGATCTTAATAATACACAAAGTAATTCTCCAGAATCTAACTCTGATTTATCCCTTGTTAGTTTGGACCTTGATCTTCCAATTGCCAAACGTAAAGGGGTAAGAAAACTTAGCAACTATCCCATGTCAAATTTTGTGTCATATAGAAACTTCTCCCCTACCTATATAGATTTTATTTCTCAATTATATGGAATGGAGATACCGAGAAATGTTTAGGATGTTTTGAACGTTCCTGAGTGAAAGGAGGCAATTCTTGAGAAGATGAATGCTTTGGACAAAAATGAAACCTGGAAAATGGTGGAACTACCCCATGGAAAGAAAATAGTGAGATACAAGTGGGTGTTCACCATCAAATTTAAATCAAATAGGTCCCTAGAGAGGTATAATACATATTTGGTTTCAAAAGGATTCACTCAGACCTATGAGATTGACTATCTTGAGACATTTGCTCTAGTTACCAAATTGAATTCAAAAGGTTTCTTTTGACCATTTTGGACAACCTTGATTGGCCCCTCCAACAACTAGACGTGAAAAATGCATTCTTGAATGGAAAACTCAAAATAAAAGTCTACATGGACCCTCCTCCAGGTTTTGAAGAAAGGTATGGAACTAGAGTATGCAAGATAAAGAAATCTCTCTATGGGATCAAACAATCTCCAAGATCTTGGTTTGAGAGGTTTACTCAGTTTGTGAAAAAACAACGGTACACTCAAGGGAAAACAGATCATACCATGTTCATTTGACATTCTATTGAGAGAATGACAACTATTCTGATAGTGTATGTTGATAATATTATACTTACAGGAGATAAATTGTGCGAAATAGAGAATTTAAAGAAATAATTGGCCTTAGAGTTTGAGATTGGAGATCTAGGACAGTTGACATATTTTCTTGGCATAGAAGTAGCGAGATCAAAAGAAGGCATTATAGTGTCACAAAGGAAGTATGTACTAGATTTTCTAAGAGAGTTGGGAATGAGTGGTTGTCGTCCAACTGAAACACCCATTGATCAAATATAAAATTTGGAAATAAAAAAGGAATATTTAGTTGACCATAGTCAATATCAAAGACTAGTGAGGAAGTTAATCTACTTGTCATATACTCGACCTGATATAAATTTTTCTGCAATCTTAGTCAGTGATTTTATGCACTCTCCAAAGAAAGAGCACCAAGAAATAGTCTACAGGATCCTAAGATATCTTAAAATTTCTCTGGGGAAAGGATTGTTTTTAAGAAAAAGTAAACATAGGGTCATTAAAAGCTTTACAGACGCAGACAGTGTAGTAACTACTACTGACATGAAGTCTACATCAGGATATTATAAATTTATCTAGGGAAATTTTATAACCTAGAGGAGTCAAAAATAGAATGTTGTAGCCCACAACAGTGCTGAAACTGAATACTGATCTATGGCCCATGGGATTTGTGAAATGATTTGGCTCAAGAAGATGATAGAAGAACTCAAAAAACCATTTGTTTTACTATTGAAGTTGTACCGTGACAATAAATCGGCCATAAGTATTGCTCATAATCCAGTTCAACATGATAGAACAAAACATGTTGAAGTGGATAGGAACTTTATAAAAGAGAAGATTAAAGAAGGAAGTGTGTGCCTTTCGTTCCAACAAATCAACAAATAGTAGATATTTTCACAAAAGGCTTGTTTGAATTAAAATTTGAAATTCTTGTAAGCAAGTTAGGCATGACTGATATTTACATGCCAACTTGAGAGGGTGTGTTGATTTGTGAATATTTAAGATTTGATTTGGCAGGATCTTAATTTATCTGATTTGATGTAGATAGTTTAGGTAATTAGATCAAAAAGATCACATCTTGATAGCCATATCTTCTAGAATCAAGTGATTTTATTTGTTATGTTTGCTTTCCTATACTATAAATTTGTAGCTCTCAGATGAATAAAATGTACACTTTTGGTACAAATCTTTCAACTTGCTCCATGGAATTAAGTAAATCCCCTTATCTTCAAGTGAATCATCACATCGCTTGATTGTATCAACATTAGGCATAAGTTCCTCTGGCTCCTGATAGGAGTGGTTTCCTTTCTATGTTTGAAGAGGAACAACGAAGTCCATATCCAGAAAGTCGTGGGTATCGGATATAGTTCCCACATCTTTGTGAAGTTTCCATAAATATTTGCCACCTCAGTCTTAACACGGTACCGTATTGGTGGTTTTTCTGATTCAAGTATCCTTTCCATCTACGATTGAAATTTATAATCAAATGTATCTCACAGTGACAAGCTCCATGGAACTGTAAATATCAATAAGACTTGATCCATACATGACTAACAAAAGTGAATAAAATTGTTGGGAAAAATTACTACAATATTGATATTAAATTGAAATTAATAATAGTAAAAGAATAGTCACAAATACTGTGTCGTGGCAAGCCACTGCCATGACGAGCATTCTGAATCATGAAGGCTCGAAACACCCCTATCTATCTGGTAATCATGCATATAATTCATATGATAAAAGAAATGTTGAAGATTCACAATACTACGAAAACATGGTCATGAGTCCAATGAAATCAATAATGGGAAATAATGTTCCACAATATCTATCAACGTTTGAAAACTGTCTGCGAAATCTATACTACATGACTAAAACAAACAACTGTTTGAAAACTGGGACAAGGCCCCCGTAGATCCAAAACTATTAAATGATAAATAAACTGCCAGACATTAGGCCTTCCGGAATATAGAAGGCTCACTACTTGTCTCTACAAAACTATCTGAAGAATCTACTGATTTTCTGGACCCCTAGACTGTGCCTTCGAACCTGGAAGAGAAGGGGGTCAATACAAAATACTGGTATGCTGAGCAATCCAAAATAGAGTAGAGATTTTTATATAAAATAAATGAGAGTTGATATAAAGCACATTATTGCAAAATGATTTTGAAAATACATGGGCATAGTATAATGATTTTCAACAAAAATGCAACATATTTGAGCTAGGTGGTACACCATACAATTTCACATTTACACCAACTGTCAAAACTCGGTTGCCGTCAAGATTAGAGTATAAGTGAGGGAAAGATACACAAGATCACACAGCAGGGTGTCTCGACCCAATCGATTATAGTAGTGCACAAGATCACAAAGCAGGGCTCCTAAACATAGTCCTAATTTGGAATGACATAATATCAGGTACATAAGATCACACAATAGGGTACCAAGTTCCTGAGTCAGCAAACACGGTTTCCAGCGTAGAGTCATTTGACTCGTGCTTTCTTCGGGTAACCACCTATCTCACAAAATCAATGCATTAAACTTAGTCTAATCAATCACATGCCATACTATACAGGGTATTGTCATACCCGACTTGCAAGTCATCAATATCAAATCAATTTTCCAGCTTTTCATACCATTTGCAACATGCACATATGTATGACTTTCACACCATTAAACACATACACTATGGTTCTCAACATGAAATCATTCAAAAAGTTAAATTATTTATGATTAATGTCATATTGCAAAACTCATGCTCTCCATGGTTCAACACAAGTGTAATATGGGGTATAAACATTATCATGGGGAATTTAGAAAATTCACAACTCGTGTACATCGTACTCTTTCAAAATTTCAGGTCACGGGTTCACAATTCAACCATCTAAGTATATTCAAACAAACAACCCCATGATATCTCCATATCTCTTTCAAAATCATATATCAAAACATGTTATTTGTATCAATTGAAAACCCCTATTTGTAAAAACATATATAGACTTGCATAAATTTAAAGTCTTGCATAAGTTTCATTTTGAAAACATGCCCATGAACTTTAGGATAACCCCACGTACCTCTATTTATGAAATGAGCGGGTTCTTCTTGAATCCTATGATCTGGGGATTTTGAATCTTCAATCGATTTTGAAAACTCACGGTTTAATCTTAGGTTTCTTGAAGATCTTGTTTGAAACCCTAGAGAGGATTCTTGATGATTTTAATGAAAATAGGGTAAAGTTGCTCAAACATACCCTAAATCCTTTGTTTGGACATTTTTAAAGGCTAGGAAAAAAGTCAAAATTACCCTTAATAATGCCTGAATGAAACTGGAAATTTGAACTTAAAAACCTGATTTCGGCTACCACCGCGATGCGCCACAATCGCGGTGGTCCACTAAAATTCTATGAGTGGGAATTCCAGTAGACCACCGCGATTGTGCTAGACCCCAAAATGATGATGTTTATGACTGGAACTTTAAATTATTCATAACTTCTTCACCGAGGGTTCGTTTTGGACAAATCTTATATCGTTGGAAAGCTAATTCAGTCATCTACGTAATGAAAGGTTGAAATATAAGATATCCCACATGAAAAATAATTTAGATCATTCTAGAAGCTAATGATTAGACTTTCCATGGATGGAACTTAGCTTAGAAGACGTCAGGGTGTTACAATATCCCCCCTTTGGGATTATTCATCCCTGAATGATAATGCAGAACACAGAAAAGCACGATTCCAAGCACACTAAAGCATAGAAAGATTTAGGTAAGGGTCATACCTTCAACTCCGCCATCTACTGGTTCAAAAAAGTGTGAGTATCTTGTTCTCATGTTTTCTTCTGATTCTCAAGTGGCTTCTTCAACCTTCTGATTTCTCCATAACACCTTAATTGAAACTATTTCTTTACTTCTGAACTTCTGGACCTGATGATCTAGGATTACAATAGGTTCCTCTTGATATGATAAGGAGGTTGTCACCTTGATCTCTTTTATAGGCAATACCAAATAATGGTCTCCAATGTATTTCTTCAACATGGATATGTAAAATACCAGATGGACAGAACCCAAACTGGCAAACAATTCTAACTCATATGCAACACCACCTATTCTCCTCAAAATTTGATATGGTCCTATACAGCGAGGACTCAGTTTACCTTTCTTTACGAATCGCATTACTCCCTTCATGGGAGAAACCTTCAGAAATACCCAATCTCCAACCTCAAACTCTAACTCGCTCCTTCTAACATCGGTGTGGGATTTTTGACAACACTGAGTTGTCTTAAGTCGTTCTCTAATATGCTTCACATCCTCCATTTCCTGATGAACAAGATCAGGTCCAAACATCTGTATCTTACCTACTTCATACCAACCTATTGGTGACCTACATCTTCTCCCATAAAATGCCTCTAATGGGGCCATCTTAATACTGGAATGCAAACTATTATTATATGCGAACTCTATCAATGGCAAGTGATCCACCCAACTACCTTTAAAAATCAATCACACAAGCCCTCAACATATCCTCAAGAGTCTGGATGGTGCATTCCTCTTGTCCATCCGTTTGGGGTGAAAAGCAGTACTTAGGTTTACTTGGGTACCTAAACCTCTCTGAAAAGATTTCCAAAACTAAGAAGAAAACTACATACCTCGGTCAGATATAATGGACACAGGTGCCCCATGTAAACGAACTATTTCTGCGATGAAGTGCGCTGACTTGGTCAGCCTATCTACAATTCTCCATATAGGATCATACTGGTTTCGGGACTTCAGAAGTCCTATAATGAAGTCCATATTTATCATCTCCCACTTCCATACAAGTAGAGCTATCTATTGGGAAGTACCTGCTGGCCTCAAATGTTCTACCTTCACTTCCTAACAGTTCAAACACTTGGAAATAAAATCAGCTACAACATGTTTCATATTATTCCACCAATACAAAGTGTTCAGATTATGGTACATCTTAGTAGAGCCAGGGTGAACAACATACCTCAAAGTGTGTGCTTCATCAAAGATTCTTTCCTGTAGTCCATCAATATTTGGGATGCATAACCTACCCTGATATATCAGAATACCATCGCCACCAATTTCAAATGACATTACCTTTTGTTGACCCACATTTTTCTTGATTTCCATCAAGATGGGATCTTCAACCTGCTTCTCTTTAACTTCAGTACAAAGGGCTGACTTAGCTATCTCATGAAAAATTACCCCTCCATCTTCATAATCTAAGAGTCGCATTCCCAGATTTGCAAGGCGGTGAATATCCTTTACCATCTCTCTCTTCCCCTCTTCAATATGAGAAAAGCTTCCCATAAACAACCTGCTGAGAGCGTCGGCTACAATATTTGCCTTGCCCGGATGGTAATGCAGGCTCATATCATAGTCTTTTAAAAACTCCATCCAACATCTCTGCATGAGGTTTAATTCTTTCATCGAGAAAATATACTGCAAAATTTTGTAGTCAGTATAAATATGAATATGCACTCCATAGAGATAATGCCTCCAGATCCTAAGAGCAAACACCGCGCCTGCTAACTCCAAGTCATGAGTAGGGTAATTTTGCTCATGCACCTTTAACTGCCTAGATGAATAAGCTACCACCTTACCATGTTGCATCAATACACAACCAAGTCCCATACGGGATGCATCACAGTATACCATAAAACCATCTACACCCTCGGGAAGAGTCAAAATAGGAGCAATAGTCATCTTGTCTTTCAACTTCTCAAAACTATTTTCACATAAGTCAGCCCACACAAACTTTACCTTTTTTGAGTCAATTAAGTGAGCGGAGCAACTATGGAAGAAAAACTCTCTACGAACCTTCTGTAACTCGCCAAACCCAAGAAGCTCCAAATATCGGTTGGAGTCGTTGGTCTGGGCCATTTCTCACTGCATCAATCTTTTGGGGATCCACTCTAATCCCATCACTAGATACAATATGCCCCAAGAAGGCAATAACATTCAGCTAGAATTCACATTGGGATAACTTAGCATATGACTGATGATCCTTAAGGGTTTGAAGGATAATTTAGAGGTGATTGGCATGGTCTTCTCACTTTTGGAATAGATCAGAATATCATCAATGAACACTATAACAAATAAATCTAGAAACTGATGAAACACCCTATTTATAAGATCTATGAAGGTTGTAGGGGCGTTAGTCAACCCGAAGGACATGACTAAGAAATCATAGTGAGAATATCGGGTTTGGAAGGCTGTTTTAGGAATGTCTAACTCTCGAACCTTCAACTAATGATATCTTGAATGAAGGTCTATTTTTGAAAAACACTTAGCACCTTGAAGCTGGTCAGAAAGATTATCAATCCTAGGAAGAGGATATTTGTTTTTAATTGTGACCTTATTCAACTGGCGGTAGTCTATGCACATACGAAGGGACCCATCCTTATTTCGCATGAAAAGTATGGGTGTACCTCATGGGGAAATACTAAGACGAATAAAGCCTTTTTCTAGGAGGTTTGCAAGCTGTTCTTTTAACTCTTTCATTTCCACGGGAGCCATTCTATATGGGATAATGGAAATAGAACGAGTGTCTGGCAATACATCAATGCCAAAATCTATCTCCCTATCAAGTGGTATCCCTAGGAGATCTTTGGGAAAGACTTCTGGAAACTCATTCACTATAGGGACTGACTGATGAGAAAGACTTTCAACCCTAGAATCTTTTACTTGGATTAGATGGTACATACAACCTCTGGAGATGAGATTTTGGGCTCTAAGATAAGAGATAATGTGACCTCTAGGTGCCACAAAATTTCCTACCCACTCATTTGGTGACTCATTCGGGAAAGAAAAAGTAACCTTTCTGGTTCTGCAATCAAGTGTGGCATAACACGAATGGAGTCAGTCCATTCCAAGGATAGCATCAAAGTCTACCATATCAAGTTCTATAAGGTCTGCCACAGTATTCTGTCTAAGAGTAGACATAACACAATTTCTATACACCCTTCTAGAAACAACAGAATCACCTATAGGAGTGGAAATAGTGAAGGGTTCTACAATAACTTCGAGCTCAAACCCAAAACCAACAGCCACATAAGGGGTCACATAAGATAAGGTAGACCCAGGATCAAGCAATACATAAATATTACGGGAAAAGATTTGTCACATATCGGTGACAATATCTGGTAAAGCTTCCACCTCCTGGAGGTTAGTCAAAGCGTATAACCAGTTATGACCACTCCCGGCAGCTGAAGGGGCACCCTTAGGATGAGGATCCATGGAGGCGGCTTGGGACTTAGCCCCCCTCTGCATTTCCTCTAGCAGAAGGGCAATCACTCTGAAGGTGACTTACCTTGCTACAAGAATAACAATTTCTACCCTAGAAATAACACTTCCCTGGGTGATTCTTTCGCAAGTCTCATACCGCGGATAAGTACGATGCTGCTGGGCCACACTGCTTTATGACTAAGTAACTGGTGTTCTAGATCTATTGTGAGTCTTAAAACCTTGAGATTGTCTGTCTGTTGGTGGTCTAGGCGATAGGACTCTGGCAGTAGACTGTTCATTAGCCCAATTCATCTTCTTCTGCCATTTATTTCCCACTTACCACTTTGAGGCTGACTGTGACCCTGGTCGGCAGATCTGGCTCTTTTTGCCTATCTTTCCTTCTCCCTAGATTCAGAAATCTTCTTTTTCTTCTACTCTACCTGTTGCTTGTGAACTGTAATCCTAGAAAAGTCCAACTCCTTATTCAGCATAGCTCCATGACACTCAAGCACCAGATCATCTGAAAGGCCAGAAACAAACTTCCTCATTCGGGCCCTTATACTAGTTGTCATCATAGGAGCATAACAGGCTAGCTGAATAAACTTTAGAGTATACTCCTAAACACTTATCTTACCCTGCTTAAGGTTTATGAATTCCTCTGCTTTAGCTTCACTCATCTCCAAAGGAAAGAATCGATCAGGAAAAACTTCCACAAATTCGTCCTACACTGTGGGCTCAACACTGTCACCCTTTGCCTCTTTCCACTCATTATACCATTGGTTTGCTACATCCTTTAGCTGATAAGCTGCTAGCTCAACACCTTCCACCTGATCCACATGCATCATAAAAATCTTCTCTATTTTGTCTATGAACTCTTGTGGATTCTCTTCTACTTTAGTGCCAGTAAACTTAGGCGGGTTCATTCTCATGAAAGGACCCACCCTAGTAGCTTCAGATGTAACAGGTGCAAACCCAAAATCTTCTAATTTTTGGGCCTGATTAGCCACTAACTGTGTCAGCATATGAATAGATTGTCTGAATTCTATATTCAAAATATTCCTTTGAGTAGTCGGGGGACGGTTGACATTAGTTCGTGGAGCCCTGGGTGGACTGGTTAGGACTGGAGGGTCTCCCGGAGTAGGGACAGGGTCTGGAGTAGGAGCTCTATTACATGTCCTCATCCCATGAGTGGGATGGACTTCATCATTCTAAGCACTCTGATTAGTATTGAGGCGAGGAGGAATGACTGTTATTTCTGTAAGATAAAAGATCACTATTAGGAATAGACTTGACTCTGAAGCACGAACTAAATCACAAGGAAGGGAAACATTTCTTAAATGCCTAGTATCCTCCTACTTATAAGTGTGGTGCACTACACACCCATAAATAAGACTCTACCCGATGCGATTTCGTAGATACGTTGGGACCATGAACCTTGCTGTGATACCAAGTTTGTCATGACCCAAATTAGAACCCTAGCCGTGACGAGCATTCCAAACCATAACGGCCCGAAACACCCCTATCTATCTGGTAATCATGCACATAATTCATATGATAAAACAAATATGAAAGATTCATAATACTATGGAAACATGGTCATGAGTCCAATGAAATTAATAATGGGAAATAATGTCCCACAACATCTATCGACATCTGAAAATCGTCTGTGAAATATCTAATACATGACTAAAACAAATAACTGTTTTAAAACTGGGACAAGGCCCCCAGTAGACCAAAAACTATTAAATGATAAATAAACTGCCAAACATCAGGCTTTCCAGAATATAGAAGGCTCACCACTTGTCTCTACAAAACTATCTGAAGAATCTATTGATTTTCTGGACCCCTAGACTGTGCCTCCAAACCTTGGAGGGAAGGGGGTCAATACAAAGTACTGGTACGAAAAGTAATCCAAAACAGAGTAGAGATTTTTATAAAAAATAAATGAGAGCTGATATAAAATACATTATTGCAAAATGATTTTGAAAATACATGGGCATAGTATAATGATTTTTCAACAAAAATGCAACATATTTGAGCTAGGCGGTACACCATACAATTTCACATGTACACCAACTGTCAAATCTTGGTTGCCGCTGATATTAGAGTATAAGTGAGGGATAGACACACAAGATCACACAATAGGGTGTATTGACTCAATCGATTATGGTAGTGCACAAGAGCACAAAGTAGGGTTCCTAACCATAGTCCCAATTTGGGATGACATAATATCAGGTACACTAGATCACACAGGAGGGTACCAAGTTCCCGAGTCAGCAAACACGATTTCTAGCGTAGAGTCATTTGACTCTTGCTTTTTTTGGGTAACCACCTATCTCACAAAATCAATGCATTAAACTCATTTTAATTAATCATATGTCATACTCTAAGGGTATCATCATACCCTACTTGTAAGTCATTAATATCACATCAACTTTCCAGCTTTTCATACCATTTACAACATGCACATATTTATTAATTTCACACCATTAAGCACATACACCATGGTTCTCAACATGCAATCATTCAAGAAGTTAAATCATTTATGAATAATGTCATATCAATTGCAAAACTCATGCTCTCAATTGTTCAACACAAGTGTAATATGGGATATAAACATTACCATGGGGAATTTAGAAAATTCACAACTCGTGTACATCGTACCCTTTTGAAATTTTAGGTCACGGGTTCACAATTCAACCATTTAAATACATTAAAAAAAACTACCCCATGAAATCTCAATATTTCTTTCAAAATCATATAACCAAACATGTTATTTGTATCAATTGAAAACCTCTATTTGTAAAAACATATATATACTTGTATAAATTTGAAGTCTTGCGTAAGTTCCTTTTTGAAAATATGACCATGAACTTTAGGATAACCCCACGTACCTCTATTTACGAAATTAGTAGGTGCTTCTCAAAGCCTATGATCTGGGGATTTCAAATCTTCAATCAATTTGGAAAACTCACGGTTGAATCTTTGGTTTCATGAAGTTCTTATTTGAAACCCTAGAGAGGATTCTTGATGATTTTAATGAAAATAGGGTTAAGTTTCTCAAACATACCCTAAATCCTTTGTTTGGACATTTTTAAAGGCTAGAGAAAAATTCAAAATTACCCTTAATGACTCCTGAATAAAAGTGGAAATTTGAACTTAAAAACTCGATTTTGGGTACCACCGCGACGCGCCATAATAGCGGTGGTCCACTGGAATTTAATGAGTTGGAAATTGGGTGCCTCCATAATGCACCACCATCATGGAGCCCCACTGGAATTTGATTATTATCAATTTGACCCTCTCCACAATGGACTAGACCCCAGATGACGATGTTTACTACTGGAACTTTAAATTATTCATAACTTCTTCACCGAGGGTCTGTTTTGGATGAATCTTATATCGTTGGAAAAGTAATTCAGTCATCTACGTAATGAAAGGTTGAAATCTAGGAAATCCCACATGAAAAATAATTTAGATCATACTAGAAACTAATTCTTAGACTTTCCATGGACAAAACTTAGCTAACAAGACGTCGGGGTGTTACAACTCCGCTGAAAATCCTTCGAGCCTGTCACTCCCTAAGGTTCCACAACTACTTTCAAACATGTGAACTCATGGATGGAAGTTTTGAGGTTGTACAAACAAATTGCCCAAAATAATTCTAGAGGAAGAGTAAAGGAGGAAGATGTTTTCTTTCTTCTTGTGTTGTATATTTTCTTTTCTTTTTAGGTGATCCTTATATAGCATATAGAAATTGACAAAGACGGATGAACTTTGAGATATTGATGGTATGAATTAATAACATTAAAGAGCCATTACTATAATGTTATTGTATACATTCTGAAGGAGGTATGTTCATTTTCATTGTAACGTAAGAGTGTATGTTCAAGTCCTCCTAAACGTATGTTTTTTTTATTTATTATTATTTTCATTACACAAATGATTATGTATAACATTAATTTTACATCCCCCACTAATGCAAAAATAAAAAATAACAATAAATTATGGACAAAAGGAAGGAATATGTACTTAAGTTTTAATATTTTTTGATTTGAATTGACACGTAGTGATATGAGGCCACAACAAATATCCAAAAAGTGAAGTACTCTTGAACTAGATAGACATAAGTTGAGGCCCGAACAACACATTCCATATCCTTTATTTTAAGAAACCTCCGCGATATTACAAATTACTTTTTATGGTCATACACACAAACATTGGGTCTCATGAGTGATCTAGAAAGATGACCCAAGTCTTTCAAAAAAGGAGACCAAACCTTTACACTCACGTAGGTGATCCATCAAGCCTATATCATAGACCATATTAAGGCTATGAATCATTAAGAGAAAAAATAATCTCAACCTTATAATACACTACCTCACGCCATAGGGATAGGATATGCAGTATTTATTGAAGGCCTATATGGCTTCGTTTGACCACAAATGGGTATCCACCATATTAACTCAATTCATAGGCTTTAGCCTCACCCTCCTCGACAATTCAAGGACTATTTTTCTTGTCAAACCCTTGGTCATAAGACCTGCTAGATTTCTTTTGGACCTTACATATTCCAAGAAAATAAAACCATGTTTCAATAATTGTGTAACTGCACCATGTTTGATTCGAATATGTCCCTTTTTACCATTATATACACTATTTTTAGCAATCCCAATTGCCGCCTGTGAGTCACAATGTAACGAGACTGGTGACACCTATATTCCCCAAAAAGTCACATCTACCAAAAGGTTTCTCAACCACTCAGGCTTATTCCATTCTAACACAAGAACAATGAAATCAGATTTCATGGTAGAACGTGCTATACAAGTCTGCTTTGAAGACTCTCATAAAATAACATATGCACCAAAAATAGACACATAGCCACTAGTAGAGCTAACTTCACCATTGTCAGTCACCCAGTTTGGACCACAAAAATATTTCAAAACTGCAAAAAAATTATTAAAATACAAACACCAATCTATAGTACCTCTCAAATACCTTAACAAGAGATGAAGTACATTCCAGTGTTCACTACTGAGATTATGAGTATATCTACTTAATCTAATAACAGCAAAGCTATATCAGATCGAGTATAGTTCATGAGAAAAATTGCACTCCTAATTATTTTAGCATATTCAGTTTGAGAAACACTAGACTATCTATTCCTTTTTAAGTGTAAGCTAGGATAATAATAAGTTCTCATAGAAACTACATCAAATCAATTAAATTTTTTCAATATCTTTTCAATATAATGACACTGACACAAAGAACAACCATTACCGGTTCTTTTGATTTTTATTCCTAAAATCACATCAGCTTCTCCAAGGTCTTTCATTTCATATTTAAAAATAAAAATTTCTTAGTCTCATTTACAAAATTAACATTAGGGCCAAAGATTAACATGTCATCCACATATAAACTATAATCACATAATTCGATCCTATCATTTTAGAATAAACACAGGTATCAAATGAATTAACAACAAAGCCATTATCCTTTAATGTTAAATCAAATTTTTCATACCACTGCTTAGGTTCCTTCTTAAGTCCATATAATGAATTTCTCAATTTGCATACTTTATCCTCTTGTCCTAGAACCACAAAACCTTTAGGTTAAGTCATATAGATATCTTCCTCTAAATCACCATATAAAAATGCAATTTGGAGATCCATTTGGTGTACCACTAAAATATGAATAGCGGCTATAGCAATAAGAGTTCTAATGGTCGCTATTTTAGTCACAGGAGAATAAGTATCAAAATAATCAATACCTTTCTTTTGGTTAAAACCCCTAATCACAAGTATAACCTTATATTTATCAATTATAGCATCAGGCTTCAATTTCTTCTTAAATATCAACTTGCTACTTATGGGTTTACAACTTGTAGGCAAATCACACAAGTACCAGGTGTGATTAGAAACTATAGAATCTAATTCACTTTTAATATCCTTTTTTCAAAACATCGCATCTACTGAAATCATTGCTTCATCATAAGTTTTAGGGTTTTCTTCTATTACATAGATACACACTAATTCACAATTTAAAATATTGATATTAAAATTCTCAGTTAAGAAGGTGGTGATAAAATCAGGAACAAAATTAGTCTCAGTTCTACATCTTTTACCCCTTCTAAATTCATTTTCATAAATTATCAATAGCATCAAATGCAAGCATAACATAAGAGTTAACAGACATAAATACAAAAGTATTATTTTGCATATCACTAGGCATATTATTTTTCAAAGGAAAAGCATTCTCAAAAAATTCTACATCTCTAGATTCACAAATATAATAATAATTTAATGAATAAATCTATATGCAATACTATTTTGAGCATATCCAATAAAAAAGTGTTAAAGGTCTTAGAGCCTATATTTATTCATTTAAAATCAGGTAGACCAACCTTAGCCAAACACTCCCACACATTCAAAAATTTCAAGTTTGGAGCAAATCCTATTCATAATTCATATGAGGTTTTGTCTAACTTTTTATAAGGGACTATATTAAGAATATAGCATGGAAATAAGGCGGCTTCCCCCCACATATAGTCAGGTAGATCCGAGCTTAAAAGAATAGAATTCACCACTACACCATTTTGTTGGGGATTATAGGGAGTACTAAACTCATGGATAATATCATTTTTCTTACAAAAATATTTTAAAGTTTTAGTACTTTATTCCCGCCCATATTAGATCTAATTCTCTTGATTTTCCTGTCTAATTAATTTTCTACTTTTGCTTTGAATTTTAAAAATATGACTTCAGCCTCATCTTAACACTTAAGGGGGTATACCTTAGTGTACCTAGAAAAATCATCAACAAAAGTAATGTAATATATCTTTCCACCTTTACTAATAGTGTTTTTAAAATCTGCTATGTCTGAATGTACTAGTTCAAGTAATTCGATATTTCTACTAGTAACATATTTAAAAGGTTTCTTGGCATGCTTTTCTTCTGCACACAGGACATTTAGAAATATCATTAATATTTACTTCAAGAATCAATCCAATTTTTCTTAGTCTTTTAATAGAAGAAATATTAACATGACCTAGTCTACCGTGCCACGAATTAATAGACTCAGTAATATAAGTAGAATTAAAAATACTTGTATTATTGGTAGTCTCTTGAACAATGTTCAACATAAATAAACCCCCACTAAGGTATTCCTTCCCAACAAAGTCTCTTCCATAAGAAATAATTAGTTTATCATTTTCAAAAATAAGTTTAAGGCCTACTTTATTGAGAAGTGCTCCATAAATTAAATTTCTATGGAGGGAGGGAACATATAGAACATTGTTCAAGACTAATGTTTTATCAGAAGTTAAATTAAAGGAAATTTTTCTTTACCCATAACTTCAGTAGTAGTGAAGTTACCCATATAGATGGACTCGCCATCAATGGACTCGGCAAAGTCATGGAACAACTCTTTATCGGTGCAGACATTCCTTGAAGCCCCTGTGTCCAATACCAGTTAGTCTTGTTAGCCACTAGGTTCATCTCAATGACTACTGTAGCAATTACTTCATCACCCTCAGTAAGATGAACTTGGACATTATTTTGTCCTCCCTGTTTTGAGTTTTGCAAACTATCCCATATTTCTTTAGTATATTTGTAAGTAACAAATAAATCAAATAAAGTATTAGTCATATGACTCAATAAATGTCCTCTAGCATTTTTTCTATCCTTTTTAATCTCCTTTTTAGCAAATTCATCAACAATCATAATAGTGTTAGGACAAGTAATAATGTTATAATGATCATTAAATAAAACATAATCAACTTTTAATTGTTCTAAGAAAATCAAAAGGTTTTGTGACCAATATTTAAAATTATTTCTGTTCAATGGCTCAAGTTTTGACAAATCAGGAAAAGTTCTATCCAAAAAAAATAGCCATTTATCAATATTGTATGTAAGGAAAAATCTTTCAGATTGTTGGAAAAAATTACTACAATATAGATATAAAACTGAAATTAATAATAGTAAAAGAATAGTCATAAATACTGTATCGTGGCAAGCCACTACCTTGAAAGTGATTTTGGCCTGACTCTGGTGCAAATCCTTATAGACGGTCACTCCTCAAGGTTCCGCAGCTACTTCCAAATACGTGCACTCATGACTGAAAGTTTGGAGGTTTTCCAAACCAATTACCCAAAATAATTTAAGAGGAATAGGAATGGGGGAATATGTTTTCTTTCTTTTTGTGTTATATATTATCTTTTCTCTTTAGGTACTCCTTATATAGCATATTGAAATTGAAAAAGACGAATGAAGTTTGAGGTAATGATGGATCCATTACTATAATGTTATTGAATACATTCTAAAGGAGGTATGTTCATTTTTATTGTAACTTAGCAATGTATGTTCAACTTCTCCTAAACGTATGTTTTTTTTAATTTATTATTATTTACATTACACAAACGATTATGGATAACTTTAATTTTACAAAAATTAACTAGGATTGTTTGTTAATTAGAAGCATGCTATCATATCAAAAAGTTGTATCTTGTTAAGCAGTCAATGAGAGAACCAGCACATTGAATACGACGATATATGAAAGAGTACTTTAACTTTAAGAAGTTCCATTTTCATCTTTTATGCACACTAATGTATAACATATATTTAGCAATATCTTCATATATATATTTCAGGTTATTAATTAAGTTCTGAGTTGCACCACACAATTCTGTAATTTACTAAGCAAAAGAGAAAGAGAAAAGGAGAGACGAACTACTGCAGACCCAAATAAATAAATAAAAAGTCATATCCTTAAAGCTTTCAAATGAGATGGTTCACACATTCAACATTCCTTCAAAGTAGGCAGTTCCTAGTGTCAATTATCATCATCGCTCATAAAAAAAATGGTTCCGTAAGATCAACCAAAGAAAATAAAATTAGAACAATGTGTTGCAATGTGAAAATAAAGAGTGTCTACAGAATAGGATACTGCTGAATCATAGAATTCCAACACATCACCCTACATTACCTAAGTATTTCACAAAATTTTGAAAGCCCAGTGGCAACAAATGGGATATTATCAAGAAGTTGCAGGAATCAAACAACTGAAAGAAAGTGTCTATAATACCTTTGTGATGTAAAATTTAAACACGAAGAGAAAATTGGCAACCTCGGTAACTTCCTTTCTTCTCATGTTACGTTGTATCTTCTAAAGTTATTAACATAAAATATATATATACTAGCAAGGAACTACCGTGGAAGAGAGAATCACAGGAATTACTTAGATTCTACACAAATACTAGAACCCAATTCAAATAAATTAACAAATTGGTGCCAAAAAAGTTTAGTTTTCTTTTTAAATGAACGAAAGACAAATCAAATTAAAACCAGAAAATAATGAAAGAAGTGGAATGTACCACTAGTAGTAGTCCGATCTGAAATTGATGTCCTCATCTTAAACTGGGAACCTCATGTCCTTTACACGCTTCTAAATGAATGTGAAAAAGAAATTAAACTTCAACGTCTCTCTATTTGTTTCTCAAAGCATTGGGTAGTTGAAATTAATTACAGTATAAATATTTGCTTGCTATGCTAGTGGAAGTAGCTAAAAATATGAATATAGCCCACGAAGGAGCAGATGTTGGGTTCATAGTATATGAAACAAATGTGAATGGAAAAATGGAGAGTAAAATGGTGGAGGAAAGGAGACACTAAAATGGAAAGTGTACTCCCAAATTAGAAAGCTTACTCTTTCTCCCACATTGGTGGAATAAGAGAACTTGGAAGTGTTTATAATCAAGAAAACTTACTCCATTGATAAGTGAGGCAAGAAACAAGAGATGCCTTGCACCGTCGTCGTCGTTTGCTTGGATTTGGATTTGGATTGATTGATGAGATCTATCTTTTTGGATAAACTTTATTTGATGAAATCTGATCAATGACAAAAATGAAAGAAATTTTCCTGTGTGTTTAATACTCCATTTATATGCATGTAGTAATAGTAACAGATGCACTGTTTTGACTGAACTGATGCACTATTTCTGTTTCGACTGAACTGATGCAGATTTTCGAAACAATGTTTCCTGAAATAATACATTGGTTTGAATAGATGTAATTCTTCAATAAAGTGATGCACTGTTTTGAACTGGTGCACTGTTTCGTGAAATGGTATACTATTTTAGAAAAATATTGCACTGTTTTGGGTAAACAGACATGCATTTTTTAAAAAGTCACACCTCTAAATTGAACCACTTCCACCTTTTCAAAGAGGCATGTTATGGCTGTATAAACCTGGTTTCATTCATAGGTTTTGATATGAATGAAAATTTTAGAATAAAAACACTCTTCATACCTTAAAAATATTCTATGTGATCACTCAAAATGTTCAGTGAGTTCAATGATATTCCCATTGTTTGAGTTAGCGCTACAGTTGGTTTATTTGGCCATTTTATCGTGAGAGGAAAATTTCGCACCCTCGGGTACAGTGTGGGGAATTATTTCCTTAAGAAAAGTCCTTGAATTCAGGCGACTTGGCCATTTCTGTTTCATCTTTATTTCTAAAAATAAAATATGTCTCTTGGAAAGATCACTTTGATCTTGTGTTGAGGGTATTTTCTGTACTTCATTGTGTTCTTGGTTTATAAACTTGAACTAGTTGAAGTGGTTGTTTCTAGTATACAGATTCTTGTATCCGTTGAAGGAGAATAACAATCTTAAGGAAACAACTTTACAAAATCTCTATTACCTGTTCTTGGAGATTAAAGCTTTAAGCTTTCTACTTCGCTTGAATTTAACTAGTGATTAAAAGACATAAAATCTTCTTCACAAGTTAAAGTTCACTCGGTTGGTGATTTGAAGTTATAAAATCTTTATCGTTAACTAGAAACAAGAAGAAAAGTTTAAAATTTATTTAACTTTATAAGTAGTATTCTGAAAATACTAAATTTTTTTGTCTTGTGGTGATAGAAAAAATGACAAGCTAAAGTCAAATACAAGATACGGCAACATCTGTGGGGGCAACTAATATTGCCACATCAAGTAGCACAAATGCTTCTCCTACAATGGCACCAGTGAAGAAACCTAAAAAATTTGAGGGCATTGACTTTAAGCGATGGCAGCAAAAGATGTTTTTTTACCTTACCACTTTATGTCTCCAGCGGTTCACTAGCGAAGACACTCCTGAGGTGATCGAGGCAAAGACAAAGAACGTTTAGTAATTGTAGAAGCTTGGAAACATTCAGACTTCCTTTGTAGAAATTATATCCTGAGTGGTCTCCAAGACGACCTCTACAATGTTTACAGTGGAACTAAGACATCAAAGGAATTATGGGGGGCATGTGAAAAAAATATAATAAAGAGGATATGGGAATTAAGAAATTCCTTGTTGCACGATTTCTGAACTTTAAAATGATAGATAGCAAATCGGTTGTCTCTCAACTGCAGGAGTTGCAAGTAATTATACATGATCTCCTAGAAGAAGGTATATCTTTGAAAAATACCTTAGTTGAATAAATTAAAAATGTTCTTAATACTCACTTAATCTATTTTGTAGGTTTGATTGTGAATGATGCATTTCAAATAGCAGCGATAGTTGAGACGCTACCACCTTTGTAGAAAGACTTCAAAAATTACTTGAATCATAAACGCTAGGAGATGACTATTGAAGATCTTATTGTCCGAATATGTATTGAAGAGGATAATAAGGTTGCCGAGAGAAGGTTAAAAGGGAATTCTACATTTAATAGAACACATATTGTAGAATATGATCAAAATAATTCTAAGAAAAGAAAGAAAGATGAACAAGGAAGCCATCAACCCAAAAATATGCTTCAATTGTGGCAAGATTATCCACAAATCCACGGATTCTCGTGTCCCAAAGAAAGGCAAGAAAAAGGATCAAGCAAATATGATTGAATCCAACAAAGTGCGATGATTTGTGTGCTATGTTCTCCGAATAAAACTTGGTGGGAAATCCTCATGAATAATGGATGAATTCTGGTGCTACCCGCCATATATGTGCTAACAAAGAGTTTTTTTCGTCATTTACTCTGACTCAAGTAGAAGAAGTGATCGAAATGGATAACTCTGCTACTGCTAAGGTAAAGGGACCAGGAAAAATATGCTTGAAAATGGGTTCATAGTATATGAAAGAAATATGAATGGAAAAATAAAGAGTAAAATAGTGGAGGGAAGGAGACACTAAAATGGAAAGTGTACTCCCAAATTAGAAAGTTTACTCTTTCTCCCACATTGTTGGAAGAAGAGAACTTGAAAGCGTTTATAATCAAGAACACTTACTCCACATGATAAGTGAGGCAATAAATAAGAGATGCCTTACGCCGTTGTCTTCGCTCGCTCGGCTCGACTTTGGCTTTAGCTTTGGATTTGGATTTGTCAAATGGTCGATCGATGAGATCTATCTTTTTGGATAAACTTTATTTGATAAAATCTGATCAATGACAAAAACACAGGAAATTTTTCTGTGTTTAATACTCTATTTATATGCACGTAGTAACAGCAAAAGATGCAATATTTCAACTGAAATGATGCACTATTTCTGTTTCGACTGAACTGATGTTGATTTTTGAAACAATGTTTCCTAAACTAATACATTTATTTCGAACAGATGCAAATCTTCAACGAAGTGATGTACTATTTTGAACTGGTGCATTATTTTGTGAAATGGTATACTGTTTCTGCAAAAATACTGCACTGTTTTGGGTAAATATACATGCATTTTTAGAAAAGTCACACCTCTAAATTCAACCACTGCCACCTTTTCAAATAGGCATGTTATGGCTATATAAACCTAGTTTCATTCACAGGTTTTAATATGAACAAAAATTTCAGAATAAAAACACTCTTCTTGCCTTAAAAATATTTTATGTGATCACTCAAAACATTCAATGAGTTTGACGATATTCCAATTGTTTGAGGTACTGCTATAGTTGGTTTGTTTGGCCAATTTATCCTAGAAAGAAAATTCTGCAACCTCGGGTACAGTGAGGGGAGTTATTTCCTTAAGGAAAGTCCGTGAATTCGGGCGACTTGTCCATTTCTGTTTTATCTTTATTTCTAAAAATAAAGTACACCTCTTGGAAAGATCACTTTGATCTTGTGTTGAGGGTATTTTCTGCACTTCATTGTGTTCTTGGTTTATAAACTTGAACTAGTTGAAGTGGTTGTTTCTAAAATATAGATTCTTGTACCAGTAGAAGGAGAATAACAATCTTAAGGAAATAACTTTTCAAAATCTGTATTACTTTGTTTTGGAGATTAAAGCTTTAAGCTTTCTACTTCTCATGAATTTAACTAGTGATTAGAAGACGTAAAATCTTCATCACAAGTTAAAGTTCAATTGGTTGGCGATTTGAAGTTATAAAAACATCATTTTTAACTAGAAACAAGAAGAAAAGTTTAAAAGTTATTTGAATTTATAAGTAGTATTCTGAAAATACTAAATTTTTTTATCTTGTGGTGATAGAAAAAATGATAGGCGAAAGTTAAATGCAATATGTGTTAACTTCTGTGGGGGAAACTAATATTGCCACATCAAGTCGCACAAATGCTCCACCAACAATGGCACCGGCGAAGAAGCCTATAAATTTTGCGGGCATTGACTTTAAGCGATGGTAGAAAAAGATGTTCTTTTACCTCACCACTTTATGTCTACAACGGTTCACTAGCGAAGACAATCCTGAGGTGCCCGAGGGAACCTCGGACAAAGAGAGTTTCGTAATTCTAGAACTTGGAAACATTCAGACTTCCTTTCCAGGAATTATATTTTGAGTGATCTCCAAGATGACCTCTACAATGTTTACAGTGGAACTAAGACATCGAAGGAATTATGGGGGGCACTTGAACAAAAATATAAATCAGAGGATGTGGGAATTAAGAAATTCCTTGTTGCACAGTTACTGAACTTTAAAATGATAGATAGCAAATCGGTTGTCTCTCAAGTGCAGGAGTTGCAAGTCATCATACATTATCTCCTAGTAGAAGGTATATCTTTGAAAAATACCTTAGTTGAACAAATTAAAAATGTTCTTAATACTCACATAAACTGTTTTGTAGGTTTTATTGCGACTGATGCATTTCAAGTAGCAGCGATAGTTGAGAGGATACCACCTTTGTGGAAAGGCTTCAAAAACTACTTGAAGCATAAATGCAAGGAGATAACTATTAAATATCTTATTATCCAACTGCATATTGAAGAGGATAATAAGGCTGCCGAGAGAAGGTCAAAAGGGAATTCTTCAATTAATGGAGAACAATTCTAGAAGATGATCAAAATAATTCTAAGAAAAGGAAAAAAGATGAACAAGGAATCCATTAACCCAAGAAAAAACTAAAGGTAAATGTTTCAATTATGGCAATATTGGCCATAATTCCACGGATTGTCGTGCCCCAAAGAAAGGCAAGAAAAAGGATCAACCAAATATAATTGAATCCAACAAAGAATGCGATGATTTATGTACTATATTCTCAGAATGAAACTTGGTGGGAAATCCTCGCAAATGCGGGATGGATTCTAGTGCCACCCGTCATGTATGTTCCAAAAAAGAGTTATTTTCGTCATTTGCTCCTGCTCAAGTAGAAGAAATGATCAACATGGCTAACTCCGCTACTTGTAAGGTAGAAGGAAGAGGAAAAATATGCTTGAAAATGACTTCAAAAAAGGTCTTGACACTTAAAAATGTGTTGTATGTTCTGGAATTATGTAGGAATTTAATTTTTGTTTCACTTCTAGACAAGAACGGACTCAAATATTTAATCGCTTATAAAACATTATAATTAACAAAGGAGAAATGTATGTAGGAAACGACTATCTTATTCAGGACCTTTATAAGATGAATGTAATGACCGTCAAAATGAATAAAAGTTTAAATTCTTCTTATTTGCTTGAGTCCTATAATTTATGGCATGAACGTTTGGGCCATGTTAATTACCAAACATTTCGAATACTGATTAAGTTAGAAGTTTTGCCAAAATTTGAGTACAATAAATTAAAGTGTCAAACGTGTGTGGAATCGATGTATACAGAGCATCCTTATAAGTCCGTTGAAAGGAATTTCAATCCCTTATACTTAATACACACTGACATTTGTCATATGAAATCAGCAACATCACGTGGTGGGAAAAAGTATTTCATAACTTTTATTGACGATTGCACTAGATACTGTTATTTCTACTTTCTAAATAGTAACGATGAAGCAATAGATGCATTTAGGAAACATAAAATTGAAGTTGAAAATCAGTTAGACAAAAAGATCAAAATGATAAATAGTGATATGGGTGGAGAATATGAATATCCCTTTGCACAAATATATGTATAGAAAGGAACCATCCATTAAACTATGGCCCCATATTCACCTCAATCTAATGAATTGTAGAAAGGAAAAACCAAACTTTGAAGGAAATGATGAATGTCTTACTTATAAGTTCTGGTTTACCATAAAACTTATGTGGGGAGGCTATCCGAACAATTCATTAGAAAAGTGGAAAGTGGTTTTGGTTCATAAATCCGAACATCCAGATATAAATAAAAATATGGTAATTGAATCAGATAATACTGAATTCTTTAAATACATTTACCCATATAAACTTAGACATGAATAGTCTAGTAGAGGGTCTAAACGACCTTGAGATGAATCAAGTGAGAATGTACATAACGATAAAAATCCAAGATATAGTACACATCAAAGAACGCCAACTTCGGTTGGATCAATTTGGTAACATTTCTCTTACATAATAAGCCTCAAACGTTTAAAAAAGCGATGTCATCATCAGACTCGTCCTTTTGGAAAGAGGCAGTTAATAGTGAGATTGATTTAATCTTAAGGAACCATACATGCGAATTGGTTGATCTTCCTCCCAAAAATAAACCTTTAGATTCTAAATTGATCTTCAATAGAAAAATGAAAGCAGATGGCACTATTGAAAAATATAAGACAATACTTGTAGTAAAAGGCTTCAAACAAAAAGAAGGCCTTGATTACTTTGATACATACTCGCCAGTAACAAGGATAACATTGATTCGAATATTAATTGCCTTGGCTGCAGTATATGATCTTGAAATCCATCAAATGGTTGTGGAAACTTCTTTCCTAAATGGAGAATTAGAGGAAGAAATATACTTGGAAAAACCTGGGGGTTTTGTGGTTCCAGGAAAGGAAAACAAGGTGAGTAAACTTATTAAGTAATTGTATGGACTAAAGCAAGAACCTAAACAATGGCATGCAAAGTTTGACCAAACCATGTTGGCAAACAGATTCAAAATAAATGAATGTGATAAATGTGTTTATATTAAAGAAATTCCAAATCACCAAGTCATTACTTATTTATATGTGGATGATATGTTAATCATTAGTAGAGATATTTCTGACATAAATGCAACAAAATGAATGCTCGAGAGCAAGTTTGATATGAAAGACCCTGGAGTTGCAGATGTGATCTTAGGTATAAGAATCCATAGAACTCCACAAGGGTTGGAATTGTCACAGTCTCATTATATCAAAAAGGTACTTGACAAATTCAAGTATATTGAATCCGGTATTGCCAAGACTCCATTGGATGCAAGCTTTGCACTTCGAAAGAATGAAGGTGAAAGTGACTCACAATTGGAGTATGCAAGAGTATTGGGATGCTTAATGTATATAATAAACTATACACGACCATACATAGCATGTGCTATCAGTAAATTGAGTTGGTAAATGAGTAATCCCAACAAAACTCATTGGATGGCATTGAAAAGAGTTTTGGGGTATCTTAAATACACTCAAGATTATGCTTTGCATTATAATAAATATCCTGTGGTACTTGAAGGATATAGTGATGAAAATTGGATCACCGAATCGAATAAAGTAAAATCCACAAGTGGATATGTATTTACTATCGGCGGAGGAGTAGTCTCTTAGAAATTATCCAAACAGACTTGTATTGCTCTATCTATAATGGAATCTGAATTTATCGCATTGGATAAAGCTGTTGAATAAGCAAAATGGTCCAAAATTTTTTGGAAGATATTCTGTATTGGCCCAAGCCAGTGGAACTAGTATGTATACACTGTGATAGCCAAGCGACTATGGGTAGGGCAGGGAGCATGATATACAATGGTAAATCTCCTCACATATGACGGAGACATAATACCGTTAAGAAACTTCTCTCTAGTGGAATTATCATTGTTGACTATGTAAAGTCAAAGGATAATGTGTCTGATCCACTCATAAAAGGCCTATCTAGAGAAGAAGTGGAAAGGACATCCAAGGGAATGAGTTTAAGGCCTAGGACAAGTCAGCATGGTGGTAACTCTACCTAGTAGACTGGAGATCGCAACAGCTAGGTTCAAGCAGATAAAAAAAGGTTGTGTCTGATAGGTTCAACATTGTCAATTAACCAACCCATTCTCATGATGTAGACAATGTGTAGTAAACAAGAATAAGATATAAGGTGAAAAGTTTTTTAATGATTATCTAAATTTGGCAGATTTGACCAAATAGTTTAATCTATAGGATTGAATGTTTAGAAATCATCTATGTGAGGGCAAAGTGGAAGCCGCTTCAGGGAGAATGTTAGTAAAAGCCTATTCTCTACGCTCTCATGAAACCAGGACATGTTTGTGGATGAAAAAAATAAAATTGTGGATGAAAAAAATAAAATTGTTTCACATGTATTATCTAGGTATATAATAAAGATCGAGTGTTCAAAGATATTAAATATACCGATTGACCGAGTACATCCGAGGCATGTTCACTACTGAAAGTTCAAAGGGAAACCCACTTATCCAGATGCAATCAGTCTTTTCTTGATGATCACATTCTTGTCCATAAAACTTTTAAGAAAAATAGCCATTCCCCATTCATGTGGAGGATTGTTGGGATCATAGTATATGGAAGAAATGTGAATATAAAAATGGAGAGTAAAATGGTAGAGGGAAGGAGACACTAAAATGGAAAGTGTACTCCCAAATTAGAAAGTTTACTCTTTCTCCCACATTGATGGAAGAAGAGAAATTGGAACATTTTATAATCAAGAACACTTACTCCACATGATAAGTGTGGCAAGAAATAAGAGATGCCTCGTGCCATTGTCATCGCTCACTCGGCTCGTCTTTGACTTCGGTTTCGAATTTGGATTTATCAAATGATCCGATCTTGAATAAACTTTATTTGACTAAATATGATCAATGACAAAAATGTAGGAAATTTTCCTGTGTGTTTAATACTCCATTTATATCCATGCTGTAACAGCAACAGATGCAATATTTTTACTGAACTGATGCACTATTTTTGTTTCGACTAAACTGATGTAGATTTTTGAAACAATGTTTCCTTAACTAAAACATTGGTTCGAACAGATGTAATTTTTCAATGAAGTAATGCACTGTTTTAAACTGGTGCACTATTTCGTGAAATGGTATACTGTTTCAGTAAAAATAGTACACTGTTTTGGGTAAACAGACATTCATTTTTAGAAAAGTCACACCTCTAAATTGAACCACTGTCACCTTTTTAAAGAGGCATGTTATGACTATATAAACCTGGTTTCATTTACAGGTTTTGATATGAACGAAAATTTCAGAATAAAAATACTTTTCTTGTCTTAGAAATATTCTATGTGATCACTCAAAACGTTTAGTGAGTTAGAGGATATTCCAATTGTTTTAGGTACCGTTATAGTTGGTTTATTTGGCCATTTTATCCTGGAAAGAAAATTCTGCAACCTCGGGTACAGTGAGGGGAGTTATTTCCTTAAGGAAAGTCCGTGAATTCGGGCGACTTGGCCATTTCTGTTTCATCTTTATTTCTAAAAAGAAAATACACCTCTTGAAAAGATCACTTTGATCTTGTGTTGAGGGTATTTTCTGCACTTCATTGTGTTCTTGGTTTATAAACTTGAACTAGTACTAGTAGTTGTTTCTAGTATACAGATTCTTGTACCTGTAGAAGGAGAATAACAGGAGACACTTTTGCTTTCGCTTGTTTCGTGATTTTGTATTTATCTTTAGTCATATGTTCCACTGGAATGAACTGACTACATACAGTTAAAGTGTGTTTGTGTTTGCAATTTTAAATAAAAAGCGAGGCAATGTAGCTACAAAGTTTCTAATACTGTCTTTCGGTATAGTTTCCAACATAGTCTTTCCATTAATGGTTAGTTAGATATTTATTATTACGGACTGTTTTAGCAAATATAGACTCCCAATTACTCTATTTAGCCTAAGTTTTAATTAATTACAATTCATAGTTCCCTCTTGCTTATTAATTATTCCTAATTACAATACATAGATTCTCTCATGTATTTTCTCTCTTTTTCTATTTTCTATTATTTTTTTTCCTTTTTCAATTTTTTTCTTTTCCTTTTTTTGTTGTTTTCTCTTTATATTTTATTTTTTTCACTTTTTTATTTTTATTTTTATTTTTTATTCATTTTTTTCTTTTTCTTTTTTTTTTTTTCATTTTTCTCTTCTTTTTTCTTCTTTTTCTTTGTATTTTTTCTTTATTTTCTATACTCTCCTTCTTTTTCTCTCATTTTTTCTCCTTTTATTTTTTTTCTTTTCAATTTTTTATCCTTCTTGTCATTTGTGCGAACCAACAAACACATACAAGTGCGAGCTATAAAATACAAATACAAATACAAATGTGAACTAACACACAAATACAAGTGTGAACTATAAAATACAAATTCAAATGTGAACTATAACATATAAATACAAGTGTGAAGTATAAAATACAAATACATGCGAACTATAACATATAAATACAAGTGTGAACTATCATTTGGATTTTTTAATTATTGAAAAGGAATAATTGATTTTATTTCTACGAATACTTGTTTGTATTTATTGATACGAGTTGTATTTATTTATACAAATAAATACAACTCAAATTTTTGGTCAAATATAATATATACAAATTCATATTGTATTTGTATTTGTAAAATCATCTATTTTATTTGTTTATCATTGTATTTGTATCAAGTTATATTTGTTTATTTACAAATATGAATGATAATTTTTATATACAAATACAAAATGGTACATTTGTATCAAATGGTATATTACATATTTATATATTTTAGAATCAAGAGAATATAATTAATGCATTTACTTGTTTGTACACAAATAAAAATAATAAATTGTATATAGTCACGACTAAATACAATATGCAATCAACTTAGAAATACAAATACAAAATGATTTTTTAAAAATAAAAAGGTATCGACAAAAATAGAATAAAAATACAAGTATAATAAAAATATAATCTAAATATACAAACACAATAAAATCATAATATAAATATAATCCAATATAATATGTAGTCAATTATAAAATACAAATACAAAATAATTCTTTAAAATAAAAGTGCGAATTATATAAAATATAAATGATGGCGCAAACTAACAAATATAAATACAAATACAAGTGTGAACTATTAAATATAAATATAAATGTGGACTATAAAATATAAATACAAGCGCTAACTTTAAAATACAAATACAAATACAGTTGTATCAATGAATACAAAAATAAAAATGACGGTTTGATTACAAACACGATAAATAATTGTGGTATTTACGTTATCATCCATGACTTGTACTCAACTAGTCATATTTTTTTGAAATACAAAAAATATAAAATAGAACAAAAAAAATGATAAATAAAATAAGTACAAAAAAGAAAATTAAAAAAATTAATGAAGAAAGTGAAATAGAAATTAGAGAATAAAGAGAAAAAAACAAAAAAGCAAAAATAAAGAAACAAAAAAAATAAAAATATAAAAAAATAGAAAAAAGTTGAAAAAACGGAAAAAAACAAGAAAAATAAAAAAAGATAATGATAGTGTTAGGCAAAAAAATATTTAGTTCAACGATATAATCGTGATTGAGATTATTTTATTTTTAAAATTATTGAATTCCATTTTTGGTGCGACTAAATAGGGACTGTATTCATATTTTATATAAATACATACTATCTATAAAACCGAATACAGCGGGCGTAAATCGAATACAACGGCTATAAATGGTAATTATATTAAATGTGGCTATGGAAGGTGAGTTTTGTACTAAAGTGCTGCTATTTTTGAAAGATCCCCTATTATTAATGCACATTAGTAATGCAAATCCATTTTTTCAAAATAATTTTCATGTTTACTAAAAATATTTTTCTCAAAATAAAGATCAAGACAACATTAATTTAATTTTTCAACTTTATCCTTAACATTAATTATTATAGAATTAAGACACATGTAAATAGATAAAAATTAAAGATTTAATAATAGATATATTAGTCAAATTATTCCTAATGAATATTATATATCTAACTCTAATCATCAACGCAACGACAGTGTTGGAAACTTTATAGCTACATTGCCTATCTTTCTTTTTAAAATTATTAACACACACATTACCTGGGGTTTGTCTCCTCATTTTTCCACTCTATTTTTTTTTCTAATTTCCTACTTTGATTGATGACACTTGACATGAGTTAAATTTAATGGCTATAATTTAATTAATTAAAATGAATTCATAACCATGATATAGATAATAATGATATTATATAGTTGATTCTAAATATTGTTATAATCCCACTATCTTTGCAATATACTATCTTATCCATAAATAAACTAAAACATATCTCATCCTATTTGTTGCAGGATCTACGTTGGATTCCAACTTTGCTCTTATTTGTTCCTTATGTTCGATTGTCAAACTCTATCTTTGGTGGCCTGACCTGATGAAAGGACCAGTTACGATAACAGGTGTCTCAGTGTGTAGTTTTGCAATTGCACACATTTATCTGATGTGTCAACTATCTAGTACTTTTCTAGATAATCTCATCATATTAATATAGGAAAAATTCTTAGTGGTCCTTCTTCAGCATCAAATTAGGAAGCTTCTCTCCCAATGCACAACATACACACACATACATATCATCCACCAAGAGAGAAGACAACTATTGTACAAAATCAAAATGATTTTTCTCACGCAAAAGCCTCACCAGATATATGTTTTCTTGTTTCTAGATTGTTTGAGGCTTTTGTTGATTTTACAATTTGAAACTCACATCTCATTTAAGAGATCTCAGTGAATAGCTCGTTATGTTTTTTTGTTCATAATAGAGGTGTTTTTATGGCTAGAGGTAGCTTATGGAGAGCACATAGTAGATGTATTATGAGAGGGTGTTAATATAAGGTTATTGTAAAGTTGTAGAACTTAGGAGGTTAATTCCTAGGTTAAAATAGTTGAAGGTTTCTCAAAGATTTAATGGAGGTTGTTGGTTGAATACTACTAGGATATATCGTAGTTTTATTCATTGAGCAAGGAGCTTCCACGTAAAAATCTTGTGTCTTTACCTTCCTGCAAATTTCTATTTGAGTCTATAATGTTCTTCTATATTCTCAAATAGGGACCTGGTACTGAATCAGGTCCGTGTTACAGTAGTGAAATCTTGCAAACCATCATTTGGTATTAGCGTGATTCTTCTTATATGGTTAACACCTAGGAAGGATCCTATTGAATATGAAAGCTACAACTACTTTGGAAGAAAATTAATCAACTACTCGACCTTCAAGGTTCAATGGATAATTTTATAATTGGTGGAAGACTTGGATGTATGATTTTATCATGGCGGGGAATAGTGAGTTGTGAGATGTTATTTCTGATGATCCCTATATTCCAATGGAAACAACAAAATAAGGAGATGCCTCACCACCTATTCCTAAAAGTAGAAAGGATTATACTAAGGTTGATTGTCACGACCTGATTTATAAGTCACGATGATACCTAATTTATCCCACCAGCAGGTAAGCCAAACCATAGCTGGAGCTATAAATAATAGGCTAACTTGGTTAAAAATAGCCTAAAAGCCAGAAACCAACGATTAAAGACTTGTAATAACAATAAAACAGTGATAATAGTCTAATAGATAGATAAAAAAGTAATGGTACAAGATCTACTACAAATGAACCATAAGTACTAAATACTCAAGTACAATCTATCGAAAAAATGAAAGACTAGAAAAAAGATAACAAGAAGGAAAAGGGGCAATTCTGATTCCGAGAGCTCACCCTATTTTTAAAACCTAATTCTGCATGATCTTCACATCAGTGATGGCTACTACTACTCGATTATGCACCAAAAATGTACAAAATTGTAGTATGAGTACCAAAACCATAGGTACTCAGTAGGCATCATTAGCCAATTGAGCTAAATCATGATATAAATGCAATAAGATAAAAGATAAAATAAGTTAAGTCAAGGTAAAAAGCCAAACCTGGAATAAGCTCAAACACCATTATACATAAATAAATAAATAAATTTGGAAAATTAGCATAAATATCACACAATTATAACTATTAAATTGACCCTCATAAGCCAATAAGTACAGAAAAGTAAATAAGCAAACACAAGCCACATAAGTCCGGAGGATACAATCAAGGAAAAGTAAATAATCAAAGATCCATAACCTTACCGAATATCACCTATAATCATGAAACAGCAGATACCAACCATATCATGTCATAACTAACTCGAATGCCGGACTTGAACTGGAACTCATATTATTATCATCATAACATCCTCAACTAAATCAACATTATAACTTTATTTTGTTGAACTTGAACCGAAACACATATTATCAAAATTCCTCAATAGTATCAACATTGTAACATCATTTGCCGGAGTAGAACTGAAACTTGTATTATAAATAAGCAATATCAAATAACTATGCCAATGAACTATAATAATAACTATATCTATACACAGCACCAATAACTATGTCCTTAAGCCATACTAATAACCACATCCATAAACCATACCAATAACCATATCAATTACCATACGATTATCGTATCCATAAATCTTACCAAACATAATATCTACAAATCATACCCATCAACCGTATTAATAAACCATAGGATTTTACCCGAAATTAGTATCAACTTCCAAATACCAAACTAGCATAATTGTTAAGTACTTAATCTCCTTAAAGTCCTAAACTAAGCATTTTGAAGGGTGCAACATGAGTATATATGTCTGGAAAAACTAACATAAGTCTCGACCTAAGGTGGGTTAGAGGGGCTCACTTCTAATCTCTGTTATCCATTTTTAGGTAATTTCTACCCGAATTAGGTTAAGGTGTTTAATTTCATTTCTAGATATTAAGCAAACAATAAATACCCTAAGATAACACTTCTTCCTAAAACACGAGAAACTGAGTTAATTTTCTCTAAAACAAGAATAGCTAGGTCAATTCTACCTAAACATGAGCAACTGAGGCAATTTCACCAAACTATGAGCAACTAAGGCTATTTCACCTAGATTACGATTCCAAAATAACCTAAGTAGTCCAAATAAGACTTATACTACCAACCATGCTTCCAATTCCTAAATTCCATTGTGTACCTAGTATAATATCATAATTATACTATGAATTAGCTCAATCTATGGAGATTGTAAACCTAGCGTACCTAGACCCCAAAGAAAAGCCTAAAGAATCCACTAAAACACTGATTTCCCATTACGAGAAGTTTTTGCAATATGCCGCTCTATCAAAATCATAATGTACTCATCGAAACAAGAACAATGTACCCAAATTGAAATATTGTGCTTTGGGTCCAAAATTAAATAAAAATCCCATGTGAGGCTCATTTACGAAATCTTAATTTCGAAACCAATGCAATGACCCTCTATGCTCAAGGAATAATTACCCTAAAAATGGGTGAATTCTGAGTTCTAATGGTGCTACAATCAATCCACCAGGTTTTAGGCATATTAGAAAAATATGGAGAATTAAATCAAGAAATTAATGGAATTTTACCACAAATTTGAAGAAGAAACACATAAAATTAAATTTTCCAAAGCTCCAAAATCACCCACAAATGATTATCCCAAGTTTTTCCAATATTTAAGGTTTAATCTTCTTGGGAATAGATGAAAAATGGGAAAAATCAGGCTAAGTGGGGTTTTTAATCCACATATCAAGTATTCAGGTACCACTTAAGTGGTCATTGGGGAACTTAAGTGACCTAGTGTTGCTTTAGCGGTACTTCATGACTACACAGGTACAACTTAAGCGGTCCTTTTGCCGCTTAAGCGACAACTATTTCTTAAGGGGTAAGGTGATGCTTAAATAATGCCTCCCTATCCTAGCCTGACTGCTTAAGTGGTTGGTTGGGCGCTTTATCGGCCGTCTTCTTAAATGACCCAAATGAATGCTTAAGCGTGCACTAGCTGAAGCTTAATAAATAATCCATACTTTCATCATCCCCTCGAGATTCATCCAGAATCCCATATATGCAAACGAATATGCTACCCTATTAAATTGAACACTTCAAACCCAATGGCATAGTCAAAATTTTCATCTGAGGTTGTTTCAACAAAATGTAGGTGGTACACCCATGTGCCACTTTTCTTAACTTCCGACCAATGGCCCAAAATGAGTCTGAAAGCCTCAGGACTAGAACCAAGGGGCCATATAGCCTAAAATTGATGTTTATAATATGTTGAAATAGTAAAAATTGGACTATGAGGTTACTTGATTAAAGTTTTTCCCGGTAGCCATTTCAAACTAGTAAAGGCTTCAAAATAGAGAATTCACTCTAAAAACCAAATGAACTGCCCGGTAATCAAATTGTCAGTTCTAACAAGTAATAAAGGACTTGGGGAAACTATTAAAAAGCTATAAATGGTGAAAATGAGCAAAATTACAAAACCTGGAGGGTCATTACATTATTCACTACCAAAAGAACTTTTGCCCGTAAAAGTAAAGAATTATAATGTACCTGAAACCTCAAACATGTGAGGATATTGGGTTCGCATCTCGATATATATCTCCTTAGTAGCCTTCTATTCTGGGTGGTGCCTTCACTGAACCTTAACTTCTAGAATATTCCTAGTGTGTATTAGCCTGACATCACTAACCAATATGATTACAGACTCTACCACAAAGGTCAACCACTCATCCAATTGAACCAAGTACCATCTAATAATATAAGAAGGGTCATTAATGTATCCCCGTAACATAAGAACAGTAAAAATCAAATGAAAAAAAACAAAATTAGGGGGTAAGCTAACTCATAAGCCACCTCACCAACTGTGCAAAGAATCTCAAAGGGTCTAATATATCTGGGGTTGAGCTTGCCTTTCTGTCCAAACATCATCACACCCTTCATAGGCGATAATCGAAGGAATACCTAGTCACTAACTCTAAATCTCAAGGTATAAAGTCTATGATCTGCATACTCTTAAGCTACCCTCAACTATCCTAAATCACCCTGACTCTATCAAACAACTTTTAAAGCAAATTAGTACCACATAGTCTAATCTTATAAGTATGAAACCATTTAATCAGAGAACAACATCGCCTATAATACAAAGCCTCATAAGGAACCATCTCAACACTCAAATGGTAGTTATTATTATACACAAAATTTTCCAAGGCTAAGTGTTTCTCCTATTGGCCTACAAAATCTATAACGCTGGCTTGAAACATATCCTTGAGAACTTAAATAGTCTGCTATGACTGCTCTAAGTACAGAAGGCTGTTTTAAGATCCACATGAGTACTCAACTCCTTCTGAAAAACTCTTTATAAGCTATAAGTAAGCATTAGACCTAGTCTAAAATGATAGATGTTAGGCACACCATGCAAATTGACTATCTCACTAACATAAATATGAGCTAACCTCTCAATGCTAAAGGATATCTAAATACAAATGAAATATGCCAAGTTGGTCAGTTTATCCACAATTACCTAAATACCATTGAACCACTAAAAGTTACTTGTTGAAGATTAGAGAATTGAATGTTCTAAAGATAACTTTTTGAACTCAATATAGTAATTATGAGCTCTTATTCATGTCTTTTGTATTGAAAAATGCATAAATAGTATTCATGGAGTTAATTAATCAGATATTTTGATCATATCTCAATTCTTTCATGATTATAATTATAAATGTCATCTTATTTAATTCCAAAAGTGAGGCCAATCATGTAAAGTATTTGGGCATTGTACTTTAGTGGTTTCCTGATGGGAAGTTGTATGCCAAGTTTTCCATATGTGAGTTTTGGTAGAATACTATCTCTTTATTGGGTCATGTGGATACTAAAGGGGGTATTAAGGTTGATCCGACCAAAATAGCCGATTGAAATTAGGATAACCCTACTTCAACTACTGAGGTATGGAATTTTATTAGTTTGGTGGGTTATTGTCAGCTCTTTACAAAGAGTTTCACATCTATTATGATGCCTTTTACCATGTTGACTAAAAAAAGTGGTATTTTGGGGGTTGTATGTATGTGAAAAAAGCTTTCAAAATCTTAAAAAGTTGTTGACGTCATCTCTTATTATAAAATTGACCAATGAAGATGTTAATTTTACCATGTTTTGTGATACTTCTTATGCTGGTATTGGTGTGATATTGATGTAAGAGGGTAAGGTGATTGCTTATGACTCTTTTCAGTTGAAGATTTAGAGTTTGTAGTAGTTGTCTTTGTGTTGATGTTGTGGAATCATTACTTTTATGGAGTTCCTTGTGAGATTTTCTTGGAACATCATAGCCTTCATTACTTCTTTGATTAGCAAGATCATAATATGAGACATCGATGTTGTTTTATGTTTCTTAAAGTTTATAACTTTATTATTATTTATCATCTAGGAACGGATAATGTGGTTTCAAATATTTTGAGTCGACAGTCAACTGGTATAGGGAGTTTAGCTCATCTTTCGACCCAATTATGACATTATCCTTGGAGGTTCAATATTTAGCTAATGAAATGGCTAGGGTTGATATTTCAACACTTGGGGGGTGTTGTAGCCTTTGTTGATGCTAGATTTTCTAGGATGGAGCATATCCGAGCTCACTAATTTGATGATGATATTTTCAGTGTGATTTGAGATAATGTGTTAATTAGTGAGGATAAGGTGGCATATCTTGATTCTAATGGTGTTTGAGGGTTTGGGGCCTAGTTTGTGTGTTAAGATTTATTAAACATATGGGACAAATTTTAAAGGAGGCACATTGTTCCAAATGTTCTATCTATAAAGAGGGGACCAAGAAGTTCATGATTTAAACCAGCTATACAAGTGTGGTATTATAAAGGAGAATATGACAAACTTTATGGCACGTTTCTTGTGTTTTCAGTAGATGAAGGTCAAATATTAGATGTCGATCAATTTTTTCAGAGATTACTCATTACTAAGTTAAAGTGTAAGGGAATCAGTATAGACATCATGAGTGGGTTGCCTTTTACTTCTCGTGGGTCTGACATTATTTGGGTCATAGTGAATCAATTTATCAATTAACCAAATCAACCTATTTCATACATATTTTGATTTTCTTCATACTAAGAGAATCGCCCATATCTATTTTCATAATATAGTTCATTCTCATACGGTATCCACGTCCATTGTCTTAGACTGACACTTAGTGTTCACTCTTATCCTTTAGAAAATTTTTAGAAGGATTTAGGTACTCAGATTGACTATAGCATAACTTTTTACTGGTAGTCCAACGATCAATCAAAATGGACTAGGATTCAGAGGGTATGCTTATTTCTTGCGTTATAGACTTCAAAGGTCAGTGGGAACAATATTTGGCCTTAGAAAATTTTATTTTTAATTATAGTTACTAGTCGAGTATTGATATAATTCTTTTTAAGGCATTTTATGGTAGGTATTTTCGATCTCTTTTTAATTAGTTTGATACTTTAGAGGTTATACTTCATGGTATCGACTTTCTTTGCAAGCTTTTGGATAGGGTGACGATGATTTTGGATAGGATTTAGGCTGCCAGTATAAAAAAAGAGTTATGATGACCGTAAGCTTAGTGCCTTGACATTTAGAATAGGTGATCGAGTCTCCTTTATGTGTCGCTATGAAAGGTGTGATTAGTTTTGGAAAGAGGGAAATTATTAGCCTAAGGTACATTATACCATTTGAGAATCTTCAGACATTTGGAGAGCTTGCTTATGAGTTAGACTTACCTCTAGTTTTATATGTGGCTATGCTTTGACGCTACATCCATGATGAGTCTCATTTTCTCTTTTTATATAAATGAGAGGTTAAGCTTCATAGAGGAGAAAGTATCAATTTTAGCTGAGGATGTTAGATGATTGCATTCTTGAGATATTCTTGTAGTTAAGGTTTAGTGGAGACACCATCCTATTAAAGAGGTTACTTGGGAGGTTGAGTTTCGATAAGCATATTAGTTACCCTAAGCTATTTACCGATTTAGGTTATTTCCTTGCATTTTAGTTTGAGGACGAACAAGGGTCTTAGTGCTAATTGTTGTAATGACCTAATTTGTGTAATCTTGATTTTTATATGCTTTGACCATTATTCCCTTCCTCGTAGTTTCTACATGTTGATTTTGGTATAGGGGGATGGTTGAACGATCCCTGATGTCATCGAGAGTGACTTTCATGAGTTGTGGTTTTTGAAGTTGTAAAAAGCCATATAGTTTATTTTAGCCAACATTTGTTGTTTTGATTATCGTATGACTATTTGGAAAGTTCCATAAGGTACAAAATATTAAATTTATTTTAGTTGTGATATTGTTTTCAGGTAAGGGACCTTTATTTTGTAGTTCGATCCTTTATTTGAAATATATTGAAAAAGGGTTCCCGTGGGTTAATTTATAAAAACAAATATTTTTCAGAAATTTTACAGTACCGTTGAGTGGAAATCATCTAAAATAGTCTGGAAGCATATATTGTTTGTTTCTGTCGGGTAACAAATTAATGTTGAGGGTCCATTTAGAGTATGCAAAGGCATAGAAATAAACAAAGTTGTTAAATATGGTGTATTCTAGGTTCTTTTTCATGAAAGCTAGCCTCAAACTACAAATGCAGAGAAACAATATCCCCTTAATCTCAATCATAAGGAGGTGGACGCGATTGCAAAAGGCAGACGAGTCTTTCTTTACGAATATGAAGGCCTAAATCATCACCCTTCACTATTACAAAGGCCAATTTTGTGGCATAGTAAGCATTGACCTTTAGAAAAGAGCATGGTTGATGACATTTGCGAGGTACTTCTCACTGAACAATATAAAAGCCTTCATTTCACGATTTTACACTATTTAGACCTCCAAGATTTAAAAAATGCAATTTTAAAGGATTTCTTCATAATGTTTCATTTGGGCTACCTCCAAACTCATATTACTACTATTTTGCATAGATAAAATCTTCAAGAACACCTTTTAATGAAGATTTTGAAATGCGATTTTGAGTTTTTTCCACTAAAACTTAAAAATATATTTTATTCATTTTGGACCTTATTTTAAAACAATTTTTTGTGTGGGTTTTAAGCAGTAGAATCGTATAACCATGGGAAAGATATTTCTATAGCCAAATTTTGGCTTTACCTTTTTCTTTTTCAAAGTCATTTTTCAAGTCTATTTTGGGCCCGACTCAAATATAGGCAATATGGACATTCTTAGCTTTCTTTTAACATATAGATGTTATTTCTGAATATTGTAGGTGATTTTGAGGCCATTCATAAGGGTAAAGCTTCTTGTTTAAGCACTTTAGGTTGGGACTTCATTATTTTGATGTAGGTTATGGCTTCACTTCTATTACATTGAGTTGGGTAGTTAATAAATAAGTAAAGCATGCTATGGATTGGGGAAAATAACTATGGGTTTACATTTTGATATTATTATTGTTGTTGAGTATCTGTGTAAGGGCTTATATTGTGTTGTTGACTTGAGAAATCTGATGTGTTGGTTTTATTTGACTTCATTTCCCTTATCTGTGTATTCATATGCCTATAATGTGGATATAATGCTCGTACAGAGGCTTGAATTGTTGTTTAGGCCTTTTTGAGTATTAGTTTCCTTTATCATGATAGAAATTCCTGAGATATATTCCTGGGATATAAGTTGATATGAATTAAATAATGTCTTATATGCCAATTTAGTCTTATGGTGCCAAAGTAGAGTTATTAATCATGAATTGTAGGCATATTGAGTTGATTTCTAGGCTCACCTATATACATGTTTTATGGATGAAATATCTTCATATTGAGTTGACTTTAACTGTTGCATCTTTATTCCATACATATATATTCACTAGATATTGGTACCATTGAGGAACACTATTTTGAAAGAAAATAAAATATTTTTATAAAAACCATAAACACTAACTGGGGAGTTGGATTAAAATTTTAGATATTAGATAGAGTATATGCATTGCGACCTATCTTGGGAGCTATGAGTTCAGTAGATGTATGCAGAAAGTCATCTGATGTCTTTCATCATTCAAACCTTTCTCATTGCATTGTATTCCATGTGCATCTTACTTGAATTTCCCCAGTTACTCTTAACTTGTGATTACATTCAGTGTATTTACTGTATGTATCTGTGTTGATTTCATTTCTGCATATATATTATAACTTTTAGAGAAACAATGTGAGCTATCATTTTAGTCAGTCTATGGTACCTACTAAATACAAGTGGATCGTACTCATCCCTATGTGTCATTTCGATGCAGATCCTAGCATGAGTACGATATATGGAGGTTGAAATCTTGTTGTTGATTAGTGATATCCGAGGTACCAGTTTCTATGTCTTTAAAGTCGACCTCAGAACACTTTTTATCTGCTTGGATGTCTTTATTTTCATTTTTGGAGACATATCATTTACTTCAGATTCAATTTGTATTATTAGATGCTCTATACTTTTAACATGAGTTTTTTTATGGTTTTTACCTTGTTTAGGTCTAGATCCTTCATTTACATATATGCATTACTTGACTTCCCTCTGGAAGTGTTATTTTACTTTACTGCATGATTTATGTTATTTTCTTTCATTTGAGGTTATTAGCTTACTTATCAAGGTTAGGGCCACAATAAGTGCCACATGACCTTATTGTTGGGTCATGACAGAGGTATGGTAAGGTTTACTTGTACGTTATCTTTAGCATACCTTACTTTGTGGTGCTACGTTAAATATGTTGTTGCTGTTGTTGTTGTTTTTGAGGTAGAAGTTATTCTAAAGCACATTGGCATTGGTATGAATTAACTTTCAAACTTCTTTACATTTTATTAATACATGTGTGTATACATAAATATTTTTTAAATATAATGTAATTAATTTTATATACATGTAACACAAAATTTACACACTGTGTCAATCATAATTTATTATATTATGTGATTTAATGAATTGATTATTGTTAAATTATCAAAATGAACGATTCTATTGAATTTATCATATTTATGATCTTTGTATTAGTAATGACCAGAATTTTTGAATTTTTCATTTCAATATGTTTTGACTATTTTTTCCTTCTCCATAGTTGCTACATGTTGGTTTTGAGGCTAGGGATGGTTGGTATGATTCTCGATTCAATAAAGAACAATTTGTGTGAGTTTATGTTTTTGTAGAGGCATGAGAAGCCATATAGTTGGCTTCAACCAACATTCATTATTTTGAGTGTCTAATGGCAAATTAGATTGCGCTAGCATAACTGAATTTCAAATTCATGTTAGTAGCAATGCTGGTTTGATTTTGGGACCTTTATGTTTCATTTCGACACTCCGGTGGGAAAATCATGGAAAAAGGTTCCGGAGGGTAAATTTGGTGAAAATAAATTTTAACAAAAAATCAAGCATCCCATTGATTCCGAAAAACAAAATCAGTCTAGTAGAGTACATGGTTTATTTTTATGGGTCCTAAACAAATCCTGAGGGCCTGTTCAGAGATTTCAAAAAGCATGTATATCAATTGAATGTTGATATCGAATGAAAACCAGATGCTCCTTCACTAACATGAGCCTTTTCCTGCGAAAGAAAAGGAGGATGTTTTCTTCATTATAAATGCAAGGAGAGCACCTCAATTGTGAATTATTAAGGGGTCTAGGTTGGATCGAGTCTACTTCAAATATATGAATTCCTTGCAAATTCGAAGACTTGGATGAGAATGTGGAGTCCAATAAATTGGTTGATAAAAAAATGATGCGATTGCAAGGTGATGTACACAATTACAAAGAACTGTTCACTAAACAATATATTAAGTCCATTTTAATTTTTTCTCCATTATTGGAAACCAAGACTTAGATTTCGGTTGATTTCTTAGCATTTCTAAGCCAATTGTGTTTGGATTTGCTCCAAAACCTTATATCCACTATTTTGCATCAATTATATCACCAAAGACAACATTAATCATGATTTTATTATGAAAAATTAGGTGTGTTACTGGCAAAGTTTAAATTGGATTTTTCTTAGATTTGGATCTCATTTGAACCCCTTTTTGCTTGGGTTTCCTCTTGTAGACTCCTATAACCTTGTAGATGTATTTTTAAAGAAAAATTCTATTTAACCCTTTCATTATAAACCCGTTCTATACCCAGCCTAAATATGGGTAGTTTGATTATCGTTAGCTTTATTTTAATGTGTAGATGGTATATGTGAATGCTATATTATGATGGTGCCTTATTGGAGTTGATGATCATGAATTATTGATATATTGAATTGATTTCAATGCTTATTTATATACATACGTATTGATGGATTGGATATCATCATATTGGGTTGATCAAAAGTTACATCCTCACTCCATACGTATATATGTGATATTGTTACCATTAAAAAGAATTATTTTTGAAAGAAAAATAGAAACTTTTATGATAAATATCTTCATGAATATAAGCTAGAGAGAAGAGTTCAAATTGAGATTAAGGTTGAGAATCAACCATAGGTCCTACTTGGTAGCTGCGAGGGCGGTAGGTGTATACAAAATGTTATGTGATTGGTTTCATAATTCATCCCATCCACTCTACATTGTATTGCATTTGAATACACATATTTTTTGTTTTCCTGAGTTTCCTAGACTTGTGCTTAGATGACGATCATAATTAGGATAAACCTAATTCAACTATCAAGATATGGACTTAGATTAGTTTGGTGTGTTATTGTCAGTGCTTTATAAAGGGTTTATCATCTATTATGGCGTCTTTAACCAAGTTGACTAAAAAATATGGTATTTTGGTGGTCATATGCATGGGAAAAAAGCTTTCAAAATCATAAAGAGTTGTTGACTTTGTCTCCTATTTTAACTTTGCCCATTAAGGATGTCGATTTTCTCATATTTTATGATACTTCTTGTGTTGGCTTGGGTGTGATGTTGATGTAGGAGGGTAAGGTGATTTCTTATATATCTCTTTCGTTGATGCCTTCTAAGAAAATAACCTACCTATAATTTAGAGTTTGGAGTATTGTCTTTATGTTAATGTTGTGGCATCATTATTTTTATGGAGTTCTTTGTGATATTTTCTTGGACCATATAGCCTTTATTACTTCTTTGGTTAACGAGATCATAATATGAGGCAACGGTGTTGGATTGAGAGTCTTAAGGATAATGACCTCATTATTGTTTATCACCTAGGTAAGGATAATGTGGTTTCAAATATTTTAAGTCGACAGTCAATTGATATGGGGAGTTTAGCTCATCTTTTGACCCAAGTGTGAAATTTAGCCTTGGAGGTTTAATATTAACTAATGGAATGGCTAGGCTCTATATTTAAACACTCAAGGGTGTTGCAGCCTTTGTTGATGCTAGATCTTCTTTGATGGAGCAGAATTGAGCTCACCAATTTGATGATGATAGTTTGAGGGTGATTCAAGATAAGGTGATAATTGGAAAGTATAATGTGGCATCTCTTGATTCTGATGGTGTTTAAGGATTAGGGGCCTAGTTTGTGTTTAGAGATTTAGTGGATGTGTGATACTAATTTTTAAGGAGGCACATTGTTCAAGATATTATATCCATCAATGGGTGACCAAAATGTATCTTGATTTAAAACAACTTTACTAGTGGGGTGTTATGAAGAAGAATGTGACAAACTTTGTTGCTCGTTGCTTGTGTTTTCAATAGGTGAATGACAATCTTCAAAGATCGGGAAGTTTGCTTCAGTCTTTTCTTATTACTAAGTGGAAGTAGGAGTAAATTACTATGGACATCATGTGTAGGTTGCCTTTTACTTTTCATGGGTCTGACATTATTTGGGTCATTTTGTATCAATTGATCAATTGACCGAATCGGCCTATTTTATACATATTCTGATTTTCTTAAGTACTAAGTCGTTATTCCATATCTAATTTCATGAGATAGTTCATCCTTATTGGATGCCCATGTCCATAGTGTTCATTTTTATCCTCTAGTAAAATTTTCAGGAGGATTTGGGTACTCAAATTTAATATAGCATAACTTTTTGCCTATAGGCCAGCGATTAGTCGAATCAGAATATTTAGTCTATGGAGTGTATTATTGGTGCTTGCATTATAGACTTCAAAGGATGGTGGGAGAAATATTTGGCCTTAACAGATTTCACTTATGATTATAGATAACAATCAAGTATTGATATTACACCTTTTGAGGCATTGTATCGCATGCATTGTCGATCTCTTATTGGTTGGTTTGGGACTTTAGAGGTTAGACTCTATGGTATCGACTTTCTTTGCATGATTTTTGATAGGGTGAGGATGATTTGGGCTGAACAATATAGGTAAAAGAGCTATGATGACCGTAATCTTCGAGCCTTGAAATCTAGGATAGGTGATCAAGTCTTTCTTCATTTGTCGCCATAAAAGGTGTGATTAGTTTTAGGAAGAAAGGCATGCTTAGATTGAGGTGCATTGGACCATTTCGTATTCTTCAGACATTTGGAGAGCTTGCTTATGAGTTGGACTTACCCCTAGTTTTGTTTGTATTTATACTTTGATGCTACAACCATGATGAGTGTCATGTGCTTCGTCTAGATAAATGAGAGGTTAACCTTTATAAAGGAGCAGTGTCCATTTTAGTTAGGGATGTTAGATGGTTGCATTCTTGAGTATTCTTGTAGTTAAGGTTTACTAAAGACACCAACTTATTGAGGAGGTTTCTTGAGAGGTTGAGTTTGACAAACATATTAGTCACTCTCAGCTATTTACCGATTTAGCTATTTCTTTGCCTTCTAGATTGAGGACGAAAAAGGGTCTTAGTGCTAGATGTTGGAATGAACTAATTTGTATAATCTTGATTTTTATATGTTTTCACTATTTTCCCTTCCCTGTAGTTGCTACATGTTGATTTTCATATAGGGGATGGTTGGAAAATTCTTGATGATATCGAGAGTGACTTTAAAGAGTTTTGTTTTTTGAAGGTTTAAAAAGCCATATGATTTATTTTTGCCAAATTTTTTTGTTTTGATTGTTGAATGACTATTTAGACAATTCCATAAGGTACGAAATGTCAAATTTATTTTAGTAATGATATTGGTTCAGGTAAGGGACCTTTATTTTGTTGTATGATCCTTTATTTTGAATATATTGAAAAAGGGGTAACGTGGGTTAATTTATCAAAAATATTCTTTTTCAAAACTTCGACTATTCCATTCATTGTAAAATGTCAAAAATAGCCTATAAGTATATATTGTTTGTTTCTGTCAGGACCTGAATGAATATCGAGGGTCCATTTGGAGAATTTGAAGGCATACAAATTCAGAAAAGTTGTTGAATATGGTGCATGCTAGGTCCTTTTTTGTTAAAGTATCTAACCACCTATTCAGAGAAGGAATCTCCCCTTCATTGCAATCACGAGGAGGTGGCCATGATCATAAAAGGTAGATGAGTCCTTTTTCACGAATGCGAAGGATTGAATCATCAACCTTCACAAATGCGAAGGCTAATTTTGTGGCATAGTCAACATTGACCTTTCTAAAATAGCAGAGTTGGCGGGATTTGCGAGGCACTACTTACAGAACAATATAAAAGTCTTAACTTCACGATTTTACTATATTTAGACCTCCAAGCTTCAGAAAAGGCAATTTTTGAGGGTTTGTTTATAGTTTTTTCATGTGGGTAACCCCCAAACTCATATTCCTATTATTTTTCATTGATTAAATCTTCGAAAACACCTTTTAATCATGATTTTGAAATAGTATTTTGTGGTTTTACCACTAAAACTTAAAAATATATTTTATTCATTTTGGACCTTATTTTAAAAACATTTTTCTGTGGGTTTTCAATAGTGTAATCATATAACCTCGGGGAATGTATTTCCATAACAATATTCTGGCTTTTCCCTTTTATTTTTCAAACTAGTTTTTCAAACCCGTTTTGGACCCGGCTTAAATATTGACAATATGGGTATTATTAGCTTTCTTTTAACGTATAGATGCAATTTCGGAATGTTGTGGTTGATTTCGAGGCTATTCATAAGGGAAAAGATCTTTGTTGAAGAACTTTCAGTTAAGACTTTATCATTTTAAGGTAGGTTATGGCCTTACTTCTTTTAAATTGAGCTGGGTGGTTAATAAATAAGTAAAGCATTCTATTGATTGGGAAAAATAACTATGGGTTTACATTTTGAAATTATTATTATTGTTGAGTATCTGTGTAAGGGATTGATTCTGTTGTTGTATACTTGAGATATCTGATATTGCATGTTTCCCATATGGTGTCTTTATTTAATGTCATTGCCTTTATTTGTGTATTAATATGTGGATATTCTAGATATAATGCTCATGTAGTGGCATGAATTATTATTTAGGACTTTTTGAGAATTGGTTGCCTTTATCATGATAGAAATGCCTGATATAGGAGTTGATATGATTTAGATAATTTCTTACATGCCTATTTAGTCTTATGATGCCAAATTGGAGTTACTAACATGAATTGTAGACATATTGAGTTGATTTCTAGGCTCAATTACATACGTGTTGTAAGGATTAAATATCTTCATATTAAGTTGACTATGAGTGTTGCATCCTTATTCTGTACATATATATTCATTAGATATTGGTACCATTGCGGAGAACTATTTTTAAAGAAAATAAGATATTTTCATAAAATCTCTCTCCATGAATAGTAACTGGAGAGGTGGGTTGAGATTTCAGATATTAGATAGAGTATATGAGTTGCGACCTATCTTGGAAGTTGTGAGCTAGGTAGGTGTATATAGAAAGTCATGTGATGGATTTTATCATTCAACCCTTCCTCAAGGCATTTCTTTAGAAAACTTGGGGGTTGCACCACACAGTAACGGACCAGGTCCCTCAAAGTCAATCACAAGCAATAAACTAGTAAAGCAATTATGAGGTGGTTGAAAATTACAGGCTTTGCATGCTATTAATCAACACAAAGATTTAACGTGAAAACCCTTTTTCTCAGGGAAGGAATAACCATGATTTTCCCTCACAAGCGCCTCAGAAGTCCATTATAATCAACCTCTTGATTACAAAATCAATTTCAGCCTAACTCTAGGTTCCTCCTGCTTGTAGTAACTTTACTACTAGGTCATCTTGACAAATCTGCCAAAGACTCACCTTGATATTGATTAAATCTAATTGATATTCACCTTAGGTAAATTTACCTAAGCACTTTAAATTATGAAGAAATGTTAATTACTCTTATTGAATGAGTAATTCGTTTACAAATCAGGATTCACTCAAGAGAACTCACTACTTCAGTCTATAGAGACATCTAAGAACATGAGCTATGCTTGAGAATTGTTGTAAACTGGCTTTTTGCCTCTTTCTTCTCTTCAACACTTTTTTATGTATTTGAAAAAAAACATTTTAATGAAGAAGCATTTTTTTCCTTTTATAGATAAGTGATGATTTGGGATGAAATTACATTGGACCAGGTGACCTAATTAGTATAAATAACACCTGCTGGTTTGTTACACAAACAGGCAAAGCTGTGCAGACGCGTTCCAGCTATACTGTTGCCTTGAACATCCAGAGACCTAGTCTTTTGTAGTCATCTGCTCATCATGAAAAATACATAGCAATTTTCCCCCTTTTTGATGATGACAAACCTACTATAAAGGTTTGAGCATCAATGCATATTAATCACATTTAATCAGTGTGATTACCACTACTGAAGATAAATATTCCCCAATCATCATGATTGTACCTCATGAAACACAAGGACCTAGTCCCTTATTTTCAATTGCTTATCAGGCTTCTATTTCTTCCCTCTATAATTATGCACCATAATTCATCTAGTGCATTTGCATACTCCCCCTATCACTATACCTGCATACCTTTACTTTAGCTCATCATATCCTTTTTCCCCTTGTCAATATACAAACATAGCTATAATTTTTACTTTTATCATCTTGTTACAGTTCCTCCCTTGAGATCCCTTCATCCATATGAGATCAGTATTCCTTCTTTTGACATCATTGAAAAGTGAAAACAATAAACCAAGAGCAATACTTAGCACACGTTAGTTAACTCATAGCCACTGGAGCAGCACTAACATGAAGAATATTTTTAAGGCAGAAACATATAAGAGAACAAAATCAAGAACTTATTCATATTAAAAATATTATGTATCATTGCAGTGCAAGATTTACATTTCATGTTCTATAGAAAAATCCATAGAAGATCGAAGATTTAAAAAGGTGAAAAATTTAGGAAGTGGGTTTGGAGAAGCAAGATCATCTTATGATAGTATAACTGTTTGAACCCTCCAGATTCAGCTGTAACAATTCTTTTGTTGTATTCAAGATCAAAATTCATTAGATAGATTTGTAACCTTCTTCTTGAGTTCATTATTTACTACTTCTAAGTTCTACAAATACCTTTGGAGACTCTTTTGAAAATTTTTGACTTTGCACCAGCAATCACCAAATTTCTGTATTTTCTAGAATTTGCCTTTTTTTGTTCTTATTTTATAATCCCTAATAGGTTCATCATCATTCATTCTCTTCTTCTAGGGACCAGAACCCTCAGAAGTCTGGTACCTTTTAATAGGATTTCCATATTTTACTTCAAACACTTTTATTTTTAGGTTGTGATTTTATTTCTTGGACCATGCAAACATCCTTTCACATTGTCAAAGGGGTAATATGTTTTAACGGATAAATCTTCATAAGAGAGATAAGTGAAAAAGGATTTATCTTTGGATAATCAGAATAGATGAGTTGGACAATATTCATGGATTTAATGTAAGGATGAGTTTGACTATAATTTTAGATAAGACAAATTTTATATCAAGGAGAGAGAATATGTCCTTTTCTAATCAAAACAAGAAGAAAAACATGTACATTCATGATACTAACCTAAGAGATGGGACTAGGTCCCTCTCTTTCTTTGAGTGATTTCTCAAATTTGAGCATATTTTATCTATTTTCTTCTAAATTTGTTTCCATAGGTATATACTTAGAAAAAGTATGATACTGAGTTAGACTAAGGGATACTTTCTTTACCAAGGATACTTGTATCCTGATCATAGCCAATTTTCTGGAGAACTACTGCTTCACATAGTAGGTTAGGTCATTTTGATCAATCCTAACTTCAACCTGTTCTTCACTAATTGTTTCTTGTAAAGTACCTTAGTAAATATATTTTCTATCTGATCCTCAGTATTGTCAAACTTCATACAGAATGCCCCTTCTTAACACTGTCTCTAAGAAAGTGAGACCTCAAATCAATGTGCTTAGTCTTCTTGTGCTGCAATGGATTAGAGCACTTGTGTTGTCATACATTAGAGGGATGGTTTTTGAGACAGTACCCAAATGTTTCAATTGTTACTTGATCCATAGCAGTTCTACATAACAAGAAGCAAAAGCAACATAATCAGCCTCAACAGTAGATAGAGGAAGAAAGTTTTGCTTCTTAGATCCCCGGGAGATTAAGGATGAGCAAGGAAAATGTGTCATTCTTGAAGTACTTTTTCTATCTACCATATATCCAACATAGTTTGCATTAGTATATCCCACCAAGTCAAACTATTTCCTGATGGATAGTATAGGACTAGGTCCCCTATCCCCTATAGATACCTAAGAATTCTATTTACAGCTTTCAACTGGGACTTCTTTGGGCATACTTGAAATTTGGAACACATTCCTACACAATAAACAATGTTAGGCCTAATTGCAGTAAGATATAGCAAGGATCTAATAATCCCTCTATACATTGTTATATTCACTGAAGGACCTAAATCATCATTGTCCATTTTTGAGCTAGTTCCAATTAGGGTATCAATTGTCTTAGCATCTTTTATCTTATACTTTATCAGTAGTTCCTTGATCTACTTCTCTTGAAAAATCATTTTCCCTTGAGAAGTTTGCTTAATCCTTAGGTTTAGGAAGAATCTCAATTCACCCATCATACTCATCTCAAATTCACTCCCTATTAGCTTAGCAAATTCTTCACATAAGGATTCAGAAGTTGTTGAAAATATTATGTCATCAACATATATCTTGAAAATCAATAGGCTGCTACCTCTGGTCTTTAAGAATTAAGTATTATCTATTTTCCCTCTTTTGAAGCTATTTTACAGGAGAAACGTTGAGTCTCTCATACCAGGACCTTAGTGCTTCCTTCAAACCATAAAAAGATTTATCCAATTTAAGTACATGATGAGGAAACTCTATATATTCAAAACCCGGAGGTTGTTTACATAGACTTTTTCCTCCAGATTTTCATTCAGGAAGAAAATTTTGATATCCATTTGAAATAGTTTGAATCCCATGTATGCAACAAATGCAGAAGGAATTATGATTGGCTCTATTCTTGCTACAACGACAAAGTTCTCATCATAGTCAATCCCTTCTTCATAGTTATAACCTTAAACAAATACCTTTGACATATTTTTTTTGATAGTTCTATTCTTATCTTGCTTATTTCTGTATACCCATTTAGTCCCAGTAATTGTTCTATCAATGGGCCAAGGGACTAGCTACAAGACTTTGCTTCTTTCAAATTGCTGAAGTTCTTCTTGCATTGGATTAATCCAATCAATATCTTTCAGTGCCTCTTTTACATTCTTGGGCTCAATTTGGGATAAAAATGCTGAAAATGCCATAGCATTCTTGGCTTGAGCTCTTATTTGGAATCCTATTTGCAAGGGTGTAGTCAGATTCTCAAGGGGATGAGAGGACTTGTGCCTCTAATTTTACCTTCTGAGATTGATACCACTGGGTCCAGGTCCTTGTGAATTCTGGCTAATCTCCTCTGGTTGTTCTTGTAGTCAAGATGGATTTTGTGACTGAGATCCTTGATCATGATTACTGTCATCACTCTCATATGCATCATATATTCCTTGATCATTAGCTTCAACAATATATCCCTTTGAAATGGAATGAGTTCTTCAACTTCTGAATCTCCAGCATCTCCTGAGTTCATTTGATTTCCTTGACTCATTAAAGATCATATGAATATTTTCTTCAACACATAAAGTTCTTTTTTGAATACTCCTGTAAGCCTTGATTGTTGAGGAGTAGCCTACAAACACTACTTCATCACTCTTCGAATCAAATTTTCCCAATTCTCTCTTTCTATTGTTCAACAAAAAACATTTGCATCCAAATCATCTAAAATAGTATAACTTAGGGTTTTTATTGAATACCAACTCATATGGAGTCTTATTTATAAATGATCTAATCAAACACATATTAGTCACATAACAAGCAGTATTTACTGCTTCAGCCCAGAAACTCTTTGGAAGACCACTATAAATTATCTTAGTCCTAGCAATCTCTATGAGTTTTCTATTTTTTCTTTCAGCAAATGCATTTTGTTGTAGAGTTGTAGGAGCAAAATATTTATGATTGATTACATGCTCAACATAAAATTCATTAACTTAAGAATTCTCAAATTTAATTCCATGATTAGACCTGAATTCAACAATGTTTCAATTTAGCTTCACTTGGATTTTCTTGGCAAAACCCACGAGGACCCTATAAGTTTCATCATTGGATCTTTAAACATTGTCCAAGTGAACCTAGAGTAGTCATATATAATAACCAGTACATAGCTCTTTCCTTTCCACTTTGGAATTTAATAAGTCCACATAAATCCATGTTTAGTATTTCAAGAGGTCTAGAAGTTCTTACTTTCTTCTTCAATTTGAAGAAGCATATGGTTTGTTTACATTTAACGCAAGCATCACAAACTTTGTTGTTGAAAAATTTCATCTTTGGCAGGACTTAGACCAAGTACCTTGAAATCAATTTTTTCAACAAGGATGAACTTACATGTCCTAATATTCTGTGCCATAAATTAGTATCTTCACCTTGTGCATTTAAGAAAGTTAATTCGCCATCAGCCACTGACTCCAGATCAACTACATACATATTCTTTATCTTTTTGTCTTTGAGAATAATTCTTCCAGATTTCATGCTTGACATAATACATCCATATGATGATAATTTCACCTTATTTCCTTTGTCCCAGATTTAAGATACACTTAGAAGGTTGTATTTAAGGCCATTTACATAATACACATTTTCTATTGAATGATGAGGTAATTTTCTAATATTTCCAACACCTTGGATATACCCTTTTTTTCCATTTCCAAAAAACACACCTCCCCCTTGAAGTGTCTTAAGAGAGAGAAAACAATCAACCTTTCTAGTCATGTATCTTGAACAACCACTATCCATATTCCAATTTTGGGTGAAATCCCCCATTTTCTATCCCATTTTATTCTTTATCTTAAGTAGTTACCATTAGAGAACACCAATAACCTGAGATTATTTTCTTATTTTCCTATTTTAGCATGAAATCATCTCCATACTCTTTATCTTTTTCAGATTTGGTTGACAAGCCTTCCCATGGAACCAACACTTTCTTTACTATACAACTAGCTGTATATTTTCTTCTTGATAGTTTAGGATTTTGAATTTTCTTTTAAATTGGGTATTCCCTCATGAATTATTCAGAACTAAAACCTTTTTTTATAGATTTAACAATCCTTGTTACCAGAAGTACAACATTAGTATCTTCTTCATTTGAATTAGATTCCAAACCCTTTAAAGTCAGGAATCTCTTCTTTTTTGCTTCCTTTCTCTTTACCCCTAATTTAGTTATAGAAATTATAGAAAACCTGGGGGTTGCACCACATACTGTGACACCAAATTTTGGGATAGGTTTTATGGATTTCTTTCATGTTCTATTTTAATTATATTTAGTGCATAGATTAACATAATTTTAGAAGTCTTTCCCTAGTTTATGTTATCGTCAATTTTGTTTTTCCTTTATCAATTTAGGTGAATGGCTTACTCATTAAGGTTAGAATGCAAAACTGCAATCATGATCAGTTATTGGATCTTGATAAATTAGTATTGTCACGATATGAGACTACCTCCTAGTCATAAAATATTTCTTAGAGTCCTAAGTGACCCTAATCTAACCCATGGCCTGGTATGACACTTAATACTAAAGGATAAATTGATAAATATGGTTTTTGGAAGGCCTTAGTAGCCATGGATTGGATTTTAAATTGAACTTGTGAGTTTGTTTGGTTATATGGATTGGTTTGACATAAATATATTAACTTATAAGCATATTGGTATGATGATACTGTCATGATCTGATTTATGATTCATGATGTCACCTACTCTATCCCACCAGTAGCTAAGTCAAACTATAACCCAGAGTTAAAAAGATGGGTTAACTTGGTGCAAATGCCCAAAAAATGAGCCAACAAGCAATTCAACAGAATAAATAAGCAATACAATTAAAATATTTTAAAGGTATTCATTACAAAGATACCATCCCATGACCTGATAATACAAATTACAAAAGCATCTAGCATAATAATACAACCTAAGTATCTAGAGTAGTCAAACTTCTATTTCAAAACTAAAGTCTGCATATAGAAAGATATAGGAAAATAGGAGACTCGAACTCCAAGAGCTCACCCTATCTTTAGATATCAACAACGCACGGACATTAATCAACTTCAACAAGTAGTACTTGGATCTGTACCAAAAATGTACAAAAGTGTAGTGTAAGTACCAGAACAATGAGTACTGAGTAGGCAACATCGGCCAACTTAGCGAAATGATGACATAAATATGATAAAATAAAAGATAACATATCTAAGTCAAGGTATAGAAATGCACCTAAACCAACTCCAAATTGCTATGCATAAATAAGTAAATAAACTAGAATAATAACATAATATAACATAAAGCATTAACATGTGCAATCATAATTACAAGATTGGCTATCGTATGCCATTTTGTATAGAAAAGTAAATAACCCATTGCAAGCCTCCATAAGCCTAGACGGTACAAACAAGATATCATGACTCACCACCATCAGTTACCAACTTTCATAATATAATTAGAGTTCATCCAAGTCATACCACACTATAACCATCAATTTTCCATATTCATCATTTATCTATCAATTCACACTTATTAACTAACCATAATATTGCAAGTAAACCTCATGTATCAATAAATCCCCGTTATCACTTAAATGTCACTCATTAGCAAACGTTCATATAGTGGCTAACATCATTTATCAACTAGTCTTTTATTTACCAATTAACGAACATTTCAATTAGCCAATATTTATCAACTAACCAATATTTATCAACTAATCGTTATATCATTGGAGTCTATTCATATCATACTCCGTTATAACCATTTCATCATTTTCATCTAGCTAGATTGTTAATCTCACACCCTAATGTCATCATATAATAATAAGTATATCATGATAGTATAATACGAATAGATGAACACAAATTGATATGGATATTCAACAATATCCTCATATATAACCACAATCATCTTTTGGTCTTGCCGGGAATGTAGATCATCACAATCATTCTCCGGCGTTGCAAACATATAATTCATCAAAATCATCCTTCAGCTTTGTGGGTATAGTAATCATCATAATCATCCTCCAACCTTGACATGTATATTAATCATCATAACCTTCCTCTGACCTTGTCAGTTGTATAAATCATCATAAATGTTATCATCAATATCATAGTCATCCTCCAGATTTTTACTAGGTATAAACAATCAATATCATCAATATGAATAACAATATAATCATTAACATAGTATATTAACATAATCAATAATTATAGTTAAAATTGTGAGTTCTAGTATAATCAATAGCACGATTGCCAATATAGTAAGTGAAGTATCTAAATCCACTTCATAATTCTTGAAATCATTTACTAAGCAATGTCTACTCTGGACTAGGCTAAGGTATCTAAATCCACTATTAGATGTCAGACAATCTACAACTAGTCCTAGGATAGTAACTCGTAATATAAAGCAAATAAGTCAATTTCACCTAAAGTAAGGCAACTTGAGTAAGTTTCATCATAAACTCAAGTGACCAATGAAATCTTTAGATTATTTGAGTAACTAAGGTATTTCCATCCTAACAAGATCCTACAAGGTAAATTTCACCTAAGATAGGAATAACTAATGTAATCATGACCAAAGTAAGAGTCAAAATATACTAAATAATCCAACTGATCCCAAGTATTTCAATTTATCACACCGAAACCTAAAACCCATCCCAAATCTAAAATAATATCATAACCATACTATGAAATGTCTCAATCTAACAAGGGTAAAACCTAGCCTAATCGGATGTCGAAGAAAGCTCACAAGATGATGTGCCGTAGTAACATGTCACATTTGATGCTTAAAATGGTGAAACTATACATTTTCTTAGGTTGTTTTATTGGTTATGATGTGTGTTCTATGTGTTTTGCAGGAAATTAGGTAGGAAGTGAATTGGACTTAAAAATAGAAGAAAATTCTCTCTATAAGTAAAGTACTGATCCAACTACGAGTCATTAAGTCACATTATGACTTATATCCCAACTCATAAGGATAACAGTAGCTGAAAATAAGTTGAGGGACTAAGTAATGGAAGGGTATGCATCATAAGGATAGACTATGACTCATACTGAGAAGTCATACTATGACTAGTGTCTAAAGCCCTTAAGATTGCTACTCAAGTGGTTGGAAGTGAAGACCATAAGTCATCATGTCGGAGTATGAATTGTGGTGAGGAATGAAAAAGACAAAAGTCTCAAGTTCCATGAAGATTAAAATCTATTGGATTGACTACGATTAGTAGGATTAACAGTTTTAAATAATTTTATCATTGAAATTATTTTTCTTAAGTTTTTGGTTTTGTATTGAATTAGAGATTTTGGATTTTAATCTTTCATTATTGTGCAATTAATTACATATCTTTATAATTGATTTTAATGGATTATTGAATAAGTATGAGCGGTTAATTTCCATGATTAGGGTTGTGGGAATGCTGGTAGATTAGATACATAAATAAAGTAGGATATTCGTCTATTCTATTTTAGTTGCATGTATCATAATATTCTTTTTATTAATTGTACCCAAAGTTATGGCAGAAGAATAGGAATTGCCTGCACTCGACAACATCCTCACAAGGGAGTTTGAGATTAGGAAAAAGAGGTTACATTAGTAATTCAAGGATATTAACCCTTGTCTAATCAACTCATGACTCAAAAAGTGAGAGTTGTAATGAGGTTATAAATAAGGGACAACAAGGCGATACCCTAAGAATCGTAAGGTAAAGGGTAAGATTTATCAACATGTTCACAAGACGGTTGACAAGACATAGCTTGTCAACTTTGTACCCAGGGCAATGGGTTAGGACAATCAAATATGAGAAACTTACTAAGTTGAGAATCCAGTGGTAACAAAGTCCTACTGTCATCTTTTATTGTTTACAAATTCAAGAGTCCAACTTTCGCTACTTATTACTGTTGATTTTCAAATCCTACCGTTTACTTTTAGGCATTGCTCATGGATTCTGTTAAGTTTGACAGACTATTCTATGTATTTCTTCTGGGTTTGACCCCAACCTTTTTTGGATTACTATATTTGACATCTACCATAACACACTTCTTTGGAGGCTAGTTTTTAGGAAATGTTAAATTTTGGTACCGTTTCCAAGGAACTACGATGTGAATTATTGATTGAAGTTGGTGAGTTTGCGAGTTTTATTTTTTGTTCTTGAGTTAGGTATACGTTGGTGTATGCCTAAAACTAGGAGTCATGGCAATATCTTACTCCCTATTAATCCATATTTAAAAAGAATTCGGTAAACACCAAGAAGGATAACGAAACATACTTGTGATGGTGTTCCAACAGGAGTTTAGGATGATCCTCTTGCTACACCTCCACATAATCTAGGTGATCCATAGAATATTGATAATAGATAGATAAATTTAATATTATTGGAGGTAGCTAAACATCAGACAAGAGTGGCTGAGGAAGCCAAGTTGGCTCAGCAAGCAAAGCTAGCCAAGCATAAACCAATACCTAATCATTGTGCATCACTTGACAAAGAATGTTATGAGGCATGGGGTGGTAGAGCTTGAGTTATCCCAGTATATTAGTGTCTATTACCATATGTTTAAGATTAGGACATGGGTTATGTTGAGCCTACTAAGACAGGAGCTATTATTTCTCCTACTTTACCCCCGAATGTTAAATTCGATATTACTAGTGCAATAATCCAACTGCTGAACTTAAAATATGTATTTTTGGGATTGAGAATAGATGATGTAAACACATATATTGCCAATTTTACTAGGACTAGAACTTCATATACCATACCAGAGGTGGATAAGAAAGCTTTAAGGTTGCTGTTATTCCCTTTCTTACTGATTGAAGAAGAATCGTTGTGGATGGGGAAACTTCCTAGAGGCTCAATCACAACTTAGAATAAGCTGCACATATAGTTTTTGAATCAATTCTTTCTTTCTACCAGGATGCTACAGTTGAAAGATGAGATTTATAACTTTTGGCAGTTGCCTACAAAGTCTATGTATGAAGCATAGTTTTCATTCTAAAAAAAGTTAAGCATGGTACCTTATCACCAGATTCCTTCATCTAACCTATTTGAAATATTCTATAGATCCCTGAATAGTAGCTCTAAGGCAATGGTATACACTATATCTGGAGGATCACTTATGCATCTTCGGTGGAATATGGTGTAGGAAATTCTAGATAAAATCTCTGTCACTAACTGAGGATGGCATACTCAAGAGGCTCATATAGGAGCTGGTACATATGATATTGGAGCTTATGGTGACTATAGAAACGTTGATGATATAATAGCACAAAAAGTTTCACATCTCAAAATTGATATTGGCTGCTTTCAAAACAATTTAAAGCAATAAGGCTAAAAAGGTGAATACAGTTGGGGAATATAGATCTACTTCCAAAGCCTATGAGTCTGATGTAGATAAGGATGAAAAGTATCTAGATTGTGAAGTGATGAGTTTTCAAGTCAAGAGACATGGAAATCAAGGTCAAAACTATTATGGTGATAGGTACTGAGAAAGAAATTGATAACGAGATGGTTAATGGAGATGCAAAGATGACTATGATGAGAAGAGCGACAGATATGTTCTACCAGGTATCTGAGATACCGAGTCAAGTATGGAAGCAATATTGTTGAAGCTAGTAAAATAAAAATAAAGTCAAGATAGCTGCCTTATGGAGAATAAGGAAGACATATCAGGGTAGAATTAATAAGTTGAGTTATATGCCATCGCCATTAAATAACTGGAGCAGTAGTTTTTTTAAATGTTGGATATATTGCACCAAAGGCATCTTAACATTCTTACTAGTCGTATAGTCCAAAACCCAAAAGAATAATAGTCATAGTTATTCCATTACTATTCAAAGTGGTAAGATAACCACGGATCTTCCCATGCCCACTATGAGTGAGTCAAAGAATGATGATGATTATGCTGATGTTGAGACCTCAAGTTGAAGCTAAAAAATTATCAGACATTGATAATAGTAATATGATGAATAAAGGTAAGGGTAAGGTCGATGAACCTATTTTGAAGACTATTTCAAGACTTCTCCCTCCTTTTTCTTAGAGGATAAGAAATAAGCACCAAAAAGGTAAATATCAAAAGTTTCTATCAATGTTGAAGGATCTGTAAACATACCACTAATAAATGTATTGGAGTAGATATCTGGTTACGTGACATTCATGAAAGATATGTTCACTAGGAAGTGGACAGTGAGTTATGATCCTGTGTACAATGTGCATCATTGTAATGTTGTTGCCTTTAGACCATTGGTTGAGAAGAAGGACGACACCGTAGCCTTTACCATTGCATGTACCATTAAGTCCTTCAAATTTTCTCATTCTTTTTATGATCTAGGAGCCAATATTAATCTTATGTCACTGGTTGTATTTAAGTTTTTGGGGTTGGGGAACCTAAACTATAAAAAATCGATGAGATTGTTGATCGATGATCGGATCATAAAAAAGCTGATATGTATTCTTTGTGATGTGTTGGTGAAGGTGTTGTCCTTCATCTTCCTAGATGATTTTGGGATACTTTATTGCAAGGTGAATTTCCAAGTCCCTATCATTTTGGGCAGACCTTTCCTAGCTAAGGGTAGGGCGTTGGTTGATATGGATTTGGGATAGATGAGGTTGAGTCTCAACAATGAGAAGGTAACCTTCCATGTATGCCAATCGATATGGAAGCTAGACAATATGAGAGTGGTGTCTATTATAGACACTATTGATGATGAAGTTGATACAGTGACTGTGCTAATTGAAGAAATACTAGTGTTGATGCACTAGTAGTGGTAATTATTAATTTCAATAGTAATAGAATTAAAGAATATGATGAGATTGTAGGTTCTCTATATTGGAGAGGTTCTTATAATTTTGATTTAAAGAAGCTTGATCTAGATAGGAAAATAGAACCACTCCTCCCGCTCGTCCATCAATTGAAATAGCCACCGGATAAGGAGATAAAGGCTCTCCCATCTCACTTGCACTATGTATTTTTGGGGGATGACAACACCTTACTAGTGATTATTACAAATAACTTAGTTGATATAGAGATAGAGGCATTATTATTAGTGTTAAAGAGGTTCAAGAGAGATATAGGGTGGACCATTAATAATATTGTGAGTATTCCGCTAGCTATTTGTACTCACAAGATCTAACTTGAACTGGACTTCCTTGATAGTATAAGGCATCAAAGGTATCTAAATCCTCCTATGTAGTAGGTGGTCAAGAAAGAGATCATTAAGTAGTTAGACACTGGTGTTGTTTACCCCATTGTTGAGAGCAAGTGGATCAGTCTTGTTTGGTGTGTCCTAAGGAAAAGGCAAAATTACTGTTGTGCTGAATAAGAAAAATGAGCTCGTTCCAATGAGACCAATCACAAGTTGGAGAGTGTAAATGGACTATAGGAAGTTGAACACATGGACCCAAAAGGACCATTTTTAATGCCCTTCATGGACCAGATATTTGATAGACTTGCGGGAAGGGGCTGGTATTATTTTATGGATTGCTATTCTGGGTACAATTAGATTAGGATTTCTCCCAAATATTAGGAGAATAGAACCTTTACCTACATCTATGGGACCTTTACTTTCAAGAGAATGCCACTTGGGTTATGCAATGCTCCAGCCATATTTAAGATATGCATGATGTCCATCTTCTTTGACATGGTAGAAGACACCATTGAGGTGTTTATGGATGATTTTTGTATGGTTGGTGATTCTTTTCATGACTACTTGGTTCACTTGTAAAATTCTTTCTTTCAATGTGAAGAATGTAACTTAGTACTCAACTAGGAGAAGTGCTATTTCATGGTGAAAAAAGAAATTGTGCTTGGGCACAAGATCTCAAAATAGGGAATAAAGGTGGATAAGGAGAAAATTGAAGTAATTAAGAAACTTCCACCACTAGTGTCAGTGAAGGTATTTTGAAGTTTTTTGGACCATGCTAGCTTTTATAGGCGATTCATCAAGGATTTCTCAAAAATTGCAAATCCTCTTTACAAGGTTATTTAGAAAGAGGTAAAGTTTGATTTTGATGAGGCATGTCTGAAACCTTTTAAGTGCTTGAAGGAGCGGTAAGTATCAACCCCTATTATAGTGTCCCCAGATTGGTCTCTACCATTTGAGATCATGTGTGATGCAAGCGATGTGGATTTAGGAGCTGTCCTAGGCCAAAGACTAAAAAAGGTACTTCACCCTGTGTACTATGCTAGTAATACATTAAACCTTGATAAAAAATTATACTGTTACTGAGCAAGATTTGTTAGAAGTGGTTTTTTCCTTTGAAAATTTCCGATCCTATCTGATAGGAACTAAGGTTATTGTTTATTCAGATCATGCAACATTGAGATACATAATAACGGAGAAAGATGCAAAGCCAAGATTGATTTTGTAGGTTATCTTGCTATAAGAATTTGATTTTGAGTTGAAGGAGTAGAAAGGCATAGAAAATTAGGTTGAAGATCACTTGTCAAGACTTGAGGAAGAAGTAATGTAGAAATTAGGGGACGGGTTTGAAATCTATGATACTTTTCTAGATGAGCAGAATTTGGCTGCATCGTAAGACCTAATTCCCTAGTTTGTTTATTATGACTATTACTTGGCGAGTGATCTTATCCCAGAAGACTTATTCTTTCAACAGCAGAAGATATTTATGCATGAGGTAAGGACATTCTTATGTGATGAACCTTATCTCTTTCAAATTTGTACAAATGGTATTATTCATAGATGTATCTCGAAGGTGGAGATTATGAGTATTCTTGAAGCTTGTCATGCTTTACCTATTGGGGGTCACCATGGAGGAACCCATACAACCCACAATCTTACAATGTGGGTACTACTGGCCTATAATACACAAAGATACTCATGAATTTGCCATAGCCTATGACCAATGCCAGCATCAAGGCAATATTTTGAAGAGCCATGAACTTTTTATGACCCCTATTTTAGAGCTGGAGCTGTTTGATGTGAGGGGTGTACATTTTATGGGGATGTTCGTGAGCTCCTATGGCATGAGGTATATCTTTGTTATGGTTAATTATGTGTCCAAATGTGTGGAAGCAGTAGCGCCCTCCAATAATAAAGGTAAAAGTATCACCACTTTCCTGAAAAAGCATATTTTTTTTTAATTTGGCACTCCACATGTAATAATTAGTGATGGTGGGTTGCACTTATGCAATCTCTTGTTCAAGATCCTGCTTGAGAAATAAGGAGTAAATAATAAGGTGGCAACACCTTATCACCCTCAGGCAAGTACACAAGTTATGGTCTCTAATAGAGAAATCAAGTCCATTTTGGCGAAGACTGTGAATCCCAATAGGACTGATTTGTCAAGAAGGTTGGATGAAGAATTATGGTCCTACCGGACAACTTATAAAACCCCTATAGTTGCCTCCCTATATCAGATTGTGTATGGAAAGGCATGCCACTTTCCTAGCCAACTTGAGCACAAGTCATTATGTGCATTCAAAAAGCTGAATTTTGAGTGGAGTGATACAATAAAACTATGATTGAGTAAGGTAAATGAGTTGGATGAGCTTCGAATCTAGTATTATGAAAGTGCTTCACTATAAAACAAGCATATTAAGTTGCATCATTATTGAAAAATTAAGAAAAAAGTATTTAAGACAGGTGACTAGGTATTGCTTTATAATTTGAGATTTCGCTTGTTACCAGGTAAGTTGAAGTCTAGGTGGTATGGGTCGTCCATTGTGATGAGGGTGTTCCCATATGGTGCTATAGAATTGAAGCATGATGGTGATACCCTATTAAAAGTGAATGGGAAAAGGGTAAAACACTATATGGGCACCATTGAGTAAGTAAAGTTGGCCGATGATGTGAGCCTTGGGGAAATCTGAGTAACTAAGGCAACTGAGTCGTCCACGACGTTAAATCAGGAGCTACATGGGAGGAAACCCATGGGGTTGGTTGGTAAAATCTGAGTATTCAACCTAGCAACATCATTTCACAATGTTAAATCAAGATTTTTGTGGGAGGCAACTCATGTTTTTGTACATATTTGATTATAGGATAACGTGGGTGTTCAATGTACAGGGCTGGAGATTGCAGAAAAAGAGCAAAAAATTTTCCATTGTTAGAACTCACAACTCTCTTAATGAGTCATTGTTATACTTAACGACTCATAATCAAGAGTAGCAGGGTGATGGAAATCAGACCACTCTCAAGTATTTGGTTTCTGGAGTCATTACGACTCTCAAAATAAGTCGAACTCAATGACTACAACTCGTTACCTTGAGTTGCAATGATTGGAGACCTATTTAAGGTTATAGTCCTCATAGAGGGATTCTAAGAATCGTAGTTACTAATTATGAGTCGTTATGACAAGTCGTAACCAAGATCGACATCAAAGACCCAACGGGTCGACTCGACCCAAATCAAATGGTTAAAACTAAATAAAGCAAAAGGGTCAAATGATTAGTATTACAATTATTCAAAATTATGGCTCCGTCCATTCCCTTTGGCTAGCAACTCTACTTAACCTCACTCTAACTTTATCCCATCATCAAGTGCAATAAAATCTCCTATAAATTGAAAAATCTCAAAAAGGGTAGGGCTCAAAAATTTTTAAAGTACGTTCGAGAAGTATCCTAGACAAGCATCAAGTAAGTGTTTTATGTTTAAATTCTTAAGTACTAAAGTAATGCATCAATGTGAACCAGTTGCTTGGTCTTTATGTTCAAAATACGTAAGAATATAAGTAGATGATCCCTAGTCTTGAAAAATTTGAGTGATAATGGGAGAAAATGACTTAATGTAGACTAGAATTTGTTGAAAGAGATGAATTAGAGACACTTAATTTTGTTAAATATTTATATTGTGTGTTGGTTATGAATAGGGGAACCAACTACTCTAATCCTTAATGTTATAGTGGCTACAAGACTCTTAAAGAATCGTAAGTAATTTAACGAGTCATTATGTAACTCGAAACCACTAGTAACATGGTTTATTAGAAGAGTTCAGGTTCTGTTAACATTAAGACTCATCTCAATGAGTCATAGTTACACTATACGACTCGTAGTTAGGAGTCATAATGATTGGGAAGGGGTGTTGCTCTAGGAAAGTATTTTTGGTCAGAAAACGATTGTTGGTAACAAGTCATAGTCTAACATTATGACACGTTAGAAGGACTCATTACCTAACCAGTGCATAATTTGTAGGCAACCTTCTACCTTATAAGTCTCACTATGACTAGTAGTCAGAGATAATGACTCTCACTCATCTTTGGTATTATGGGAAACCCTACCACACTAATACCTTATTTTCATGACCCGAGCAGGGCACTGTTGCTGATGGGAATCCCGAACTGTGAAGGCCCTAGTGCCTTTCTCTATCTGACAATCATACACACTTTCATATAATATGAAGGAAAATGTGGAAATATTAAACAACACTAAATCATGGTCAATATCATAATTCAATTGAAAAATCTAGAATGGAAACCATAAACCTCTACAATGTCTAACATCAATCTTCGAAATCTCTACTAACTGGAAATGACATCTGTCTAAAATCTAGAAGAAGGCCCCTAGTTGGACCATGAAACAAAATAAAATAACAATATCAAGTTTCATAACTAGACCTTCCGAAGTAATGGTGGCTCACCAGTTGCAAACTTCTAACAAGTCAATCTATGGCATATAGGATCCCAGGACTGTGTCTCAGAATCCTAAAATATTGGGGGTCAATACAGATGTACTGGTACACAGGGAAATCCAAAATAATGTGTTTTTATATAACAATAACATAGATAAGAGGAAGTCTGAAATATCATGCATGAAATAGTTAAAAACACATGGGCATATTTAAAAGACTCTCAAAAATTATCTAAAATCCATGACTCACTTTTTAGCTTACTTCTGAGCTAGGTGGTATACCCCACAACTCTGAAATTCCATGGGCTATGTGGAATCTGCCGTTAAATCAACAGCCAAACCCTCAACACAAGTTTGCCGCAAGGGTTGGAGTCTTTGTCTCTGATATTCCACAGGGCACTAGGCCAGCGTATGGTCCCTCTTGGGGACATAATAAATCTGTATCGGCAAAACACAGTTTTTGGCTAGGTGTTATTTGGACTCAAGCCTTCTTCGGACAACCACCTAACCCTTTTTAAGCCTATTTTTAGCTCTTTTAAGACATGTATTTCTAAAATCAAATCTGAAAATCTTACTCTGGTATGACATTTATTTATATGGTATCGTGATACCATTAACTTGCAAGTCAAATTTATGAGCCATAAAATAGCATATTATAATCTCTTCTTTCAAAAGATAAAGTTCAGACCACCATACTTCAAATTTCAAACCATTCAAGAAGACTCATACTTAAAAACATATGTCAAATCTTTGTAAAGAATCTCTCTTTTCAACATTTCAACAAACATATGGTGGTCATGTATTTTTTTGAAAAACCATGCAATTCTTTCATTATATATTTACAACATTTATCAACATGTAAAACCCCCTCTTTTCATTTCAAAAACCATGATCAAGTCATAAATAATAATGAAGGCATTTGCATCATGCATCTCTAAATGCATTCAAGATAATCCATATCGTATGAAAAAATGGGAAATCATAGCAAGAGAGGGATTCTATATTTTCATGCTCTTAATTAAATATTCCAACACAATTTCATGAATATATACGAGTAAAAATTAATTTGGGGGGAAAGGCCACAAGACCAAAACAATAATATCATTAAATAATTCATAATGCAAGATTGTAAACATAATTCCAAAACCCCTTTAAAATTTCATGATTTCTATAACTTTAAATCTTATTTGAAAAGTTTTCAACGAGCCCATGTACTTTTGGAAAACCCCATGTACCTTAAGTTGTTTAATTTGAGAATTGAAACTCCATTAACTAACTTACGGAGGGTCATTATAGGACCAGAGCATAAATGTCATGAATGGAAAGTAACACTATTAGACCATAACTGATACTCATTGCACTACTCAAAGAGGGACATGAAATAAAGATATGATAAAATAAACATAAAGTGCTCTATAAATCAAGTGTGGATAATAAGTACAGAGTCATTAAAAAAAACACAATACAACATGAATTCTTAGGATAGAACACAGTGAGAAAACATTGATGCACATATTAGGATAAAAAGAGGGAAAGAAATTGAATTACTCTCCTGGACCCTAAAGTCAGTAAGATGAACTGGGCACCCGATGCATTAAGCAACGTGCTGCGTTAGTCCATACCAATGCGATTCCTGGCGCTATGAGTTGACATCGCATTGGCCCACTATTTTGATCATCCAAACATGCCTCAAATGTCATCTAAAAAATTGAAAACTTTTCTGAGACACCCCTTTTACACCCCTGATCATGAATCAACTTAAATATATATGTCTCGGTGTCGGGAAAATCAATTTAAAAATTGTGGAAGTTAATAGCTCAAAAATATGACTAAATCTTTTAACAACTAATTTTTTTTTTCAGGTTGTCAGTTCTCTATACATGCAACCAAGAGTGGTATTAGGTCAAGAATGCTATGGGGTGTTATATTACAACTAAGACAAATATTTCCACTTGAGGTACTTGCTCCTCATTTAAAGAACTACCTTCATTCACTATCTCCCCCTTAGATCAAAGTAAAAGTCATAGACTTACAAACATATCCCCACATCAAAATCTATAGCCACAACTGTCAACATAAAAGAGACATCACCACACACTTAAACTCTAAACTCTCCCTAAAGAACTATACTCTGAAGGCCTTGCTTTTTTATAAATGCTACGGTTAACTTCCTTTATCCTGTATGGCCATCACTCTACAACTCCCACTCTCATGAGCGCACACATCCACACTCCTTATCACAAAAGGGGTATCAGTATATACATGAACACAACTTCTCTCACTAATTTCTTATACAAAGATACTAAATTACCTTCTAGGACATCCCCCTTCAGGGACACTAATTGTAATTTCTTCTAACTCCCAAAGTCATTAACTTATGACTAATATTTTCAAGGGCATATACACCCACACTTCTAAATACTTAACGTTCCATATTCACTTCCTTTGAATACTATTATTACACCTCTAATCACATAACCTACAACTGTACAAAATCTGTAAGACTATACCAAGGGAACATATTGCCTGCCTATTTTCCTTAATTTAACTCTAAAGAACACCATACAACAACTTCCCAGACTTCTCCATAGTTCAAGATTCAAGAATTAAATCTAGCTACACAAAATGCTTATACACATAAAACTTTATTTAGCAACCTGCTACTAGGGGTTCAAATTATTCCCATATACTCACATTCTCATCCACTTAATGATTCAACCACAATTCATCGTTTTAACACTAGTCCTGATGTACACATATACATCACAATTACCACTTAAAATTTTCATAAATCATCAGCCTAGGCCATTTCACATATCACATCAGGCCTGCTAATTACTCTACAAAATATGCATCCTTAGTCATAGGCTATTATTCTCAAAACTGCACTCCAAACCTAAACTTCACATCTACAGTTCAAGCCTATTATCTAACCATAATTATATACCACCGGTAAAGCATGCCACATACTATGCTGGTCCATCAAATTGGGAAATCAACCCAAATACTTCACTTCACTAAGCTAATACCTACAATCATAACCCTACCATAAACTCACTATGACAACTCAAAATCCACTATATACCTTCTCACATAAAGTACAAGTTTACTACTACTAAAAAAAAAGACTATTAAAGAGGTAAAGTCACATGATAGGATTAGTCGATCTTAATCTGATAATATAACCCATTTCAATCTTATCAACATATTCCACTTTCTCACATCATAGTTACTTACCCATGCATACATTTAGACCACCTTTAAATTCCATTCACACCAATGAGTCCCTACTCATAATTTATAGACTAATCTACCCTTTTCATTCACAACCTATACATAATTTCTACAACCACCATAACTATCCATTCTGAGATCCTTCACTATTTTGAACAAATAATAATGTTATCCAACCACTTTTTTCGTATACTATCATACAATCTACAAATATTGATACCACATTAGTTTTTCACTATACAATGGCAACCCACTCCTAAATCCATGATTACACAACTGAAATGATTTATTTATGCAAATGTCACCCTCACTCTGACTGCTAACCTTGTGACTTTATGTTACCAACTTCTAGAACTTCTGACTACCAATAGGTCATGACATCTTAACATACACTACTACTCAGGTGAAAATATAGTTCCAATATTTTTCTATACATTCTCATCCTTAAACATGGCATCCACAACAAGAATTTATTAAAAGAGACTGAATACACTCCATACCTCAGGCTCAAGTGCATAACTGATACAGATAGGGGTATACGCTTAAATCAACACACTTTAAAGTACTCATAGAATCCTTTCAAGTCCTTGGGCAAATTCAAAACTGTAAGGATAGCTCAATTAGAGAGAACTACATCACTAGGGTAGCTAGAAACTTGGAAGTGTATCTCCTTGACAATAAGGCATAACCCATAAAATTAGAGTAAGGAAATATAGGCTCTAGATCTTTGAAAGAGAGGTTAGGGTTCTTTTATTCTTGATAATTTTGAGTAAAAATGGGCATAATCTGCCCCAAAAATAATTTAATCTTCAGATAATACGGTTATGAATTGTAGGGAAAAAGACGAGACTGCCTTCTTAAAAGTTTCTGAACAAATCCCATCTTTGAGGCTTACCCCGATGCAGTGATCGTGTCATCACAATACCCACCATTACGTGATGGAATCACGGTGACTTACTGGTTTATGACATTTTTTGTTTTGGGGTTCACAGCGATGCAGTGACCTACTGGAATTGGACAAATGTCGATCTATCCACTACCGTGATGCGATGGCCTTCGTATTGCTAGTGTTACCGCAATGTGGCTCAATCGCAATGAGCCACTGGAATAAAATCCGAACAAAATTTTGGACGCTTATAAAGACTCAATCAATTGGGAGTCTTTTGGAATATTTACTCATTGGAATAACAGTCTACATTCTAGCTCAAAATGCAGGTTATTACAATTAGAGTTTACACACGTAGGAATGATGGTTTGATTTCTAGCTAGAAAATATGGGGCGTTACACTTCTCTTCTTGTTTTTCTTCGTTTTTCATAGAACTAGCTAATGAGTCTTATGCAACAAGTACTAATGGATCCAAAAGGTGATTCATTAAAAAAGATGACACCCAAGAACAACACCAAAAAGAAGCCTTCCCCAAAGTCTACTCTTCACCTCAGAAATGAGGACAGTGATGAGCTAAGCGGTGACCTCGAAAAATATCCAATAAAGTTGTAGGTAGAACTAAGGGAAAAAGGCCTAAGGGTAAGAAAGTAATTCTTGTAGAGGAAGGTACACCCCTTAGGTCCACACCAAGGATGAAAAAATCTAGCACCTCACCACCCCATTCACCAATATCCTCCGATGAGGATAATGATGAAGAAGAAAATAGTAAGGATGCAGGTGAGAAAGAATTAGGGTTGGAGGATAAAAATGAGAATAAGAATAGGGATTACAATGGTTTATATGCAATCATACACAATTTAATATAATATGAAGAAAAATTCAAGAATATAAAACAATATAGAATCATAGTCAATCTTATAATTCAATTGAACAATCTGGAATAGAAACATTAGTCTACGAAATCTCTACTAACTGAAAATGACATCTTGTTGAAATCTGGGACAAGGCCTCCAGTAAGACCATAAATAAAAATAAGATAACAATATCAAGTTTCATAACCAGGCCTTCCAAAGTAAGGGAGGATCACTAGCTGTAAACTTCTGACAAGTCAATCTACGGCTTACGGGACCCCAGGACTATGTCTCAAAATCCTAAAATATTGGGGGTCAATACAAATGTACTGGTACGCAGAGCAATCCAAAATAATGTATTTTTATATAATAATAACTTAGATGAGAGCAAGTCCGAAATATCATGCATGAAATAGTTAAAAACATATGGGCATATTTAAAAGACTCTGAATAATTATCTGAAATACATAACTCATATTTTTTCTTACTTCTGAGCTAGGTGGTATACCCTATAACTCTGAATTTCCATGGGCTATTTGGAATCTGCCCTTGACTCGGCAGCTATGCCCCCAAATCAAGTTTGCCGCAGGGTTGGAGTCTCTATCTCTGATACGCCATAAGGAACTAGGACAACAAATGGTTCCTCTTGGGGACATAATAATCCCATATCGGCAAAACACAATTTTGGGCTAGGAGTTATTTGAACTCAAGCCTTCTTTAGGCAACCACCTAACCCTCTTTAAGCCAATTTTTAGCTCTTTTAAGATATGTATTCTTTGAAATCAAATCTGAAACTCTTACTCTGTTATGGTATTTATTTATATGGTATCGTCATATCATTGACTTTCAAGTGGAATCTCTGAGCCATAAAATAGCATATTATAATCTCTTCTTTCAAAACATATAGTTCAGACCACCATACTTCAAAGTTCAAACCATTCAAGAAGGCTCATACTTCAAAACATATGTCAAATTTTTTTAAAGAATCTTTTTTTTCAATATTTCAACAAACATGTGGTGGTCATGTATTCTTTTGACAAACCATGCAATTCTTTTATTATATTTTTACAATATTTATCAACATGTAAAACCATCTCTCTTCAATTCAAAAACCATAATCAAGTCATAAATAATAATCAAGACATTTGTATCATGCTTCTCTTAATGCATTCAAAATAATCCATTTCGTATGAAAAGAATCGAAAATCATAGCAAGATAGGGATTCTATATTTTCATGTTCTCAATTAAATATTCAAACTCAATTTCATACATACATATATACGAGTACAAATGAATTTGGGGGGAAAGGCTTCAAGACCAAAACAATAATATCATTAAAGAATTCATAATGCAAGATTGTAAACATATTCTAATACCCCTTTAATATTTCATGAAATCTACAACTTTAAATATTATTCGAAGAGTTTTCAACGAGCCTATGTAGTTAAGAAAAACCCCACATACCTTAAGTAGTTTAATTTGAGAATTGAAAGTCCATTCTTGACACTTTTCTTGGATTGTTGAGCTTAGAATATAGGCTCTAGATCTTTGAAAGAGAGGTTAGGATTCTTTTGTTTTTGGTAATTTTGAGTAAAAATGGGCATAATCTGCCCAAAAAATAATTTAATCTTCAGATAATACGGTTATGAATTGTAGGGAAAAAGACGAGACTGCCTTCTTAAAAGTTTTTGAACAAATCCCGTTTTTGAGGCTTACCGCGATGCAGTGATCGTGTCATTGCAATACCCACCATTATGTGATGGAATTGCGGTGACTTACTGGTTTACGGCAATTGTTGTTTTGGGGTTCACAGCGATGCGGTGACCTACTGGAATTGGAAAAATGTCGATTTGTCCACTACCGTGATGCGATGGCCTTCGCATTGCTAGTGTCACCGCGATGTTGCTCAATCGCAATGAGCCACTGGAATAAAATCCGAACAAAATTTTGGACGCTCATCAAGACTCAATCAATTGGGAGTCTTTTGGAATATTTACTCATAGGAATAACAGTCTACATTCTAGCTCAAAATACGGGTCATTACAATTAGAGTTTACACACGTAGGAATGATGGTTTGATTTCTAGCTAGAAAATGTGGGGCGTTACACTTATCTTCTTGTTTTTCTTCATTTTTCATAGAACTAGCTAATGAGTCTTATGCAACAAGTACTAATGGATCCAAAAGGTGATTCATTAAAAAAGATGACACCCAAGAACAACACCAAAAAGAAGCCTTCCCCAAAGTCTACTCTTCACCTCAGAAATGAGGACAGTGATGAGCAAAACGGTGACCTCGAAGAATATCTAATAAAGTCGTAGGTAGAACTAAGGGAAAAAAGACCTAAGGGTAAGAAAGTAATTCTTGTATAGGAAGACACCCCTTAGGTCCACACCAAGGATGAAAAACTCTAGAACCTTACCACCCCATTCACCATCATCCTTCGATGAGGATAATGATAAAGAAGAAAATAGTAAGTATACAGGTGAGAAAGAATTAGGGTTGGAGGATGAAAATGAGAATAAGAATAGGGATTACAATGGGTCTACTTTTGGAGAAGACAACAATAAGGTGAGTGGTAGTCCAATTTAAGAAGAACCACCACCACAAGTACAATCCACTCTACTTTCCATTAAGGACTCTTTGGTGCCCATCATTGAACGATATGGTACCCCAGAATCCAGGCCCTATATGAATAATACAGTGCCATAAACTCTAAAAATAGAAATCCTCTAAGAGGTATTTATCTTGAGAGAGGTTTGACCACAACAGACATATATAAGATTCCTGCATTTGATGCCTAGTTTAAGATATAAGTTTTAGTGGATGACTAGAACACCGGGCCAGTATAAAAGAGTATTAGTACGTGAGTTTTATGCTGCATATGGAGTTGAAGAGGTAAAATCCCCAGGGAAATTTGTAGAGGGGTGCAAACCCAATAGCAGACTTGGTGATTTGAGGTGTTCAGATGAACATCTCAACTCAAATGATCTCTCAGATATTACATAAGCCTAAATTTGTACTTCCATCCAACACCACAGAGTTGAACTTTTGATTAGGCGAGATGAAGAAAGTAAAAGTGAAATATATAGGTTTTAAGATAATCTTGTTTAGTTTTGATGGATTGCCAAAATTATTGCTTCAGCTCGGGACGAGGCCCCATCGGTAGTTGGTGGCATTGGAAGATCATTGTCAATAAAAAAGAATAGCCTGAACTTTTAGGCTAAGTCTTGGTGGGCCTTGGTTAGACACATGTTGAGTCCCAATTTATCGGAAAATATTGTAGGTATAGACAAGGCAACACTAATAGAAAGCATAATATCAGGCTATACGATTGATGTAGCCAAGTGGATAGCTTGTGAGATCAGGGATAGGACTACTAACATTGATATAGTGCTGGCCTTCCCTAATTTTTGAACTCAAATATTCTTGGAGGCGAGAGTGCCAGAGCTCCCAGATATTTATCAATTTTTGAGGCCGAGGGCCACTAATAATTTGGGGTTAATTAGAGATAAATCCAACCCTATATCAAAGATAGCAAAGTTAGGTGTATCAATAATTAGTGAAACATTTAGAGTTGAAGGAGATGACACTACAAGGTTCACCGATATTTGTGACACCCCGATTGAGACCATCCAGTTTACACCTAGCACTCTAATAGAGAATGTACATACAGTATTCCCACTCTATTTCCTAGTATGGCTCCATGACCATCCACATCCAGGTCAATTCTAGCCATCTATGCAATGCTACTACAGTTGTTTTTTACTAAGGTTATGGCGAGGTTGAGTATTGTGGAGACAAAGTTGTGACATATAGAGAGAAGAGTAAAACCATAGGTTAATAAGAGTCTTAGTAAATAAATGAGACAATAAAGGCCTGGTTTGTTGCGTTTGAGCCGAGGATTACTCGGCAACTTTAGGGTATACAGTCCCAGACTTAGCAGAAGCATAGGTTAAGTTGGCCGAGATGCGGAAATCATTAGATAGTTGCATGATAGACCAATCCTCTCGATGCCTAATATTAAGGAGACCCACGAAGAGAAAATAATGGAAACTATTTAGGTTATTGATAATGCAACCCCCGCACTTGCTATGAAGGAAGGAAAGAAAAAGAAAAATGAAAAAATTGTGAAATATAGAAAAAAATCACGAAAAAGAAATTTTCGAAAGAAGGAGAAAAAGAAAAGAACAAGAAACCAAACCTATTCTAAACAAGTTGAAAAAGAATAAAAAGAGAAAAATAAGGGCAGAGTGAAAGTAATGTTTGAAAATAAGTGGACCCCAAAGTAATCATCGTGTCAAGGAGTCTTGTTACTAAAAAAGTCCAAAAACATTACTAGCCGAATAAATCCATATAGTGATCCTAACTCGATTGTATAAAAACTAAGGAAAAGAAAATAAAGGCAAGGCTATCTCAGTATTATCATGTTCAATTTATGTGAGTGAATGGTACTTTTTTATTGTAAGGTACATGGGTTGGGTTGTTAGAATATTTATCTATTTAATAAATTTAATTTGTGTATATATGCCTAGTTGTTCATTGCTAATGTAATTCCTTCACTTGATTACTTTGTGTCATGTATTGTACTGCATATGCTTATATAGTTGTATTTTGAAAAGTCTAAAAATAGGAGAGGGTAATTGTAATGAGCCAAAATTGCCTCCCAGGATGTCACACGGTTCATAAGGCTACAAGTAGCCCCAAGCTAACCCTTAGAGCCGGTTTCTACCAATAAAACTCAATTCAACATAAGAATAGACTCAACACTCGCATAGTCGTATCACATAAAAGGAAATATGGAAAAGATACTCGGTCCATATGACCATAATATAGAGGAAACTCAACAAAATCACAATACCGAGCCCTCGATACATCACAAGTTTGATACTAGTGTGACAAAACCTTTATGAGTCAAAAACTAAAGAGCCATTGGGACAGGTCCCCAACTGACTTGAAATGAACCAAAGATAAAACATAGTCTCTCAAATACAGAAAGTATTTTAAGATCAGCCCTAGAACCATGAGGACTCACCACTGAAGAAAACGTAGGCAAGGTACTCGGAGAATCATGGATGAGGCTGGGACTTAGCACCTGAACCTACATTATAAGACAATGTAGCCGATAAACATATATGTGAATCAGTACTTTGGAATGTACTGAGTATACGGGGGTGAATGCATATGCATAAAAAAAACACCAATCTTCTTCAATCAAATAATGAATGCAAAATGAGAAGACTCACATGGCTTGAACAAGTATAAAATATAAGGCTCATAAATCATGTAGAATGAGGCATGCAACACAAATCTCGTGAGTCATCGCTCTTTAACCTTAAAAATCAAAAATGTTCTCTTATTCTCAATACCCAAAGGCTAAGGGACTTTGAACAATAATTTCAACTCATGCATATGTTCCATGGAGAGTAAAACCTTCTCAATGCTCAATATTTTATAACTATTTAGATATCATATACTTGGAATTCGGAGTCATATGACTTGAAAACAGACTTGAAGGCATTTTATTCACCTTAGGATAATATTTCGTTTCAAGCTTTAGGGAAATCATTCTATCTCAAATGGAAACGCATTCTAGTTTATGGAAACAACTTATCTCAAAGCTCTATGAAAGGTACTATAACAAGGAAAGATACTTTCATTTAGAAAAAATAACTCACATCAAGAAAATAATATAGTTAGGGAACATCTTTGAAATTCAACCATTTAGGAAAATAGCTTATAGGAAAGGAAAATGAGTATTTGATCTCAAAGTTTGAAGGGAAAGGAAGGTTCTCGTAATCGACATAAACTGTGCGAGCTACACGGAGAGTCCAACATTTTGTCCTCCTAAGAAGGTGACCCAACATTGGGGAGGAGTGTCACAATCTAGCCAGGGAGTATACCTAGGTCTAGTGATCACTAAACGAAACTCGGTCTTAGGCCCAATCATAATCATTACAAACTCGGCCTCAGTGAATGAAAATAAGATGAGGAACTAAGTAATGGAAGGATACAAGTTTTAAGGACATGTTATAACTCGTACCATTACTAGTGTCTAAATTCCTCGAGATTCATACTCCATTGGTTGCGAGTGAAGACTATGAGTCATCATGTCTGAGTAAAACTCGTGGTGAGGAGTCACAAAGAATATAGGATCAAGTGCCATGAAGATGAAAAGATACTGGATTACCTACAATTAGTAGGATATAACTCGTAACATATCTATACGAGTCATCACTAAAGACAAAAGATATCTATAATAGCAGGCAGCGAGTCGTACGGAAACCTAACAACTCATTGCTAGAAGTGCTACTACTGTCGACTTAATTTTTCTATTTTGTTTTAATTAGGGTTCCTTTGTTATTTTAAGATAATTTAAATACCTTAGGGTTATTCCTCTATTATGTTATGCACTTTTGATAATTTTCTTTATAGTTTCACGTACTTTGATCCTTAAGATTATGGTTCTTGGGTTTTTGGTTTTGTATTCAATTAGAGATTTTGGATTTTACTCTTTTATTATTGTGCACTTAATTACAAGTCTTCTTCATTGATTTTCATGGATTGTTGCATAAGCATGAGTGACTAATTTCCTTGACTAGGGTTGTGGGAACTCTGTTGGATTAGCTACGTAAGAGAAATAATAGATTTGTCTATTTTATTTTAGTTGCATATATCACAATCTTCTTCACAATAATCGTACCCCAAGTACTGCAGTAGCTTGGGAATTTCCTGAATTCGAGAAAATCCTCATAAGGGAGTTTGAGATTAGGATAAAGTGGTTATAATTGTAATTCGAGGATATAAACCCTCATCTAATCAGCTTGACACTCAAAAGGTTAGAGTTGTACTGAGGTTATTGACATGACACAGTAAGGTGACACCTTGAGACTCACAAGGTGAAGGGTAAGACACGTTCACAAGACAATTTATAAAACATAGCTTGTCAAATTTGAACACAGAGTAGTGGGTCAGGTGAATCAAACACGAGAAACTTACGAAGTTGAGAATACAGGGGGAACACAATTCTAGTGTTTGTCTTCTATTGTTTACAAACTCAAGCATCCATGTTTGGCTACTCTTTACTGTTGATTTTTTAATCCCCCAATTTAATTTTACACATTGATTATGGATTCTTTCAAGTTTGAGAAACTATTCTACATATTCCCTATTTGTTCGACCCTAACCTTGTTTGGGTTACTATATCTGACATCGACCACAACATAATTCTTTTGATGCTAGTTTTTGGGTGACATCACAAGATCCTCTAAATAACCACTTTTCCCTTTCACAAAGCTTCCACAATATGCTAAGTTATAAAAAAAATATTCTACTTATCAATACGACAATAATGATACCTATATTTCACTATTGTGCTTCGGGTCTTAAAATCTCATCAAAACCCTATGTGGGTTCCACTCATAGAAATTGAATCTCAAAAACTAACCCAACCTTCTCATATGCTCAAGGAATCATTACCCTCTAAAATTGGTGAAATCCAAGCTAAATTGGGGCTAAAATCAAGCCCTCAAGGTTTTGGGGGTTTTGAACAAAGAAATCAAGGAAATCTACCAAGAATAGGGTGAATTTTTACCTTAAATCAAAAGATAATCGTGAAAGCAAGTGTTAATCAAGCTTCCTAATCACCCACAAGCCTAAATCTTTCTTAATCTCACTCTCAAGAAAATTGGTGAAGAATGAGCAAAATTTGGCTAAAATGGCCTATTTATACCTGTCCTAGGTACTCGGATCCCGCGATCATGACCCAAACTTTGCAATCTTGATATTTTTGGGTTGCACCAGTGAATCTCAATAACGATAAGACACGTGATTGTGACACTTAGGAATTACCAGGGGTATTCACGACCCTTGGCTTACAATTGCGATGCACCAGATAACAACAGTAGACTTGGAATTTTCCAAGTCTCCTCCAAGCTTAAAGGATTCATCCTGAACCCGTATACACAAATAAAGCATGTAACTATACAAAATTTGATGTTCCAAACACAATGGAGTATTTGAAATTTCCATCCAAGGTCGTGTTGGAAAAGATATGTGTTCCACACCCAATTTCCATTTTCATAACTTTCTGACCAATAGGTCAAAATAAGTTTGGGTGCCTCTCAACCCGAACCAAAGGTACACCTAGACTAAAATTGATATTTCAGAGCTGTTGGAATAGTTAGATTTGGAATTCATGGTCATTTAATCAAAGTTGTTGCTCGGTGGCCATTTTGAACTAGTGAAGTCTTTTAACCTGGGAATTGGCTCTAAAAACCAAATAGGTTGCTTAGTAATTGAACTGTTAGTTCCATCAAGTCATAAAGAATTTGGGGCAGCTATAGAGAAGCTCTAATGCCAAAAATAACCAAAATTATGGAAAATGACTTGAAGGGTCATTGCAATATCCACTACTAAAGGAACTTTCGTCCTTGAAAGTTAAGGATTAGAATATACTTGAAGTCTCGAACGGGTGAGGATAGAGGATAGTTAAGGATTAGACCCTTAACTACATAAATCTCTCTAGTTCACAGCCGCCTAAAATCACTAGTTAAAATTAGCACCGGCTCCTTTACGAAGGTCAATCGTCTAATCTAAGAATATGAGATGGATCAGGAATATATCCTCGGAACATAGAAATATGGAAAACTGGATGGACAACAACAAAATTTGGAGGTAAAGATAACTCCAAAGATACCTCACTAAGTGTCCAAAGGATCTCGAAGGGTCCACATACCTAGGGCCGAGCTTTCTCTTCTTCTCGAACCTCATCACACCTTTCAAGGGCGATACTTAGAGGAATACTTAATCACCAACTCTGAATCTCATGGCATAGAGTCCATGGTTTTCATAGGATTTTTTCCTACTCTAATCATCTATCAACTATCCTAAATCATCCAGAGTCAATCCAATGACTCCTGAAACAAATCAGTACCATGGGGTTGAATCTTGAAAGTCTCAAACCAATCAACAGGAGAATGATATCTCCTTCCATACAAGACCTCAAAAGGCACCATCTCAATACTGAAATGATAGTTTTTGTTATAAGAAAAATCTTTCAAGGATAAGTAATCCTCCCATTGGCCTCCAAAATCTATAACACAGGCTCAAAGCGTATCTTCAAGCGCTTGTATGGTCCACTCTTGTCCATCGGTCTACTGATTGAAGGTTGTACTCAGATCCACCTGAATACCTAAATCCTCCTGAAAAAGTCTCCAAAAACTAGAAGTGAACACAAAACCTTAGTATGAAATAATAGATATGGGCATACCATGCAAACAACTATCTCACGCACATAGATGTGAGCTAATCTCTAAGTACTGAAGGACATCTAAATACGAAGGAAATATGCCAACTTTTTCAATAAATCATCGATGACCCAAATACTATCAAAAACATGAGAAGTATGGGGTAAACCACTAACAATGTCCATGGTAATACGCTTCTAATTCCATATGGGAATGGAAAATCTCTGGATCAAACCACTAGGATGTTGATGCTTGGCCTTTACCTGCTACGGAAATGAGATATAAAGTCTACCAAATCTCTGTCCATGCCACTTCACCAATAATACTGTCTCAAATCTCTATATATCTTAGTTGTTCCCAGATTAGTAGAATATCTAGAGATGTGAGCCTCATGAAAAATCAGGTGAATCAAGTCATCAATCATCGAAACATAAATATGGCCTTCAAATATCAAGACATCTAGCGAATCTATGGTGTTTCTCTTGGACCCACCACCCAACATATGTTCACAAAGGAATCGAAGCTTACTATACTCAAAATTATGATCCTAAATCTATTTAAAAAGCAAAGTCCTTGCCTCAACATTAGCAAGAATCATCCTAGGGTCTAAAATATCAAGGCAAACCATCAAGCTGGCTAAGGACTAAATACCATGCCAACAACCATTGAGAAATGGAAATACCAGCCAAGCAACCTATCCTCATTTCCTTCCTACTCAAGGCATTTGATACCACATTAGCCTTTCCTAGATGATACAAGATAGAGATATCATAATCCTTATGCAACTCTATCCATTTGCATTATTTAGTGTTTAGCTCTCTCTAGGTCATAAGCTACTGAAGACTATGATGATCAGTGAAAATCTCATAATGCACGCCGTAGGGATAATGCCTCTAAATCTTAAGCGCAAAAACTACCACCGCCAACTCTAAATCACTAGTGGGGTAGTTGCGCTCATGAACTTTAAATTGTCTCAAAGAATGAGAAATAACATGGTCTACTACATTAATAAACAACCTAAACTAACACTAGAAGTATCACAATATATGGTGGATACCTCACTCTCAGCAGAAAGAGCTAGAATAGGAGTTTATGTAAGGAAATCCTTGATCTTCTCAAAGCTTGACTCACACTCCTCGATCCATCAGAAAGGAACCTCTTTATGCGTCAATCTTGTCATAAGCACTAAAATAGTAGCAAAACCCTCAATGAATAATATATAATATTTGACCAAACTAATTAATAAATGAACCCCAGTCAGTGATATAGGTCAAGCCTAATCAAAAATTGCCTCAATCTTAGCTGGGTCTACCATAAAACTTTCCTTAGGAACCACATCTCCAAGGAATGTCACAAACTCAAGAGAAAACTTACACTTAGAGAATTTGTCCAAAAACACATGATCTCTCAAAGTCTGTAGAACAATTATCAAATGTTGCTCATGCTCTTCTCTACTTCTTGAATACACAGGGATGACATCAATGAATGCAATCACAATAAAATCCAGATATAGTCTAAACACTCGATTCATCAAATCCACAAATGTGGCTGGGGCATTAGTCAAGCCAAGTGATATCACCAAGAACTAATAATGACTATAATAGGTCCTAAAAGCAATCTTTGGGGTATCCTCATCCTAAATCCTCAACTGATGGTAACCGAATCTAAAATCAATCTTAGAGAACACCGTCTGCAACCTGAAGCTAGTCAAAATAAATCATTAATGTGAGGCATAGGATAATGGTTCTTTACTATTACCTTATTAAACTGCCTATAATCAATACACATATGCATAGAACTATTTTTTCCATACAAACAACATAGGATCTCCCTAAGGAGACACACCCAGTCTAATAAAACCCTTACTAAGAAGATCCTAATGTTTAGAATTCAACGTCTTAAGCTTGACATGAGCTATACGGTAAGCTGCCATAGAAATAGGATGGGTACCAGGCTTGAGATCAACAATAAACTCAACCTTATGGGCAGGGTAAATATCGAAAATATTGGTAGAGTACATACTAGGAAACTCACAAACTAATGGAAAAGAGTCAAACGACAGACTATCCACACTAGTATAACAAATATAAGCAAGATAAGACTCGTAATCCCTCGAAATAAGTTTTCTAGCATATATATAAGAAATAATACCCATATTTTCATGGCTAACAGGTCTCTGCCACACGACTAGTGGTACATCAGTCATGGTTAAGGTAACGATCTTAGCAAAACAATCTATGACCGCATAATAGTAGGATAAGTTGTCCATGCCCAAAATCACAACAAAATCCACCATATCCAAAAGAATAAGATCAACATGAGTATCAACGTCACTAATCATCATAACACATGATCTGAAAACCTGACTAACTACTAAACAATAACTCATGGGAGTAGATACACGCAAGGGCATAGATAATAAATCCCTAGATAACTCTAACCATTGAGCATAATAAGATGAAACATAAGAATAAGTGGATCACGAATCAAATAAAGCAAGGGAAAACTGATGGTACACAGAAATTATATTTTTAATAACAACATCCAAAGACTCAGCCTCGGGTCTAGTTGGGTTTCTGAATGACCTTCTATTCTACTTGCATGAGAACTACTTTGAGTACCCCAAAAACAAACCCTTTGGCCCTGAGAACCACTTCTAGCTGAGGAATAAATTTCTCTAATATGGGAAACACTCTAAGCTGAAACAATAATCACCTCATGACTAAGGCAATCTTATAAATAATAAACAAGAGCTCCACAACAATAACATGACACTTGAGCTGAACCAGAACCAATAGATCTACCTGACCCATAATAAGAACCATGTCTAAAATGACTAGATAATTAACCTCTCAAAGATTAACCACTGCCTTGACTAAAACAATCACTAGAACTAGACTAACATAAGTCAGTAATCTAAAGAGCTGCCTTAACAAGTTGAGTAGGATGACTTTGACACTAATAGTATGGATATGAAGGATATCTACAATTAAAATAGCTACCTCTAAATAGCGAACCACTATGGCTCTGACTGTAACTACCCTGATATCTAGGCCTCTTATCAGTACCCCCACATGACTCATAATACCTCTCCTTCGTCAACTGTGCACAATTACAAAACTTAGCAAAGGTTCTACCAATAAAAACTAAACTCTGAATAGATATATAAAGGGGAAGTTTTAACCTTCTAACAAAACAATAAACTCTCATCTCGATACTCAAGATAAAAGTAGTATGTCTAGCAAAGGCATGAGAATAAGTCTCATACTCTACAAAGGTCATGGATCCCTACTGAAATCTCAAAAACTAATCTCTCAGATAATCCTTAAGGTTTTAAGGCATTCGCTTCTCTAAGAAAGTTTCACATAACCAACTCCATGTCAAAAAAGAAGATCTAACTCGTCTAGAATCCATATAATCTCTCTACCAATGTTGATCAACTATGTACTACTAAAATGTGGTGTAATCCATACCACAAGTCTCAACAAGGCCCAAAATATACAGTCTATCCTCATAAAAAATAAGAAACGCATATACATTCTTGGATGGAGGGCCAGAAAATCTAAGCGGTGCCAATATCAAGAATTTTCCCAATATCTTCTACTCCCTAGAAGACATAGTAGTCTAGGAAGCCACATTCTTAGCAATTACTACTTGAGCAATGATCGGGTAAGAGGGACCTCATATTTTGGAGCCACAGCTACCGGCTTCTCCCTGCCTCAGTACCACTCTGATTTATAGACAGTGCACCCTCAAAAGTGCGCCAATAACTAACCCCAAAGGCTAAACTAAAGTATCTTTAAGCACTTAAGAATAAATATTCCCTATTGGAGCCTACGCTAGTCCTTGGCCCATTGTTGGCTGGGGCAGAAAAATCTCAGATTCAAGAGCGAGAATAGGGTCTGGTGAAGGCCCACTCTCTTGGACCCTATAAAGGGACACATGTCTAGACTATCCAAGACCTTTGGTCAATTCACAAACATGAGTAGGATCTATAGGTACAGTCTTGGGACCCTTATCTCGTGTATTGGTAGCACGTGTCGTAGCCATCTAAAAATGAGTAAAATCAGTGGAATATTCTATAAATCAACTCAAACTTTTAGCAATATATGAGTGAAAGTAGTGAAAAACTCCTAAGAATGTCCCCTATCCTCCTAAATAAAGGAAACAAATGTCATTCTTCTGATCCGTAGGACACTACTAGACACTTACTCTTTTACCAACAATACTAGCATAGCCTAGGCTCCGATACCAATTTATCATGACCAAATTTATGATTATGATGGCACCAAATCTATCCCACTAGTAAGTAATTCAAATAGTAACCCATAGTTAAACACAATGGGTTAATTTTATAAAAATGCCTGTAACCCATAACCATAACCCATAAATAGATGAATCAGATTAGCTAATGCTACACAAGGGTACAAAAATTATATCTGGACCCTACATTATGAAACAATGTGTCTCTCTAGGATAGTTAGCGGGGTGATCTCTAGCATCTAACTTAGGATAGGTATTAAATAATGACAATTCAAAATCAAAACTACACTTTGGGTACATGTTCACATACATGCATACATACATATATATAAGGTACTAGGATAGGTAACAAGGTTTAGCATGATATTTTAACCTATTAACCTTGACTGTGTATCTATAACCATCCTAGAAAAACCTATGAGCCATATCGGTCCATCTCTCCTAACTAGAAGGGTCGAGTACGTGCTAGCTGCAAAAATTAGAGAAATCTAAGAATACATATATAAAGTATGAACTATTAACATGGCCACTAAGAGACCTACACAGACAAACGTGGTTTCTAGTATTGGTACTCCTGCAACCTATACCTTTTATGCCGAGCTACACAACCCCTTTTAATCCTAAATGAAAACATTTACACATAATCCATTTATTTAAATAATGAGTCATCCATATAGGTATTTATCGAATGGTATCGTCTCGACAATTAATCATACTTACAAGCTAATTGCATTATGCCAAACCAAACTAATTAACCATAAGACTACAAAGTTTTAATTTTTAAATAAGCCCATATCCGCCAAGGCCTTTCAAAATCATATTTATTCGTTTAGCCATTAATTCAATGCATTAGTTTCGTAAAGTATACAAAACCATGTAATTGTCAATATTTCCAAACTAATTATGCAAGTGGATTGAGGTTAATACTAATCCAAACAAAAAAACATAAATTTGGAAGAATCTATGACCCCATTTCTTTTACTATACCGATGCACCCAATGAGTTCCAAATGCCATCAATGAAGCATAAAAGAATGCACAAAAACCATGGGAATACCATTTAAAAATAACCATCCAAAACCCTCAACTAAAATTCACAAACCACGTATCAAAACCAGAGGATTATCAAACTATTTCATCCCATCATAAAAGATAAGTTTAGAGGAAGAGATACATGCCTGAGAATACAAATAATTTGAGATGAAATCACACTTTTATCCCTAGATGACCAATCCCCAAAAACATTAGCCTTGCTCTTGATTGGGGAATTGGAAATACAAAAGTAGTTTATGATTATGTTAATTGGGTGGAAATAGGGCTAAGGGGAGGTTTTAAGTTATGGGAATAGTGTAAACAACTTATGATACATCATGATACATCTTTGTCAAACCTGGATGAGCTGTATACATCAACTCATGAGCCTCTTTCGCACATCCAATCAACACCAGGAAAACCCAACCTTTCTTAATACCTTAAGATACCATAACCACTAATGTCAAAGGCCATAACCTTTTGCTTCTCCACATCATTATTAATCTACATAAGAATGGGATCTAAATCTATCTTCTACTTCATCTCTGCACCAAGAGATGATTTAATATCTTCTTGAATAATCACTTCCCCATCATCTGAGTCTAAAAGACAAACTCCAAAGTTAGCCAACCGGTGGATATCCTTCACCAATACTCGGCTCTTATTATTGACACAACCCACACTAAGGCCTTATCATAATAGGAATCCTAAGTTCAGCCAGGACTGGAAACCACCCATATTTCCTAACCCAACCTCCATCCTCCTTCCCTGAGTTGGCTAAATTTTGAGCATGTAACGAGATAGTGTAACAACTCACATAAAGACTCTGGGATAAGATCACAATCATGACTAACCCAATAGATTCCAACCATCCAATACTAGTAATCCAACCATACCAACCTGTACCAAAACAAGGGCCATAAACTAGGACATAACCAAGAATGTTCCAAAATATAATATAATTAATCCCAAGATGAAATATGATGGAACAGTGAGAAATTATGTTCAATGATGCCAACCTTAATACCAGTATCAATACTAAGACTGTCACTTATACTGATCCTACTCATTCCAATCCATAGAAGTGCTACAAAGCCTCTAACCAAAAGAGTAATGAAATACAGTTTGGATATTCCCCCAACTATAGCAAAAACCAATATCCAAAATAAAACCAAAATAACTAATAATGTCCATAACAAGAAATGGAGACTTAGAAAGGATGAAAGCTCACCACTTCAGTACAAATGTTGTCCTCGAGTTAATCACTATTTAGGAAGAGTAGAACGGTTAGTTACTACGTAATGTGGGTATACAACCATCGGTAGAAAGGGTTAGTGAGTGACCGCAAGCATGACCTCAAGGTAAGGATAAAATATTTCCATATATAAAACCAATTAAAACCTTCCATATAAACATAACCATACATATATATATATATATATATATTTATATATAACCATGCAAGGAAAAGGGATCGGGTTAAGCAAGCCTTTAAAATATTTACCTAGGCTGTGTAGCTTTGCCATCCTGAACCAGCAACGTGCCATATAGGTTCAGCTCCCCTTGCTGAAAGGGACCCAATGTGTGTAGCCATACGATCAGGGAAGAAACCCTTAGGATGACTAGTATATCCCCCAAATAAAGGGTAAAATCATCCGTATGGTCATCAAGAACAACCTCATATCGGCAACTATGAGTTTCTAGTTTCAGTCCCCTTGGGACCTTCACCTTCTACGGCTTAGCTATACCTTCCACCATTATTTCCCAATTTCCAAATAACCAAACCGTTGTCCATTTATTAACCAAGGCCATTGATATTGGTATCGTCATACTAACCCTTACTTATAAGTATCATTCATAGACAACTATTTATAAGTGTAAGGGTGCCCTTCCATTTATCATGTTAAACTAGTTGAGGGATTCCATGTACCCCAAAAAGTATAACCATTAGATAATTACCATTCTAAGCTTTTTAAACCATGCACAATTCCTTTACAAGGTCTTAAAACATACATCAATTCTATTAAAAGTAGTCAATGCAATGAACATATCGTTATAAGTATTTTGTCAAATAGATTAAGAGCATAACATGACAAAACCAATTCCATTTACCATTAAAACATTCCCATGCAATCAAATTGTATAAAACCTCCATTAATTCATAAAAAATTATAATTAAAACCATGGGAAACCATAACTAACCATTTAATATCAAAACCCTCAAATCATATTTGAAAACCAAAATCATACAATCAATGAAATCATGAAAACATTCATAAAAACCATGCCTTTAGTTAGAATTAACAATGAGGGAAGATAACATGCCTTATACCAAGATGATGATAGAAATAAATAACCAAGACAAGCCCCAAATCAATCCTCTAGTTGAAACCCTAACTTCCCTTGCCCAACGGCTCTGGAGAGTATTATTGAGTATTTTTCAAAAGCTCATAAGTGTTAGTGAATTAAATAATAGGGTAAATAACCTCCCAAGTAAGTTAGAAGTCATGGGACCTCATTGGGATAAATGGTCCAAAATACCCTTAAGTTGCACAAAAATCACATCATAGGGATATGACTGACCCTCATGAGTCATACCCTCTAATAACCAAAGGATATATAATACATTAATGAGAAATAAATGACACACCCAAATCTGTATCTATACCAGACTTGGCCGTTGGGGCCATAACATCTAAAAGATAAGACACTATCATGCTTAAATTTAGATTAGTCTACAAAGCCTCTAAAAGATACATAGACATCTGGTTAAGGTCGGGACAAACCCTCTCCTTATTCTTGACCACTATACAATACCAAATTATATAAAACACACTCAAAAAACCCCAAATCAATCAAGATTTTACCAATAGCCAATGGATATCCTGGGCTCCTACTGATAAGGTGTATTTTCTGAAGCACATATGCCTGCAGCATAAACTATAGATCCCCCATAAAGGGCATTAGTACGAAAGTAAGTACTGAATATGTAAGGCTAAAAGTAACCATACATGATATAGGAGCTCAATGGAAATCAGATATAATTGTACAAATAGTACTAGTAGACCACCTCTATATATAATGGTAGGATCAGGTACATTATATTCCTTTCTTTATTTTAAATTTCTTACTTTATAATATTTGTAAGCCATATGATTCAAATGGCGCAAATGACTAGCTTATCAGAGGTAAAACGGCAAATTGGGTTTGGCTAATGCTAGGCTTACGCCGCTGAGCTGCCACACATAAATAAACTTTCGGATCAATCCATGCTAGGATAACGCCTCTGAGTTTCCACCTACATATAAGGTATTGGTATTGGACTATGCTAGGCTTATGCCCCTGAGCTGCCACCCATTTAATACAGATTTATGTTGCTTAGTTTATTTATTCTTTGAGATTGTTACTTTCATGGTCATAACATTATGGTATCTTGAAAAAATAATATACCAATAACATATGGGTCATACTTGAGTAAATGGAGAACTTCTAAAATTTTCTAATGAAAATAGATGTGCAGGCTTATTAATAAGCATGTATTGAGGTATTTTAACACGTTAAAGAGATGAAATAAGATCATTGGCTACATGGGATATAATACACTGCTATTATGTATCACTTGTTATAGGATAACCTTATAAGCTTACTTGATGGGACAAATGTTTGATTTCATGCCAAAGAGTGAAAAATAGAGTATTGTGAAATTCTAGTTAGGTGTTTGCGTGGACGTAATATTTTGTTCGAGGACGAACAAAGATTTAAGTGTGGGGTGGTGATGTTGGGCGTATTTACACGCCTAAACACCATAATTTACCCATGTTATAGCTAAGTTTTGAGGATAAAATATATAATTCCTGCACTTTTAGTCCATTTTCCTTTAAGTGAGCTAACCGATGTGATTAGCATATTTTTCAGGTATTAATGATGAAGATTTCAGCACTTTGTGGACCTTTGGGAAGCAAAAGAAAACTTCACGTAAGAAGGAAGGCAGCTTTTGGAAGCTTGTGGACTGAATGTGATGCACGGAAAAACTGTCCCGGGATAATGCAGTATTTTTAAAGACTTAGGGATGCAACAGTAATTTAGTAGACAAGGACATTATAAGAACCCTATTGCTGAATTTTTCAGCATGTTGTTATCATTATTCAGTTTACAGAATCTGTAAGTTTAACACATAGAAACACACTACATACTTTGGAACGGCTAGAGAGGGCAAAACGTCAATCCTTGTTTGACGCCAAAACTCATCCCCATCGTGAGAGTATTCTAAATTTGGTATGATGATGATGATGTCTTCTTTGATTTCTGTTGTAATCATGAGTAGCTAAACTTCTCTGTTAGGGTTATGAAAACCTTGTGAGATACTATCTATTACTATGAGTTGGTGAATTCTTGATGTGTATGCTACTTATATCATTACTCTCTTCGTTTCAATTTAATTCTCATGGTTGAAAACATAGAGAACACACCATTATAGCATTAACTTGTTCTAGAGAAAAGTTACATATTTGGAAAAGAGAGTGTGACAAGGAAATAGGGCTACCAACACCTGTTTACACATTAATGCCTTAATCGGATTAACTTTCTTGGTGAGTTTGTACCATTAGTTATACACTTTAGGCTCGAGAGAGTTAAAGTGAAATAATCCTTGATGGTTGAGAAACACTAGGATTTACCATTAGAATACGAACCTCTATAAGTGCATGCATGTCTAAATTCCGTATTACTCATAGTTAGTAGATACGTAGAACTCATAAGATGGACATAACCCTAACTTATTATTCTCTGTGATTAAATCTTATTAAACAAAGCATTCCATCGTTACTTTAATAATAGTAGTTCACGCCATAATCAAATCCCCCCTTTTCGAGGAATTTTCGACCACCAGTCCACTAATAATTGCAACACTTAGTGACCAAGTATTCCCTATGGGATTCGACACCCAACCCAGTTGGGTTCTATATTTGACATCGACTGCTTACACTTTCTTACGAGAGCTGTAGTTTGGGCGTTATCAAATTTTGGTGCTGTTGCTGGGGAATAGGTTTTCAACTAAGTTTGTGATAGTTACTAGAGCCTTTGGTCAAAGATTCTCGTATTTTACTTTTAGTTGTTGTTTTTGTTTTATTCAGGTTTGTTTGAGTGCATGCCAAACACTCAAAGTTCAGGTCAACCGTTATTACCTATCAATCCTGAACTACATTTTATTGGCAGAATAGATGCATAACGTGACATTGAGAGAAGGGCTGCTCAACAGGAGCAGGCTAGATTAGCTGCATTGGCAGCTGCTCAAGTGCATCAACAGAATATTGATAACCCAGGGCAAGTAACAAATCCTGATGAGGAGGACCTGGGTGATGATGAGTTACTGAATCCTAGGCGTACTGATGATGTGGAGGCACCTATACATATGAGAGATCGTCAAGCTATAATGAGACCTGACCGCCGAGCTGTGCAGGTTTCTTTTGATGATGATGATGATGATTTGGATGGAGATGGTACCACAGGGGATATTATTCCTCCGCCCTTGGAACCTAGAGACAAGTTCAATATCACTATCACTATGATTCAGCTATTGCAACTCAAGGGATTATTTTGGTGGACTTGCAGGTGATGATCCGAATATTCACCTGATCAACTTTATCTCAACATGCAAGTTATTTGACAATCTAGGAGTTGGACAGAATGCAATACGATTGCGCTTATTTCCATTGTCTCTATCTGGAGAGGCAACTCTATGGTTGAATGGGCTAACTCCTGATTCTATTACTAATTGGAGGCAACTGAAAGACACTTTCCTAGAAAGATTCTTTCTGCCATCCAAGAGAGCACAATTAAGAGATGAGATCAGCAATTTTTGACAGCTTCCAACTGAAGCTCTCCACGAAACATGGGAGAGGTTCAAGAAGAAACTTATGAGGTGCCCAAATCATCAGATGGCCAACATCCACTTGATGGAGATATTATACAGGGCTTTGAACTCAGTGACAAAGCCAGTGGTTGATAATGCTGCAGGTGGGTCATTCATGGACCTTACTTTTATTGAGGCAAGTGACATGCTAGATCGTATGACAAAGCAGAGCAGATCTTGGCATACCAGGGATTCTAAGCTAGCAAGCTCTACTATATCTATTGGAATGACTACAGAGCAGAGGCGAAGACAAGAAGAACGTGACCAAGATATGGCTCACATGAAAACGCAGATGGATCTTCTTACCAAGCATTTATTATAAGGGAAGACCGAAAAGGTTAAGGACGTTGTATCATAGGGAAGAGATGAATCCGATTCTGAGGAGGAAGCGAACTACTTGAATAATCAAGGGGGTTTCCGAGGCAATGCCCAAGGAAACCAAGGTCGGAACTATTATGATAAATCTAGATACAAGGACCATGCACTTGGGAGTTGGAAGAATAATACTGATAGGAGTGGTTTGTATGTTCCTCCTGGAAATCATGAGGCTGTGGCGTCTGGCTCTAGGAAGATGTCCATGGAAGATATGATGGCTAAGCTATTGAAAGGAGTGGAGGCAACCAACATGGGTGTAACAGAGGTAAAGAATAATTTGTCATCAATAAATCAATTGGTTGACTCAAATTCTACAACAATAAAATAGCTGGAGCAACAATTGAGTCAACTATCAGCGGCATTCAATCAAAGAAAGGCTGGCACCTTAGCTAGTGACACTATGCAAAACCCAAGGAATGATGGATCACGTATGGATATTACTACCAGGAGTGGTAAGGTGTTGGAAAATCTATCCAAAGGGACGCAGGTGGTTGATGATATAGCAGATAATGTTATTAATACAGAATGTGAAGATACCATAGAAGCTGAAGAGAGTGTTCATAACGTTACCCCTAGACGTCTGTAGCCTGAAAAGATCGATAATAGGAAGTAAGATAAAAAGAAAGTAGTGGAGAAAACTATTCCCCTTCCACCACCACCTTTTCCTCAGAGACTGAAGAAGAAAGCTGATGACACCAGGTTCAGTAAATTCATGACTATGTTGAAGCAACTGACTATTAATGTTCCTTTGGTAGAGGCGCTGGAGTAGATGCCTGGACACACTAAATTCATAAAGGACTTTTTGACAAAGAAGCGGGCAGCAAGCTATGAGCTGGCAGATAATGTTCATCATTGCAGTGCAATCGCTACAAGATCGCTAGTTCAGAAGAAGACAGATCCTGGTGCTTTTACTATTCCTTACACGGTAGGATCTTTGGATTTTGCTAAGGCATTGTGCGATTTGGGAGCTAGCATCAATTTGATGCCGCTATCTATTTACAGAAAGTTGGGGTTGGGTGATCCTACACCAACCAATATGTGGCTTGTGATGGCAGATAGGTCGGTAAAATGACCTGTTGGTATCTTATATGATGTATTGGTGAAGGTTTCCACCTTAATTTTTCCTACAGACTTTGTTATTTTGGATTGGGAGGTGGATTTTGAAGTTCCAATAATCTTGGGGCATCATTTCCTTGCAACAAGAAGTGTGCTTATTAATTTAAGAGCTAATGAGCTTTTATTTCGGATGAATGACAAAGTGGTCCATTTTGATGTATGCAAATAAATGAAGCAGCCCAAAGACATGAATGTGTTCTCTGTAGCTGATGTTAATTATGAAGATCAGAAAGAATTATCTGTAGAGAAGCATCTTATTGTTGATCAGTTGGTTACTGTGCTTATGAATTTTGAGCGTGAGGACGTTAAAGATCACGAAGAAACTATTTGTGCTCTAACAGGAATAGGGTCCTATTCTCATGCTCCTAAGAAGCTGGATCTTGATCTAAAAAATTCACCTTCACCACCAGCAAAGCCATCCATTGAAGAACAACCAGTGCTAGAATTCAAAGAGTTGCCCAGTCACCTGAAGTATGAATTTTTAGGATGTGGTAATACACTTCAGATTATTGTTATGGCTGATTTAGGTGAACAGCAGGTTGCAGCTCTCACCTCTATTCTGAGGAGATACAAGAGAGCTATCGGTTGGACTATTGTTGATATTATTGGTATCCCTCTTGGGATATGTATGCAAAAGATTCAGCTCAAAGAAAATTGTGTGCCCACCATTGAGCATCAACGACGTTTGAATCCACCCATACAGAAAGTGGTGAAGAAAAAAATTATTAATTGGTTAGATGCTGGGGTGGTGTATCCAATCTCCGACAGTAAATGGGTAAGTCCGGTACAGTGTGTGCCCAATAAAGGGGGCATGACGGTAGTCGCAAACAAAAAGAATGAGCTGATTCCACTCAAAACTGTCACAGGGTGGAGAGTATGTATGGACTACCGGAAGTTGAATTCGTGGACGCTAAAGGATCACTTCCCAATGTCATTCATGGACCAAATGCTTGATCGATTGGCAGGGAAGGGATGGTTTTGTTTCTTAGATGGTTATTCCGACTATAATCATATTTGTATTGCTCCAGAAGATCAAGATAAGACAACGTTTACATGCCCATATGGTACGTTTGCCTTCAAACATATGACATTTGGGCTATGTAACGCACCCGCCACTTTTCAGCGTTGTATGATATCCATTTTTTCTTATATGGTTGAAGACACCTTGGAGGTGTTCATGGACGATTTTTCAGTTGTTGGTGAGTCATTTGAATCATGCTTGGCAAACCTAAGTATGGCGTTGCAGAGATGTGTTGAATTCAACTTGGTGCTAAATTGGGAGAAGTGCCACATTATGGTTAAGGAAGGTATTGTTCTTGGGCACAAAGTTTCTGAAAAGGGAATAGAGGTCGATCGATCTAAGATTGAAGTTATCGAGAAACTACCACCTCTAATTTCGGTAAAGGGAGTTCGTAGTTTCCTCGGTCATGCAGGTTTTTATCGAAGGTTTATTAAAGACTTCTCCAAGATTTCTAGTCCATTATACAAACTCTTGGAGAAGGATGCAAATTTTGACTTCAGTGAAGATTTCTTGAAGGCATTTGAATGCCTCAAAGGGAAACTAGTTGAAGCTCCTATTATTGTAGCACTCGATTGGTCTTTACCATTTGAAGTAATATGTGATGCAAGTGGGGTATCTTTGGGTGCTGTACTTGGTCAGAGAAGAGAAAGGCTATTTCATCCAATCTACTATGCGAGCAAGGCATTGAATGGAGCCCAGAAGAACTATACAGTCACATAACAAGAGCTTCTAGCAGTTGTTTATGTTTTCGAAAAGTTCCATACGTACTTGTTGGGAACCAAAGTAGTGGTTCATACAGATCATGCGGCTCTCAGATACTTAATGGTAAAGAAGGATGCTATGCCAAGGCTAATTCGATGGGTGTTATTGCTCTAAGAATTTGACTTTGAGGTAAAAGACAGAAAAGGTTGTGAAAACCAAGTTGCTGATCATCTATCTAGACTTGAGAGTGAGCACATAGTGCAGCCCGATCTTGAGATTGGTGATGTATTTCCCGATGAAGAGATCCTAGCCACTATGGTGGAAGACTTACCGTGGTATGCAGACTTTGCAAACTATGTGGTAAGTAAAGTGATGCCTGAGAATCTCTCCTTTCATCAAAAGAGAAAGTTCATGCATGATGTGAGGCACTATTTCTGGGATGAACCATATCTGTTTCGACGATGTGCGGATGGTGTTATTAGGCGATGCGTCCCAGATGTGGAGGTGCCTATCATATTGGAAGCAAGTAATGCTTTCGAAGTTGGGGGTCACCATGCAGGTGATCGGACAGCCAGAAAGGTATTGCAAAGTGTCTATTGTTGGCCTTCATTATTCAAGGATGCCTATGATTTTGTGAGAAGATGTGATCAGTGTCAGAGGCAAGGCGCGATTTCGAAGCACGATGAGATGCCCATGTCTAAAATTCTTGAAGTAAAGCTATCTGATGTATGGGGTATTGATTTCATGAGCCCATTTCTGAGTTCGTTGAGGATGAAATATATCCTAGTCGTTGTGGATTATGTATCCAAATGGGCCGAAGCAGTAGCACTGGCTGATAATGAAGGTAAGCTTGTTGTAGCATTCTTAAAGAGAAATATCTTCTCTCGTTTTGGGGTACCACGTACCATCATACGTGATGGAGGATCACACTTTTGAAATAAGCTGTTCAGAGCCGTGTTGGTGAAATATGGGGTCAAGCAACATAAGGTAGCTACACCTTACCACCCACAAACTAGCGGGCAGGTAGAGGTTTCTAATCGGGAGATTAAGCTGATCCTTGCTAAGACTGTAAATGCTAGTAGGAAACATTGGTCTCAGAAGCTTGATGATGCCTTATGGGCTTATAGGACTACGTTCAAGACACCAATTGGCATGTCCCCGTACCAACTAGTTTATGGGAAGGCTTGTCACTTGCCAATTGATCTCGAACATAAAGCATTATGGGCTTTGAAGCGGCTTAACCTGAATTGGGATGATGCTATTAATCTGAGATTGGAACAACTGAATGAGATGGATGAATTCCGTCTACATGTGTATGAAAGGGTGGACCTCTACAAGGAACGGATGAAAATGTACCATGATCGGCGGATTATCCAAAGAAACTTTCAGAAGGGTGATATGGTACTTCTTTTCAACTCCAGATTGAAACTATTTCCAGGTAAGTTGAAGTCTAAATGGTCTGGTCCATTCAGAATTAGCCAAGTCTACTCGTGTGGAGTAGTAGAGTTAGAATACAATAATGGTGGTGTATTTAAGGTGAATGGCCAACGAGTCTACATACTTTGGAACGGCTAGAGAGGGCAAAACGTCAATCCTTGTTTGACGCCAAAACTCATCCCCATCGTGAGAGTATTCGAACTTTGGTATGATGATGATGATGTCTTCTTTGATTTCCGTTGTAATCATGAGTAGCTAAACTTCTCTGTTAGGGTTATAAAAACCTTGTGAGATACCATCTATTACTATGAGTTGGTGAATTCTTGATGTGTATGCTACTTATATCACTACTCTCTTCGTTTTAATTTAATTCTCATGGTTGCAAACATAGAGAACACGCCATTATACCATTAACTTGTTTGAGAGAAAAGTTACATGTTTGGAAAAGAGAGTGTGACAAGGAAATAGGGCTACCAACCCCTGTTTACACGTTAAAGCCTTAACCGGATTAACTTTCTTGGAGAGTTTGTACCATTAGTTATACACTTTAGGCTCGAGAGAGTTAAAGTGAAATAATCCTTGATGGTTGAGTAACACTAGGATTTACCATTAGAATACGAACCTCTATAAGTGCAGGCATGTCTAAATTCCGTATTACTCATAGGTAGTAGATACGTAGAACTCATAAGGTGGACATAACCCTAACTTATTAATATCTGTGATTAAATCTTATTAAACAAAGCATTCCATCGTTACATTAATAATAGTAGTTCACACCATAATCAAATCCCCCTTTTTCGAGGAATTTTCGACCAACAGTCTACTAATAATTGCAACACTTAGTGACCAAGTATTCCCTGTGGGATTCGACACCAAACCCAGTTGGGTTCTATATTTGACATCGACCGCTTACACTTTCTTACGAGAGTTGTAGTTTGGGCGTTATCAGTCGTACAACTCCGATACTAACCCAACTTGACTTGCTGCCTTTTGGATTACTTATCTATAATAAAATATATAGTAAACTAATATTAGCAACCAACTGACTCATTAGGACTATTTAACTTCACCAAAATAGTGGCCGGGCAGTAAGCCCTTAATTTATTAATCAAGGGTGTTATTTTAACCCTTTTATCCTCCACTTATATCCACATACCATACATATTCTTGTACGACCCCCTTCACAAATTTGAGTTCATTACACCCCCCAAACAATACTTGAAATAGAATGGGCAATAGACATATACAACCATTAGTTTGATGGTGTACCACCACACCCTTCTTCTATATTTCAATACAAACTAATTACACCTTTCCCCAACACCAACCCGGCAGCCCCCATCATATACACACAAAATAGTCCACAAAACATCCCCAAATATATTTTGTTATAGCAATCAAATATTGAACTCATCATCTCTTGAGTTTTTAATAACAACACATCCATAATTCTTTCCCAAATTCATATGTAAGGAGAAAAAATTGAGGTAGTCACCTTACCTCAATCTGCTACTTATCCTTTAAATTTGAACTTCACAAGAACTTCAACTTTCACTTTTCTTCACATTATAAACCAAATAAGAAAAAAGACCTCTTAGTAACAAAGAAAAAGTGAGCAAGTAGCTTGTTCTATATTCATCCATGAATTAATAATTAAGCACTTATATCATGTTTTCCTAATCTTCCATGAGATAATTAATCTAAATAATAAGTGTTTTCACTTACCTTGGCTTTCAAAGGATGGGGTTTCTTCAAGAACCCTACAAAGAAACATAGGGCTACTCCTTGTTGTTTTAGAGAGAGTGGAGAGAATTTGTGAAATACACTCTTTTTTGTGACTTAGAAATGAAGGAAATGACCATAAACTTGGCCTTATAAAGTCCCTATTTTGGCCACCTCCTTAGTTGAATTTTGGGCCTTAAAATTGGTCAAACTGGTCCTTGTAGGTGACGCACCAACTTAAGGGTTCAAGATGCTTAGAATTTTAAAGTAGGTAATGCACCTACTTACTTAATTCTTAGTTGGGCTCAATTAAATTGGGCCTTGGCAGATTTGAGTGTTGGGATTTTTCTCCATTTTCATTCTTCTTTTACTTAATTTGGGAAAAAATAAGTATACTAATAAAGGCCCAAATCTGATCCATGGACTTGGTCCATTAACTTGGCTCATATAACTCAAGTAGACAGCTCACCTACTAGCTTAATTAAGTCGATCAAGCACCTTACAAATTACTCTATTTTTAGTTCTTAAATCCCTTAATCTAACTTAAAACTTGTATACACTCGGTCATTTCAAACTTTAGATTCAAATATTAGCTTATGGTCCAAAGTTTAAATAGTTGCATCGACGTTAACTTGGTCGCATCACATTAAAACGTACAGGCAACATCTATAATTCTATCTACACCATTAATACTTTCATAAAAAAATCATCTGTTACCTATACCACAAGGCTATACCAAGTTCCATATAATTAGAACAAGTACAAGCAAAATATAAGATGTTACATCCTCCCCCCCCCCCGGAACATTTGTCCTCGAATGATAGCATAATTGTCCAACCAAAACCAGTTCAAGCCTAAGTTTAATACTCATGTTATCACATAGTACCTATATATTACACTTGCTTTTTACTAGGCCAATTCAACATCTTGAACTCTCTCTTCATTTTTGAACAAATGGGGCTACTTTGGTTTCATCGCTTCTTCATCTTCCCATGTTATCTCTTCTACTTGTTGGTTTCTCCAAAGAAATTTTACAGAAGCTATTTCTTTATTCCTTAACTTCTTAACTTGTTGATCTAGGTTAGCAATAGGTATTTCTTCATAGGTGATATCTTCCGTAACTTGCACATCTTCAGTAGAAGTAATATGAGATAGATATCTAATGCACTTTTGAAGCATTGAGACGTGGAACATGGTGGATGATTATTGAAAGATCTTGGGGTAGTTATAACTCATAAGAGACTTGGACAAACCTCCCAATAATCTTATATAATGTGGATTTAGTTTTTCTTTTTTACCAAATCTCATAACCCCCTTTATTGGTGATACCTTCAAGAATACCCAATCACTTATACCAAACTCTTGCCCCTTCTTCTAATATCTGCATAAGACTTGTGTTGACTTTGGGATATTTTTAGTCACCGTTGGATTACTTTAACCTTTTTCATATCTTGATAAATAAGATTTGGCCTGAACAAGGCAATTTCACCCACTTCAAACCATCCAATTAGTGATATACACTATCTTCCATACAAAGCTTCATATGGTGCCATTTTAATACTTGAATGATAGCTATTGTTACAAGGGAACTCGATGACAGGTAAATGATCATCCTAACTAACTTTAAAGTCCAATACACAAGATTGTAGTATATCTTCAAGTGTTTGAAAGGTACGTTTCGCTTGTCCATCTGTTTGAGGGTGGAAACCTTTACTTAAATTAACTTGTGTTCCTAAATTTCTCTAAAAAGATTTCTAAAAATTTGTATTAAATTGAGATCCCCAATTTGATATAATAGAGATTGCAACTCTGTATAGACAAACTATCTCTTTAATATATAATTTTGTATGCTCTTCAACTGTGTAAGTTGTCTTAACGGGAAGGAAGTGGGTTAATTTGGTAAGCCTATCAACTATCACCCATATGGAATCAAACTTTTGAGATGTGCGAGTCAAACTAGTGATAAAATCCATGTTGATCATGTCCCACTTCCAATTTAGAAGATCTATACATTTCGTATAACCCTCAGGCTTTTGGTGCTCTACCTTTACTCTTTTACAATTTGGACATTCATCTACAAATTCTATAATGTTCTTCTTTATGTCACCCCACTAATATAGTCCTTTCAAATCATGATATATTTTAGTTGATCCCAGATGGATGGAATGCCTTGAATGATGCGCCTTTGTCATAATCCTCTTTTTTAGCCCATCTACATTCAACACAAACAATCTGTTTTGGCACCGAAGTACTCCTTTTTGTGTAAGCTCAAATGCCTTTATCACACCACATTGTACATTCTCCTTAAGATGTAATAGTATGGGGTCTAGATATTACTTCTCTTTCACTTTAGCTACAAATGAAGATTCTACCACATTATGCATAATAAGCCCCTCATCTAGAGTTTCAAGAAGGCAAATCCCCAAATTGGCTAGTTGGTACAGATCTTTAGTCATCCCTTGTCTTTCTATAGATGGTGCCATATCCTTACGACTTAACACATAGGCTACCACATTTTCTTTCCCCATATGATACAAGATATCAACATCACAGTCTCTTAATAGTTCAAGCCACCTTCGCAGCCTCAAGTTTAGATCTTTTTGGCTAAAGATATATACTATAAGTTCTTATGGTCAGTATATATGTCAACGTGAATCCCATACAGGTAGTGGCGCCATATCTTTAAGGCAAATATAACCGGCACTAGCTCATGGTCATGTGTTGGATAATTTTTCTCATGTGGCTGCAATTGTCTTAAGGCATATGCTATCACTTTACCATACTGCATCAACACATATCCTAAACCAATTCTTGAAGCATCACAATACACTGCATACCCTTTTGTACCTTCTGGAAGTACTAATATGGGTGTAGAAGTCAACTTATTCTTTATATCTTGGAAAATCCATTCACATGTATCATTCCATATAAACTTGGACGCTTTGTGTGTTAGATTTGTTAAAGGTGCAGAAATTGAAGAGAACCTTTCAACAAACCTCTTATAATAACTTACCAACCCAAGGAAACTACGAATCTCTGTAGTTGTTGTAGGTCTTGGCCAATTATTCACAGCTTCTATCTTTTGAGTATCAACCTTTATTCCTTCATCAGATACAATATGACCCAAGAATGCCACAAATTTTGGACAAAACTCACATTTAGAGAACTTTGCATATATCTTACGATCATGAAGAATTTCTAACACCTGTCGTAAGTGACTGGCATGGTCCCTACTAGAATATCATCTATAAAAGCTATCATGAACACATCTAAGAATGGATTAAACACCTTATTCATCAAATCCATAAAAGTGCAGCGATATTTGTTAGCCCAAAGGACATGACTAGAAACTTGTAATGATTGTACGATGTTCGCAAGGATTACTTGGGTATGTCCTTCTCTTTGGCCCTCATTTGGTGGTAACCGGACCTCAAATCAATCTTTGAAAAACACTTAGCACCTAGCAACTGGTCAAATAACTCATCAATTCTCGAAAGGGGATATTTGTTATTAATAGTCACCTTATTTAGTTGTCAATAGTCAATACACATTCTCAATATTCCATCTTTCTTATGCACAAATAACACTGATACGCCTTAAGTAGACATACTAGGCATTACGAATCCTTTTTCTAGCAAGTATTTCAATTACTCTTTCGACTCCTATAATTTCACCAGGTCCATTTAATACGGAGGGATTCAGATTGGTTAAGTACCTGTAATCACATCAATACTAAATTCCACTTTTTATTCTAGAGGAAAACCTAGAAGATCTTTAGGAAATACATCAGGATAGTCATTTACCACTGTAATAGTTTGAAGAGTTAGTGGCTCCACATTTGTATCCTTCACTCTAACTAGATGGTATATGTAACCCTTGGAAATCATCCTTTTTGCGTTGAAATAAGAAATAAATTTACCTCTTGGCGCACTAATGTTACCCTACATTAAAGAACTGTCTCTCTTGGAAAATGGAAATACACCCTCTTAGTTCAGGAATCTACCATGGCATAGCAAGAAGCCAACCAATCCATACCCATTATAGCATCAAAATCTACCATTTCTAATTCAACCAATTCATCCATTATATCACAACCACAAATAGTTATTATACAGTTTTGATACACTCTTCTAGCTATAATATATTCACCAGCCGGCATAGATACTTCAAATGGCTTAACTAGAAATTCTGGTGTTCTTTTAAATTTTCCAACAACCAATAGAGTGACATATGATAATATAGAAGCAATATAAATTAATGCATATACATCATATGAAAATATAAACAATGTACCTATAACCACATCTGGAGAAGCCCCTAAATTTTTTCGATACGCTAAAGCATATGTACGATTCTGAACTCCACTGCAACTAGATACTCCTTTAGCACCTCTACCATGGTCCATAGTCTATACACCTTTACCTGAATAAGGCACCAAAAATGATGATGCAATGACTAATCCAATAGGTCGTGCCATAACACCTATGCCCCTTTTATGGTCATTCTCTTATCATATGCCCCAAAGTAACACACCAAAAGCAAGCATTTTTCCTAAATCGACATACACCTTAATAAAATTCTACATATTTTTTACATGGATACCGTGAAGGTCTTAATTGGCTCATACTCCCTTGATCTTGATACCCTACTATTTGTGAACTCTAACTCTCACTTCTTTGCACAAACTAGTTTCCTTTAGACCCTTAAAAGTATGGTGGATCACTAGTTGTAGAATAAAAAGACATTTTCCTAGGCGGTCTATTAGAAAATCTAGGCCTAAACTCTTATTGGGATGCCATAAACTTCCCCGTAGATCTGGCCCTCTTTGAATACCCTTTTTTCTAGTCTTGTGTTCTTCTTCTTTGCCTCTGATCCTAAATTTTTTTTGCAAAAGTTTGTATCCTTGCTATGTCTATGTCTTTGTTAAAAGTAGCAATAGTACAATCTATAACTAGATACGGATCCAATCTATCCACATATTGATGAACTCTATCATCCATAGTAGCTACTATATTAGGAGCGTACCTAGCCATACAGTTACACCGGAGGTTGTACCCCATAACGCTCATATTCCTCTGGCAAAGATTTAGGAACTGATCTGTACAAGTCTCTCGGATCTCAAAATAAAGGTAATGATCAAGAAATGCCTCTTTAAACTTTTTCCATGTAGATGAAGATGCATCGATACCCCTAGATCGTTCCAATATTTATACCAAAATACATCCTCCCCTTTGAATCTATATGTTGCTAGCTCAACTGTCTTTTTACCCAATACATCCATGACATCTAGAGCCCTTTTGATTTGATCAATAAAGTCCTATGGGTCTTCAATTATATCTGATCCGATGAATGTGGAAGGATATATCTTAAGGAAATCCTGTGTTCACAGGCAAGATACTCTATCTGCACCACTAGAGCCTGTGGTTGGAATAGTTTGTCCTTGATCTTGTCCAGCAACTATAAGAGCCAAGAATTGCACCACATTTCTTAGATCTTACTCAGTAGCATTAATAGGTGGTTCTGAGGATATAGTTTATCTCCTCGTTAGCTATTCCAGAATGGAGGAGTAGAAAAAGTTTGTGATACAAACTCATCTTGAGCTATACTTTGATTAACTTTCCTAGGTGGTGACTTGTTGTTCCCTTCTCCGACAGCCACATCTATTCGCTTACTGTTATTCTTACTCCTTCTTATAACCAGTATCTATACTATTTTAAGAGAAAAATAGATTCAATGGTTAAATATTACTTCACCTACAACATGGGCTCTATTGCACGATCTAAGATATGAAGAAAAAGATAAAACCGCTAAATGTCCCATAGCCTCCTATTTATAGATGTAGTGCATAACATACCCATAAGCAAAACTCTATGTAGACACGACTTTGTAGACTCCCTAGGATGACCTGCTCTGATACCACTTTTGTCACGCCTAAAATCCTATTGGGACGGACAGGCACCCATATCCGTGAAGGGCCGAGAAACTAATCCATGACCTTGTACTCCTCATGCGTGTAACTATAATAACCAAAGGATATATAATTCATTGATGAGAAATAAATGACATGCTAAAATCTAAATGTATACTAGACTTGGCCATTGGGGACATAACATCTAAAAGATAAGACACTATTATGCTTAACTTTACATTAGTCTACAAAGCCTATAAAAGATACATAGATATCTGGTTAAGGTCGGGACAAAACCCCACCCTACTCTTGACCACTATAAAATACCAAGATATATAAAATAGACTCGAAAATCCCTGAATCAATCTAGAGTTTACCAATAGCCGCTGAAATATAGATCCCCTATAAGGGGCATCAGTATGAAAGTATGTACTGAACATGTAAGGCTAAAAGTAACCACACATGATAAAGGAGCTCAACGGAAATTAGATATAAGTGTAAAAATAGTACTAGAAGACCACCTTTAAATATTCTTATAAGAACAGGTACATTATATTCTTTTCTTCATTTTACCTTTCTTACTTCATAATCTTTGTAAGCCATATGATGCAAATGACCAGCTGATCAGTGGTAAATAGACAAATTGGGATCGACCCATGCTAGGCTTACGCCCCTGGATGCCACCCATAAATAAACATTGGGATCAGCCCATGCTATTTTATGATCCTAAGCTGCCACCTATATATAAGGTATTAGGATTGACCTATGCTAGGCTTATTCCCCTGAGTTGCCACCCGTTTAATACAGATTTGCATTACTTAGTTTATATAGCCTTTGAGATTGTTATTTTATTGTTCATAACATTATGGTACCTTAAAACAATAATCTACCAATAAGAGACATGTAAATGGGCACTTAATGAAACAAAAATGAGGTTGGGAGTGGTTGGCACACAAATGGAGTGTTTAAGATATCAAAATAACACATGGGTTTTATTTAACTAAACGGAGAACTCCTGAAATTTTTTAGTAAAAATAGATGTGTATGATTATTAATAAGCATGAATTGAGGTGTTTTAACATGTTAGAGAGTGGGGAGAAGGTAATTGGCTACATGGGATATAATACACTGCTATTATGTATCACTTGTTATAGGATAACCTTAGAAGCTTACTTGATGGACCAAATATCTGATTTTATGCCAAAGAGTGAAAAATAGAGTATGCCTTACAGACCTGGTCATACAACTCCGATACTAACCCAACTTTAATTCCCACCTTTTAGATTACTTATCTACAATAAAATATATGGTAAACTAAAATTAGAAACCAACCAACACATTTGGGCTATTTAACTTCACAAAAATAGTGGTCGAGCAGTAAGCCCTTAAATTATTAATCAAGGGTATTATTTTAACCCTTTTCTCCTCCACTTACATCCACATACCATACATATTCTTATAACATCCCCCGACACAACTTTGGGTTTATTGCACCCTCCAAACAATACACAAAATAGAATGGGCAGTAGATGTATACAACTCGGTGGTGTACCACCAAATGCTTCTTCTATAATTAATTACACCTTTCCCCAACACCAAACTGGAAACCCTCGACATATACACACAAAGTAGTCCATAAAACAGCGCCAAATCCATTTTTTTATATCAATCAAATATTGAACTCATTATCTCTTGAGTTCTAAATAACAACACATCCATAATTCTTTCCCAAATTCATATATAGGGAGAACAAAAAGGATCAGTTACCTTACCTCAATTCTGCAACTTATCCTTTAAATTTGATCTTCACAAGAACTTCAAGTTTCACTTTCCTTCATATTTTAAACCAAAGAAGAAAAGGGATCTCTTAATAACAAAGAAAAACTGAGCAAGTAGTTTGTTCTATATTCTCCCATGAATTAATAATTAAGTACTTAGAGCATATTTTACTAATCTTCCATGAGATAATTAAGCTAAATCATAAGTGCTTTCACTTACCTTGGCTTGCATAGGTTGGGGTTTCTTCAAGAATCCTAGAAATAAAAATAAGGTTGCTCCTTGTTGTTTTAGAGAGAGTGGAGAGAATTTGTGAAATATACTCCTTTTTTGCTACTTATAAATAAAGGAAATGACTAGGAACTTAGCCATATAAAGTCCCTATTTTGGCTGCCTCCTTAGCTGCATTATGGACCTTAAAAGTAGTCAAATTGGTCCAAGTAGGTGCTGCACCTACTTAAGGGTTCAAGCTACACAAAATTTCAAAGCAGGGAATGCACCTACTTACTTAACTCTTAGTTGGGCTCAATTAAATTGGGCCTTGGCAGATTTGAACATTGGGTCTTTTCTTTATTTTTCTTCTTCTTTTACTTAATTTGGACCCAAATAAGTGTACTAATAAAAGCCTAAATATGATCCATGGACTTGGTTCATTAACTTGGCTCATCTAACTCAAGTAGGTGACTCACCTACTAGCTTAATTAAGTCAAGCAAGCACATCAACAAACTACTTCATTTTTTATTCTTAATCCTCTTAATCTAACTTAAAACTTGTATACACTCTTTCACTTCCAACTGTAGATTCAAATATTAGCTTACGATCCCAAGTTTAAATAGTTGTATCAACGTTAACTTGGTCGCATTACAATAAAATGTACGGGCAACATCTATAATTCCATCTACACTATTAATACTCGTATAACAAATCCCATCCGTTACCTATACCACATGGCTATACAAAGTTCCATATAATTAGAACAAGTACAAGAGAATTACGGGATGTTACACATATCTAGCTATCTGAGAAGCCTCTACTACTAATAACTAGAGATTCATTGGGACAAACCCCCAGCTGACTAAAACTGTATGAATCATCTATACTAATAAGATGAAAAACTAAAAGATTAAGTCCCCAAACTATGAGGACTCAGCAACTGTCAGAATGTAGATAGAGACTGATGCTGCTGGAACTGAGCACCTTAACCTACATTATGAGATAATGTAGCACATAGATGTATATGTGGATCAGTACATTGAGAATGTACTGATTATATAGGGGTGAATGCATAAGTAAAATAATGTCTCAATATCATCATAATTTGTAAAACAATGCATGCTAAATGTAAATAACTCACATAAGATGGAATATCTGAATGCTGAGAATCATAATCATGAGTAGTTAATCATACTTTATAAATCTAGTGAGTCATAACATTTAGTTCTAAAAACTATACTAGTGTTCCATTTGTAAATCATATTGCCTAAGTATAGAAAGGACTCATTTTTATATCAAGAATCTAAAAGCTGAAGTTTGTAGCTAATGTCTTTCATGAAACAAATATCTGAGTAAAGTTGTGAGCCTTTACACTTAGTTTTCTAAAAGCTTTTTTGGTAAGATTATTCTATTTTGTGAAACTTTTACTAGTTGGGAAATACTTTTTAAAACTATTTTGAAAGTTAGTTACTATTAGGATTACACTTTTCTGTAGAGAGGTTCTTCTAACCAACATAAATCATGTGAGCTATCATAGAGTAAAACATCTAGTTCCCTTATAGGAAAACCTCATGTTGGGGAGAGGTGGCATACTCTTGCCAAGGATTATAACATAAGCTAAGTGATCATATCTGTATCTGCCATACATATAGAAAGGGGAATAATCTGATAATCTGAACCTACGTTGGCTTATAGTTCTGGGGCATGAGAACATACCCAAGTCGATGCTAAATACTACTGCCTTTAATATATAAACTCATTCTGTTAGAAATCCACTTTAAAATCTAGTATAATGGTTTATTACAAAAACCTACTGTATAATTGTTAAGTTTAACTATAATAAAAAACTGTAAAGTGGATTTCATAATCTAAGCTTAGATCAAAAAATCAAATCTTTATCAAAACTCTGAAAATAATCTAGTCATAGGGTGCTTATAGCAAATCAAACTTAAAATAGCAATATAAAATTAGCACTAAATGACCCATGCGTCAAATTCATGTGAAAACATCAAAATGTTCATGCTTGATAATGTAAATGTTGATAATTCAACTCAAAATTGGGAATTTACTACAATACATATAAAAATACAAAAATAGACTTGCAGCTAAACTTCTAAATCACTTGAAATCTCATAATTTGGCAAATAACAACAATGGGTATCAACCCTAGTTTGAAACTCGTATATATTCATACCAATTCATGCAAATTTATAATTAAAACCTAGTTTTGGGCACAAGGATAAAAGAATATCCTCGTTCATAAACTCCACATACCTTAATTGAGGGAATTGAATAAAAAGCTTGATCTTAAATTCCTATTTGATCTTTTGGAAATGAACTCTTGAAGTTCTTGAATTGGGAATCCTTAATCTTAAGTTATTTTGGAAGAAGAAAGGAGGTAATTTGATTTTTTGGGGAGTAAGTTTTGAGCTCTAGGATTTTCTTTTAGAGAGTATTGATGAAATATCAACATGGAATGCTTAAAATGAGCTTAATCTTGTGTTTTACACGTTTTGGGGTTTGGGAAAGGTGGCTTACTGGAAATTTACAAATGGGAACTAGAAAATCAAAGCGACGCAGAGATATCTCGGTAAGCCACTGAAATGCCATTTAGGCCATCATCACAGTGTGCCACCATCACAGTGAGCTACTGGAAATTGACAATTGGAATATGGGACTTCAAAGCGATGCAGTCTAATCGCGGTGGTCCACTAGAAATTGACAATTGCCATTTTGGTCTTCACCACGATGCGGTGCTTGTCGAAATGCCATATTGTTTTACTAAAAACACCATAACTTCTCAACCAAGTATCAAATCGAGGCAAAATTGGTGTCGTTGGAAAGCTAATTTAATTTTCTACATACTAGAGGTTCTAGAACTGGAAAATTCTGTATGTATTAGTGGTTATTCATTTTTTAAGATAACCCTTGATATTCTAGGAGCTCAATTGAGCTAGGAATAAGTGTGGGGTATTACATTATCTCCCCCTTGGAAACATTCATCCTCGAATGTAGCTAGCTAAATTGAAAATACTAAGGAATCTGAGGTTATGTGCTAACATGCACAACTAAAACAAACTGCATGACTGAATTTAGAACATACTGAACGACTAAGCTAATCAGTAAGTGAATGATTTACATGAATACTACTATATAGCTGAATCTGAGATTGGAAAAGAGCTGAACTAACGAAGATTATTACCTTTGGCTAAATCTAAGTTCGTATAATAGTTAAGTTTAACTATAATCTAAAACTGTAAAGTGGATTTCATAATCTTAGTTGAGATCAAAAGATCAAATCTTCATCAAAAATCTGAAAATAATCTAGTCATAGGGTGCTTATAATAAATTATACTTAAAATAGCAATATCTAATTAGCGCTTAATGACCCATGTATCAAATTCATGATAAAACACCATAACGTTCATGCTTGTTAATGTAAATATTGATAATTCAACTCATAATCTAGAATTTACTACAATACATATGAAAATACAAAAATAGACTTGCAGCTAAACTTTTAAATCACTTGAAATCTCATAATCTTGCAAATAACAATAATGGGTAAGAATCCTAGTTTGAAACTCGTGTATATTCATACAAAAACATAAAAATTTATAATTAAAAACTAGTTTCGGGCACAAGAATGAAAGAATATCCTTTTTCATAAACCTCACATACCTTAATAGATGCAATATAATAAAAAGCTTGATCTCGAATTCTTATTTGAGCTTTCGAAGATGAAATCTTGAAGTTCTTGTATTGGGAATCCTTAATCTTGAGTTATCTTGGAAGAAGAATAGAGGAAATTTGATTTCTTGGGGAGTAAGTTTTGATCTCTAGGGTTTTCTTTGAGAGAGAATTAATGAAAATCGGGCATAGAATGCTTAGACTGAGCTTAATCTTGTGTTTTACACAGTTTGGGGCTTGGGAAAGGACCAAACTACCCTTTTAAAATTTAACTTGGAAAACTAGAAATCCCAATTTTGACACCCACTGCGATTCGTCACTATCACGGTGACTTACTCAAAATTGAAAAATGGGAACTGGAAAATCAACGCGACGTGGAGCTATCACAGTAAGCCACTGAAATGTCATTTCGGCCATCGCCGCAACACGCCACCATTGCGGTGAGCTATTGGAAATTCACAATTGGGAAATAGGACTTCAAACCAATACAGGCAAATCATGGTGGTCCAGTGGAAATTGTCAATTACCATTTTGGTCTTCACCGCAATGTGGTGCATGTCAAAATGTCATACTATTTTACTAAAAATGCCATAAATTCTCAACTGAGCACCGGATTGAGGGAAAATTGGTATCGTTGAAAAGATAATTTAATTTTATACGCACTGGAGGGTGCATAACTAGAAAATTCTATTTTTATCAAAGGTTATTCATTTTTGAAGCTAACCCTTGACATTCTAGGAGCTAAATTGAGCTAGGAAAAAGTTTGGGATATTACATTATGTCCCCTTGGGAACATTCATCCTCAAATATGGTTGGCTAAACTAAAAATACTGAGGAATATGAGGCTATGTTCTGACATGCACAACTAAATCAAACTGCATGACTAAATCTAGAACATACTGAATGACTGAGCTAATCTGTGAGTGCATGAATTCACGTGAAGATAACTATATAGCTGAATCTGAGATTGGAAAATAGCTAAACTAAGAAAGATTGTTACCTTTGGCTGAATCTGAGTTTGTGGAGAAGAGATAAGGATACTTTGTAAGCATGTCTTCTTCTGCCTCCGAAGTGACACCCTCAACGGAATGATTTCGCCACAGAACTTTGACCAAGAAAAATTCTTTGTTCCATAGTCTACACATCCGATGATCAAGAATCTCTACTGGAACTTCTTCATATGAAAGAATATTCTGAATATCTTTTCTTTTTAAAGGGACTACAATAGCTAAATCATCCTTGCACTTCTTTAATAAGGACACATGGAACACTGGATGAACTGAGGACAAATCATTGGGTATCGAGCTCATACGCTACCTTCCCAATATGACTCAAAATCCTAAAAGGTCCTACATAATAGGGACTAAGCTTCTCTTTTTTTCCAAATATCTTCACTCCCTTCATGGATAAAACTTTCAAGTATACAAGGTTATCTACATCAAACTCAGGGTCTATCCTTTTTACAGCTACATAGGATTTTTGATGACTCTAAGCTGCTTTCAATCTTTCTTGGATCAACTGAACTTTATCCATGTCTTCAAACACCATATATGGCCCAATTAAAGTGGCCTCACCTACTTCGAACCAACCGGCTGGTGATCTACATCTCCACCCATAAAGAGCCTCAAATAGGTCCATCTGAATACTAAAATGGTGATTGTTATTATAGGTGAACTCAATCAATGGAAAATACTCTTCCCAACTACCTTTGATATCAAGAATACATGCCCTCAACATATCCGCTAGAGTCTAAATGATCCTTTCTGCCGGACCACATATCTGCGAACGAAAAGCTGAACTAAGATGAACTTGGGTACCAAGAATCTTCTGAAAGGCTCTCCAAAATTGAGAAGTAAACTGAGTACCCCTATCTGAGATGATAGATAATGGAACTACATGCAATCTGACTAACTCTTTGATATACAACTTAGCATAATCTTTAGTTATGTAGGACGTGTGAACTGGTAAAAAATGCACTGACTTAGTCAATCTGTCTACAATAGCCCAAATCAAATTATGTTGACAATGTGAATGGGGGTAATCCAGTCACAAAGTCCATATTTACCTCTTCCTACTTCCAAGTGAGGGTACCAAACTCCTGCTATGCTCCACCAAGTCTTTCATGCTCTACCTTAACCTGTTGAAAAGTTACATACTTGGCTACAAATTATACTATATCTTTCTTTATACCACTCCACTAATAGATTTCCCGTAAGTCGCGGTATATCTTGGTGGCTCCTGGATGAATGGAGTAATGTGCACCATGCACCTCCACCATAATCCGCTGCCTCAAATCATCAACATATAGTACACACAATCTACTCTGGTATCTCAACACACCATCTCCCCCTTAGGAGAAAACCTATACCTTTTGTTCTATAACTGACTCCTTCAGTTTGACCTAACTAGAATCCTTATCCTGCTTCTCTTTTACTTAAGACACCAGAGAAGATTTTGAACTACCTGCACCTAAATATTCCCTTCAGTTAAATCCACCAATCTCACACCCGATCTAGCTAATCGGCGAACTTTCCAAATTGGCTCTCTCTTATCATTCTCCACATTAGCAACACTACCCACAGACAATCTACTAAGGGCGTCTGCCACTACATTGGACTTGCCCCAAAGATATAACACACTCATGTCATAATCCTTTAACAATTCTAACCATCTTCTCTAACGAAGATTTAACTCCCTCTAAGTAAACACATACTACAAACTTTTATGATCCGTAAACACATCAACATGCACCCCATAAAGATAGCACCTCAAGATTTTTAATGTAAACAAAACAACAGCTAACTCAACATCATGGGTCAGTTAGTTCTTTTCGTGAGGCTTAAGCTATCAAAAGGCATAGGTTATAACCTTATATCTCTGTATCAAAATATACAGGAATCTGTACCATCAGGTAATGCTAAAACTGGGGCTGAAATGAGTCGTGTCTATATTTTTTCAAAACTCTTCTCACAGGAATCTGACCACAGGAACTTAACTTTCTTTTGGGTCAATCTAGACATAGATGATGCAATAAAAGAGAAACCCTCAACAAAACATCTGTAATAGTCAGCTAAACCTAAGAAACTCCTAATGTTTGTCAGAGAAATAGGTCTAGGAAAGTTTATTTTTTCTGCATCTTTTTGTTTGGGATCAACTCCAATACCATTACTGGAAATAATATGACCGAGAAAAACTACTAACTTAAGACAAAATACATATTTGTTGAATTTGGTAAACAATCGATAATCCTAAGATTTTGCAAAATGATTCTAAGGTGGTCTACATGATCATCCTTACTATGAGAATAGACAAGCATATCATCTATAAAGACTATGAAAACATGTAAAAATATTGCTTGAACTCTATATTCATCATGTTCATGAAGGTTGCGGGGGCATTTATTATTTAGAAAGACATGACTAGATAATCAAAATGACCATAACAGGTTCTGAAGGCTGTCTTTGAAATATTACATTCCCTTACTCATGATTGCTGGGTCTAAGGTCTATCTTTGAGAAGTAACATGCATCTCTGAGTTGGTCAAATAAATCATTAATTCTAGGAAGAGGATATTTGTTTTTTATTGTGACTTTATTCAGTTGATGATAGTCGATGCACATTCACAAAGAACCATCTTTCTTTCATACGAATAGGATGAAAGTGCCCCATGGAGAACACTAGGCCTTATGAACCTTTGTATACGACATATTTAAGCTATATTTTTAACTCTTTAAGCTTGGTTGTAGCCATAAGATAAGGATTAATAGTGATAGGCTGGTACCTGGAAGACGGTCAATAGCGAATTCGATTTTCCTATCGGGAGGTACCCCTGGCAAATCTTTGAGAAAAATATCAGCAAGCTCATAGACTACACTAATTGATTGAACTGTTGGAGCCTCAGACTTATTGTCTTTAACTCAAACTAGATGATAGATACACCCTTTTAAGATCAACTTTATGGCTGGAAACTGAAACTTCACCACTAGGGTCTGACAATCTATGGATGTATAATAATAATGGAGCCAATCCATACAAGGAATAAGGTCAAATTCAACCATATCTAACTCTATTAGCTCTACTAACATGATTTTATGAAGTAAAGTGATAGGAAACTTTCTATAGATCTATTTGGCAAAACTTGACTCACCCAATGGGGTAGAAACTAAGAAGGGCTTAGGGATATTTTTAGGACCTATTTAAAAGTTCAGTATAACTAACAGGGTCACATAAGAGAAATTCGACTAGGGTTCTAGCAATACATAAATATTTAGATGAAACACACCAGTAATAATATCAAGTAAATCCTCCTACTCTTAATGGGAAGGTAAAGCATAAAACCAGTTCTTGTACTGATTGCTACTGGTACTGGCTGATGCGCCCTGGGAAAGGATTGGGCGACCTAGAAGATCTGGTGCGCTAGTAGCCTGAGTCTGGGGATGAGCATCAGTGTCTCCCTTATTAGTATGTGGACACTCTCTGATTCCATGTCCTAACTTACCACAACCTTAACAAACTTTTTGGCCCAACAATTACTCACTAGGATAATTCTTACCACACTAAACTCATGGAGGATAGCTAGATTTTCCACTCACACTATTCTGAGATTTGGAAATAAAAGTCTTCCCCCACTGCCCCTGCGTATCTCTAGGAGCGGGATCACTAGCTGAAGATGGCACTGGCATAGATGAACAATTCTAAAACTCTAAACGATTTACCCCTCCATACTTTGTCTGTCCAAACTCAAGCTGCCCTATTCTAGCCTTTTTATTTCACCTCTCTATTCCCTTTAACTTTTCTATCTCAAACTACTGGGCCTGAATCATTAACCTAGAAAGATTTATGTCCTTAATAAGCATACCAGTTCCACACTTATTTACTACCAAACTAGATACTTTAGTAACAAACTTACTCATTCTTTCCTTAGGATCAGCCATCATATAAGAGGCATACTTAGACAATTGGTTGAACTTAAGGTAGTACTCCTTCACTGTCATTGACCCCTACCTCATGTTCACAAGCTTCTTTACCTTAGCTTCTCTTATTTCACATGGAAAGAACCTATCTAGAAAAGCATCCCAAAATACCTGTCAATTTATAGGAGCTGAACTTTAACCTCTACCATTCTTCCACATAACCACACAATTATATGCTGCATCCTTTAATCTATAAAATGCTAACTCTACACTCTTCTCATAAGAAACATAGATAATTTGGGCGACCTTCTTCACCTCTTCTAACTAAAGTTTTGGGTACTCACCAGCTTTTGACCCAAAGAATTCTGGCAGATTCATTCTCATGAAGTCTCAACTTCTGGCTGCTGCTAATTCACCATTCTGCTAAATTAGGATTGTCGTCAGATGGTTTCCATAATAACTTGTAGTCACTTTCACCAACGCCTAAAAGGCAGCCCGAAACTTAGCATGGGATACATTCTTATTCAGAGGGTCAGCAGGTGGAGTGGTTGGTTATTATTTCTGCGGGTGTTAGCTCGATAAGGAGGCATATTCAACTATCAGGTTAGAGAACGAGTTAAAATTAGATAGAGATACTGTAAGCATGATAGATTATGAATGAAAAAGATGATTTCCTAAAAACGTCCCAAAGCCTCTTGCTCATAAATATGGAGTGCTTAACACCCATGATCAAGACTTAATGTAACACAGCTTATCTGACTCCCTTGGACTCTTATAACCTTAGAATCCAATACCAAGTTTGTAAATACCCAAAAATGGGTCTCAAGATGTCACCTTGTGCTCAAGACTACGAGTATTAATCTAACCTGTCTGACTTCTACTAAGTCTAAAGCTTATCACAAGGGAATATAGATATAAAGATCATTTTAAATGCGGAAATCTTTCTGAGCTAACTGAGAATATATGAATATAATTTCTAAAAAAATACTAGACTCAATAGTCCAAACAATCAATACTGGATAATCTAAATCATATCTAGCCGTCTGACAAGCCTCTACTACTAATAACTAGAGAGTCACTGGGACAAACCTCAGTAGACTCAAACTGTCTGAATTATCTATACTAATAAACTGAAAAACTAAAATACTAATTGACCTATCTATAAGGACTAACCAACTATCAAAATATAGATGGAGATTTTTGAAATTACTCGCGCTGCTGGAACAAAGAACCTGAACCTACATTATGAGACAATGTAGCACATGGACATATATATGGATCAGTACTTTGAGAATGTACTGAGTATATCTGGGTGAATACATAAGTAAACTAATGTCTCAACATCATCATAATTTGTTAAAAAATGCATGCTTAATGTAGATGGCTCATACAAGCTGGAATATCTGAATTTTGAGAATCATAATCATGAGTAGTAAATCATACTTTATAAATCTATTAAGTCATAACATTTTGTTCAAAAAGTTGTACTAGTGTTCCATCTGTAAATCATGTTGCCTAAGTGTAGAAAGGACTCACTTTTATATCAGAAATCTGAAAGCTAAAGTCTGTAGCTAATGTCTTTCTGTAAAGTAATATCTAAGTAAAGTTGTGAGCTTTTAGACATAGTTTACTAAAAGCTTTTCTCTTAAGATTATTCTGTTCTGTAAACCTTTTACAAGTAGGGAAGTACTTTTAAAAACTATTCTGAAAGTCTATATTGTTAGGATTACTCTTTTTTATAGGGAGGTTCTTCTAATCAACATAAACCACGTGAGATGTCATAGAGTCAAATGTCTAGATCCCTTATGGAAAAACATCACGTTGGGTAGAGGTGTCATACTCTATCCAAGGAGTATAACCTAATCTAAGTGATCATATCTGTATCTTTCATCCATATAGGAAAAGGAATAATCTGATAATCTTAACCTACATTGGCTCATAGTTTTGGGGTAGGAGAACCTACCAAAATCGGTGCTAAATACTACTCCCTTTAATCTGTTTGTTCATTCTACTGGAAGTCCATTTTAAAATCTAGTATAATAGTTTATTACAAAAACCAACTGTATAATTGTTAAGTTAAACTATAATATGAAACGGAAAAGTGAATTTCAAAATCAAAGCTGAGATCAAATGATTAAATCTTTATCAAAAATCTGCAAATAATCTAGTCATAGGGTGCTTATAACACAATCAAATTTCAAATAGAAATATCAAATTAGGGCTTACTGACCCATGCATCAAATTCATGTTAAAATATCATAATGTTCATGATTGATAATGTAAATATTGATAGTTCAACTAAAAATCTAAAATTTACGGCAATACATATGAAAAATACAAAAATAGACATGCAATTCAACTTCTAAATCAATTGAAATCTCATGATTTTTCAAATAACAATAATGTGTATGAACCCTAGTTTGAAACTCATGTATATTCATACAAAATCATGAAAATTTATAATTAAAAACTAGATTTGGGCACAAGGATGAAAGACTATCCTTGTTCATAAACCCCACATACCTTAATTGATGTAATTAAATAAAAAGCTTGATCTTGAATTCTTATTTGAGCTTTTGAAGATGAACTCTTAAAGTTCTTGAATTGGGAACTCTTTATCTCTTGTTATCTTGGAAAAAGAATGGAGGAAATTTGATTTCTTGGGGAATAAGTTTTGATCTCTAGGCTTTTCTTTGAGAGAGAATTAATGAAAATTGGGCATAGAATGCTTAGAATGAGCTTAATCTTGTGTTTTACACGGTTTGGGTGTTGGGAAAGGAAAAAACAACCCTTTTAAAATTTAACTTAGAAAATTGGAAATCTCAATTTTGCCACCCACAGCAAGGCGCTTCTATCATGGTGGCTTATTGGAAATTGACAAATATGAACTGGAAAATCAACGCGATGTGGAGCTATCATGGTACACCACTAAAATGCCATGTAGGCCATCACCGCAACATGCCACCATTGCGGTGAGCTATTAGAAATTGACAATTGGGAAATAGGACTTTAAAGCAATACGGGCCAATCGCGGTGGTCAATTGGAAATTGTTGATTGCCATTTTGGTCTTCACCGCAACACTGTGCATGTCAAAATGCCATACTGTTTTACTAAAAATGCCATAAATTCTCAACCGAGTATCGGATTGAGGAGAAATTGGTATTGTTGGAAAGCTAATTTAATTTTATACACACCGGAGGGTGCATAAATAGAAAATTCTATTTGTATCAAAGGTTATTAATTTTTTAAGCTAACCCTTGACATTCTAAGAGCTAAATTGAGCTAAGAAAAAGTTTGGGATATTACATTATCTCCCCCCTGGGAATATTTACCCTCAAATATGGCTCTCTAAACTCAAAATACTAAGGAATCTGAGGCTATGTTCTAACATGCACAAATAAATCAAACTGCATGACTGAAACTAGAACATACTGAATAATTAAGCTAACCTGTGAGTACATGAATTTTTATGGAGACAACTATATATCTGAATCTGAGATTGGAAAAGAGCTAAACTAAGGAAGATTGTTACCTTAGACTAAATCTAAGTTTGGGGAGAAGATATGAGGATACTTGGTATGCCTGTATGTTTCCGCCTCCCAAGTGGCACCCTCAACGGACTGATTTTTCCACAGAACTTTGACTTAGGAAACTTCTTTGTTCCTTATTCTATAGATCTGATAATCAAGAATCTCTGCTGGAACTTCTTAATTTGAAAGTCTATTCTGAATATCTGTACTTTCTAATGATAAGGACACATGGAACACTGGATGAATAGAGGACAAATCTGTGGGTAGTTTGAGCTCATTCGTTACTTTCCCAAAATGACTCAAAATCCTATAGGGGCCTATATACCGTGGACTAAGCTTCCACTTTTTGCCTAATCTCTTATCCCCCTTCATGGATGAAACTTTCAAGTATATAAGGTCATCTACTTCAAACTCAATATCTTTCCTGCTTACGTTCACATTGGATTTCTGGCAACTCTAAGTAGCTTTCAATCTTGCTCGAATCAACTAAACTTTTTCCATGTCTTCAAACACCATATCTGGCCCAATCAAAGAAGCCTCACCCACTTTGAACAAACTGACTGGTGATCTATATCTCTGCTTATAAAAACCCTCACACAGGTCCATCGGAATACTAGCATGGTAACTGTTATTATAGGGGAACTTAATCACTGACAAATGCTCATCCCAACTACCTTTGAAATCAAGAATACATGCTCTCAACATATCCTCTAGATTCTAAATGGTCCTTTCTGCCTGACCATCTGTCTGCAGATGTAAAGCTGAATTATGATAAACCTGGGTACCAAGACCCTTCTGAAAGGCTATTTAAAACTGAGAAGTAAACTGAGTACCCCTATGTGAGATGATAGATAAAAGAACTCCATGCAATCTGACAAACTCCTTGATATACAACTTAGCATAATCTTCAGTTGTGTAGGACGTGTGAACTAGCATGAAATACGTTGACTTAGTCAATGTATCTACAATAACCCAAATCAAATCATGTTGACGACACGAATGGGGTAATCCAGTCACAAAGTCAATATTTACCTCTTCCCACTTCCAAGTGGGGATACCAAATTCCTACAACGTACCACCAGGCCTTTGGTGCTCTACCTTAACCTATTTACAAGTTGCACACTTGGCTACAAATTCTGCTATATCTTTCTTTATTCCACTCCACCAATAGATTTCCTGCAACTTGCGGTACATCTTAGTGGCTCCTGGATAAATGGAGTAACATGCACCATGTGCTTTCACCATAATCCACTGCCTCATATCATCAACACATGGTACACATAATCAACTTTGGTATCTCAACACACCATCTCCCTCTTGGGAGAAAACCTCAACCTTTTGGTCTATAACTGACTCTTTTAGTTTGACTAAACTCGAATCCTTATCCTTATTTTCTTACACTTCAGACACCAGAGAAGATTATGAACTACTTTGGACCCAAACATTCCCTTCAAATGAATCCACCAATATCACACAAAATCACTCTAACCAATGAACTTCCCAAACTACCTCTCTCTTATCATTCTTCACATTAGCAATAATACCCATAGATAATCTACTAACGGCATCTGCCACTACATTGGCCATTCCCAGATGATATAGCACACTCATGTCATAATCCTTCAACAAGTCTAACCACCTTCTCTGACAAAGATTTAACTTCTCCTAAGTAAACATATACTGTAAACTTTTGTGGTCCATAAACACATCAACATGCACCGCATAAAGGTAGTGCCTCCAGATTTTTATTGCAAACACAACAGCAGCTAACTCAAGATTATTGGTCGGGTATTTATTTTCATGAGGCTTAAGTTTTCTAGAGGCATAGGCTATAACCTTACCTCTCTGCATCAAAACCTAACCCAGACCAACTCTAGAAGCATCATAATATACAATTAACCCATCTGTACCATAAGGTAATGCTAAAATTAGGGCAGAAGTAAGTTGAGTCTTCAGCTCATGAAAAGTCTTCTCACAAGAATCTGACCACTGGAACATAACTTTCTCTTAGGTCAATCTAGACATCGAAGATGCAATAGAAGAGAAACCCTCAACAAAACATCTACAATAGCCAGCTAAACACAAGAAACTCCTAATGCCTGTTAGAGAAATAAGTCTAGGCTAGTTTCTTATTGCTTTTGTCTTTTGGGAATCAACTCTAATACCATTACTAGAAATAATATGTCCGAGGAAAGATACTGACCTTAACCAAAATTTTATGAATTTGGCACAGAATTGGTGATCCCTAAGAGTTTACAACATAATTCTAAGGTGGTCTGCATGATCAACCTTACTAAGAGAATAGACAAGAATATCATTTATAAAGACTATGAAAAATATGTCCAAATACTACTTGAAAACTCTGTTCATCATGCCCATAAAGACTTCGGGGGCATTTACTAGTTTGAAGGACATGACTAGAAACTCAAAATAACCATAATGGGTTCTCAAAGTTGTCTTTACAATATCACATTCCTTTACTCAAAGCTGATGATAACTGGATCTAAGGTCTATCTTGGAGAAGTAAGTTGCACCTTGGAGTTGGTCAAATAAATCATCAACTCTAGGAAGAGGATATTTGCTTTTGACTGTGACTTTATTCAGCTGTTGATAGTCAATGCACATTTGCAAAAAACTATCTTCTTTTGCACGAATAGGATGGGAGCGCACCATGGAGAAATACTGGGCCTTATGAAACCTTTATCTAAGAGATCTTTAAGCTTCTCTTTTAACTCTTTAAGCTCATCTAGAGTCATATAATAAGGAGGAATAGAGATAGGCTGGTTAGAAAGGAGAAGGTCAATACCGAGTTTTATTTCCCAATCGTGAGGTACCCTTGGCAAACCTTTAGGAAAAAATTAGGAAACTCATTGACTACACTAAATGAATAAACTGTTGGAGCCTTAGACATAGTGTCTTTGACTCGAACTGGATGATAGATACACCTTTTGGAGATCAACTTTCTGGCTTTAAGATAAGATATAAAATGACTTTTGGAAGACACTGAATTTCCTCCCTACTCAAAGACTGGCTCATCTGGAAACTAAAACTTCACTACTAGGGTGCGACAATCTATAGATGCATAACAAGAACGGAGCTAATACATACCAAGAATAAGGTCAAAGTTAACCATATCTAACTCTATTAGGTCTGCTAACATAATTATATAAAGGAAAGTGATAGGACACTTTCTATAGATCTGTTTGGCAACAACTGACTCACCCACTGGGGTAGAAACTAAGAAGGACTCAGGGATTTTTTCAGGACCTATTTCAAAGTTTACTACAACTACTAGGGTCATGTAAGAGAAATTTCATCTAAACGTCTAGATGAAAGACACAAAGCATACCGGTAACAACATCTTGTGAATCCTCCTACTCCCAAACCCTAAACCCTAAACCCTATTTCCCTGAACCCTGAACCCTGAACCCTAAACCCTGAACTTTATTCTAGCTTTCTTATTTCCCCTCTCTTTTTCCTTTAACTTTTCTGCCTCAATTTACTGGGCATAAATCATCAACCTAAGAAGATCCATGTCCCTAATAAGCATGGCAGTCCTACATTCCTTGACTATCATACCGGATACTCCAGTAACAAACTTACTCATGCTTTTCCTAGGATCAAGCATCATAATAGGGGCATACTTAGACAATTGGTTGAACCTAAGGTAGTACTCCTCACTATCATTGAGCCCTTTCTCAGGTTCAAAAACTCTTCTACCTTAGCTTCTCCTATTTCATGCAAAAAGATCCTGTTTAGAAAAGAATCCCAAAATACCTGCCAACTCATAAAAGCTGCATTCTCACCTCTACCATTCTTCCATATAACCACCCACTCATATTCTACATCCTTCAATGTATAAAATTCTAACTTAACACTCCTCTCTTCAAAAATATGCATAATTTGGGTAATTTTCTTCACCTTATCTAAATAAAGATACAGGTCCTCCCATGTTTTTTACCCAAAAAAATTTGATGGATTCATTCTCATGAAATTTCAAATTTTGTCTGCTGCTAAATCACCATTCTACTGAAGTGGGACTATCGCCAGATGGTTTTCCTAAACATTGGCAGTCACTGCCTGGGCCAATGCCTGAAAGGTAGCCTGAAACTCAGCATAGGATATATTCTCATTCATAGGGTCAACAGGCTGGGATGGCTGGTTATCATTTATGTGGGAGTTAGCTAAACGAATAGCCATATTCAAATGTCATGTAAAAGCATGGGTTAAAAAAAGAAAGAGATACTGTAAGAATGATAGATTACGAAAGAAAAAGATGATTTTTAAAAAATATCCCGTAGCCTCCTACTCATAAATTTTGCACACTTCAGACCTATGATCAAGACTCTATATAACGTGGCTTGTCAAACTCCCTAGGACTCTTATAACCTTAGGCTCTGATACAAAGTTTGTAACACCCCAAAAATGGGTCTCGAGATGTCACATGGTGCTCAAGACTACGAGTAGCCTTAAAATAACCCTGTCTGCCTTCTGCTAAGTCTGAATCTAATAACAAGGGAATATAGATATAAAAATCATACTAAATATAGGAATCTATCTCAGCTAACTGAGAATATCTGAATATAATATCTAAAAAATACTAGACTCAATAGTCTGAATAATCAATACTAAATTATCTGACTCATATCAAGCAGTCTGATAGGCCTCTACTACTAATAACTAGAGAGTCACTGGGACAAACCACCAACTAACTTGAACTATCTGAATCATCTATACTAATAAGCTAAAAAACTGAAAGACTAAGTCTCCAAACTATGAAGACTCACCAACTATCGGAATGTAGATAGAGACGCTCAAAAGCACTCATGTTGCTGGAACTGAGCACCTGAAACTACATTATTTGATAATGTATCACATAGACGTATATGTGGATCAATACTCTGAGAATGTACTGAGTATATAGGGGTGAATGCATAAGTAAATCAATGTCTCAACATCATCATAATTTGTAAAACAATGCATGCTAAATGTAGATGACTCAAATTAGATAGAATATCTGAATGCTGAGAATCATAATCATGAGTAGTAAATCATACTTTATAAATCTAGTGAGTCATAACATTTAGTTCTAAAAGATGTACTAGTGTTCTGTCTGTAAATCATGTTGCCTAAGTGTTGAAAGGACTCACTTTTATATCAAAAATCTAAATGTTGAAGTCTGTAACTAATGTTTTTCTATAAAGCAATATCTGAGTAAACTTGTGAGCCTTTACACTTTGTTTTCTGAAAGATTTTCTATTAAGATTACTCTATTCTGTAAACCTTTTACTAGTAGGGAAATACTTTTAAAAACTATTCTGAAAGTTTATACTATTAGATTACTCTTCTCTGCATGGAGGTTCTTCTAACCGACAAAAACCATGTGAGCTATCATGGAGTTCAACGTCTAGTTCCCTTATGGGAAAACCTCACGTTGGGTAGAGGTGTCATACTATTACCATGGAGTATAACCTAATCTAAGTGATCACATCTGTATATGTCATCCATAAAGAAATGGAAATAATCTGATAATCTGAACCTACATTGGCTCGTAGTTCTGGGGCATGAGAACATACCCAACTTCGTACTAAATAATACTCCCTTTAATTTGTATGCTAATTCTGTTTGAAGTCTTCTTTAAAATCTAATATCATGGTTTAATACAAAAACCAACAGTATAAATATTAAGTTAAACTATAATATGAAACTTTAAAGTGGATTTCATAATCTAAGCTGAGATCAAAAGATCAAATCTTTATCAAAGCTATAAAAATAATCTAGTCATAGGGTGTTTATAGCACAATCAAACTTGAAATAGCAATATCCAATTAGTTCTTAATGACACATGCATCAAATTCATGTTAAAATATCATAATGTTGATGCTTGATAATGTAAATATTGATAATTCAACTCAAAATCTGGAATTTACTGCAATACATATGAAAAATAAAAAAATAGACATGCAATTTAACTTCTAAATCACTTGAAATATCATAACCCTGCAAATAACATGATGTGTAGAACCCTAGTTTGAAACTTATGTATATTCATACAAAATCATGAAAATTTGTAATTAATAACTAGTTTTTGGCACAAGGATGAAATAATATCCTTGTTTATAAACCCCACATACCTTAATTGATGCAATTGAATAAAAAGCTCGATCTTAAATTCCTATTTGAGCTTTTGAAGATGAACTCTTGAAGTTCTCAAATTGGGAAGCCTTAATCTTGAGTTATCTTGGAAGAAGAATGAAGGAAAATTTATTTCTTGGAGAGTAAGTTTTGAGCTCTAGGGTTTTATTTGAGGGATAATTGATTAAAAGTGGGCATAGAATGCTTAGAATGAGCTTAATCTTGTGTTTTACAAGGTTTGGGGCTTTGGAAAGGACCAAACTACCCGTTTAAAATTCAACTTGGAAAATCGGAAATCCTGATTTTACCACCCAACGTGATGCGGAACTATCGCAGAGGCTTACTAAAAATTGAAAAATGGGAATTGTAAAATCAACGCGACACGGAGCTATCATGGTAAGCCACTGAAATGACATTTAGGCTATCACCCAAACACTCCACCATCACGGTGAGCTACTGAAAATTGAAAATTAGGAATGGGACTTTAACGCGATGCGAGCCAATCGCAAAGGTCCACTGAAAATTGACAATTGCCATTTTAGTCTTCACTGCGACACGGTGCTTATTGAAATACCATACTGTTTTACTAAAAACACCATAACTTCTCAACCGAGTATCAGATTGAGGCGAAATTGGTATCATTGGAAAGGTAATTAAACTTTCTACATACTGGAGGGTCTAGAACTGAAATATTCTATATGTATCAAAGGTTATTCATTTTTGAAGTTAACCCTTGACATTCTAGGAGCTAAATTGAGCTATGAAAAAGTGCAGGGTATTACACGTACCCTGGCTTACGACTCATGGTGAGCAACTCGTACTCAGATCCATCCTAAGTAACCAAGACTAAGATTAAGGAACCAAACATTCTATAACCACCAATACGCTCGTACCCCTAAGTCATACCCATTCCAGTAACGAAAATCCATCCCACCAACCAACACTAGTTAGCATACAAATGGACCTTACTATTCATACCCCAACATATGTCTCGTACCCTTGAGTTGTATTGGGTACAGAGATCAGAATTACAGGTAATTTATAAGGTCCAAAAACCAAGGTTTTTCATTCTCCCCCACAAGGAACATTTTTCCCCGAATGACGGACAAGGTAAGGGAAACCACTCGCATGAGTCATTTGCATTATCAAATATATTCCTAATCTCTAACAAAGTTTGAAAACAAAAGGGAAAAGATATTAATCTTTCCTTTAAAAAACTCTGAAAATAAAGATGTGTTGAAGACGCATGCTTCCGCATGAATCCCAGGAGCAAAAAAGCAAATGCAAATATTTGGACTTCATGTCCTCTTCTGCTCAAATGCAAATATTTGGACTTCATGTCCTCTTCTGCTTCCTATGTAGCTTTTTCCGCCTTATGGTTTCTCCAAAGAACCTTAACCGAAGTCGCATCCTTGTCCCGCAACAAACAAACCTACCTATCCAAGATCTCAATCGGGACCTCTTTATAAGATAAAGAATCTATGAAACACATGCCTTCCAAAGGAACAACCAAATAAGGATCACCAATTCAGTTCTTCATCATGGAAACATGAAAGACCGAATGAACCAAGCTCAAGCTAGAAGGAAACTCCAGATCATTAACCATATTACCAACTCTATATTAAATCTCATAAGGACCCACATAACAGGGACTAAGCTTCCCATTCTTACCAAACCACACTACTCCCTTCATAGGTGATACCTTGAGGAAAACCATATCCCCAAGCTCAAACGCTAAGTCTCTATGCCTAACATTTGTATAGGACTTTGGGTGATTTTAGGAAGCCTTAAGCCTCTCCCAAATCACCTTCAACTTCTCAATAGCCTAGTAAACCTAATAGGGACCAAATATGTCTGCCTCGCCGAGCTCAAACCAACAAATAGGAGATCTACACCTCCTACCATACATTGCCTCAAAAGGGTCCATACCAATACTAGAACGATAGCTATCATTGTAAGCAAACTCCACCAAAGGTATATTGTCAACCCGATTGCCACCATACTCAATCACACAAGCTTGAAGCATATCCTATAATGTGTGAATAGTTTTATCCACTTGACCATCTATCTGCGGATAGAAAGCAGTCCTCAGACTCACCTTGGTCCCGAAACCTCATTAAAAAGACCACCAGAAGTGAGATGTCTACTGCGTGCCACGATCAGAAATAATTGAAATAGGCACCCCATGCAGATTTAGAATCTCTTGAAGATACAACTTAGCATAATTCTTCATCGAGAAGGTAGTCTGTACTAGTAGAAAGTGCACATACTTAGTCATCCTATCCATGATGACCCAAATCAAATCATATTGATTCGAAGATCTAGGAGACCAATAACGAAGTCCATATTGATCACTTCCCACTTCCATTTAGGCGAATCAATTTCTTGATACAACCCTTCGGGACTCATGTGCTCAACTTTAATCTATTGACAGACCATGCACTTGGCCACGAAATCAGCCATATCCCTCATCATAACATTTCGAGGTCCCTTACTAGAAATAATATGACCCAAGAAATTTAAAGTGTTCAACCAAAACTCATACTTAGAGAACCTGGCATACAACTATTATACCCTTAAGGTCTGTAACACCTCATAGAGGTCATTAGCATGATCCACCTCGCTCTTTGAATAAACCAAAATGTCATCAATAAACATAACGATGAAGAGATCAAAATACTGATGAAAAAACCCTATTCATCAGATTCATAAATGCTACCAGAGCATTAGTCAACCCAAATGATATCACCAAAAATTCAAAGTGCCTATATCAAGTACAAAAAGTCATCTTAGGGATATCCACCTCCCTAATCTTTAGTTGATGGTACTCATACCGAAGATCTATCTTAGAAAACAACTTGGAACCTTACAACTGGTGAAAAAGATCATCTATCTGAGGAAGAAGATACTTGTTCTTGACCGTCACCTTGTTCAACTACCTATAGTCAATGCACATTAGCCTCCATGGATAACCTGCTAAGAGCTATTAACCTTGCTCCTTGAGTTTTCTTAACTCATTCAGAGCTATTTTATATACAGGAATAAAAATTGGACGAGTGTTCAGAACCAAATCAATACCAAATGCTATTTCCCTATTCGGAGAAACACTAGGAAGATCATATGGAAAGACCAATGGAAACTCATTTACCACTAGAACAGATTGGAAAGATGGACCTTCTAGTTAGAATCTTTAGCCCCATATTAAGTGATAAAGACAACCTTTAGAGATTAACCTCCAAGCTCTATAATAAGAGATAAATCTCCCCCTAAGGAGATAGAGAAACACCCTCCCATTTTATAATCGATTCACCAGGGAACCTAAAGATAACCTTATGGGTCCAATAATCAAAGCATGCATAATAAGAGTGCAACCAATCCATACCAATAATGACATCAAAATTCACTATATCCAACTCAAACAAATCCACCAAGGTATTCTTGCCACTAAAATATATCACACACCCCCTATAGACTCTCTTACCAACAATCAAGTCACCTATCGGGGTAGAAATAGAAAAAGAATCTGAAATAACTTCCCAATTAAAACCAAAAGATACAACCACATAGGGAGTTACATAGGAGAGAGTAGACCCCAGATCAAGTAAATAATACACGTCATAAGAGAAAAGCTATAACATATGAGTAACGATATCAACTGATGCCTCAAATTTTTGTTGAGACACCAAAGCATACAATTTATTCTGACCGATACTAGGACTAGGAGCTGTAACAGAAGTAGATGTCATACCATATTTGTAGGAGCATAAGATGAAGCCACAAGAATTGTATTTGTTGTCGTAGCAACCTTATTAATCGAACAATCCCTAGCCGATGGCCTGCCTAGTCACACTTGAAGAATTTATTCCGTTCATCATTGCAATAACCTTAATGAGGACGACCATAGAACTAACAAAGAGGGCATGAAGAAAATAATTGACCTCTACTTTCCTAAGATTAGGCACCCTACGCCAAAAAATTATCATCACCATGATGACACTTGTATCTCGACTATTAAGGAGCACTAGTACAAAAGTAAGAACCAGAACTCCCCCACTTTTTTTGTTGCCTCTGCCACCATCTCGACCACCCTGAGACTAAGAACCTCCCTGGTCCAAAAACCTGCTCTTTTTCCCCTGCCTATCCCCAAACTCTTCCTGTTTTATCTTTTTAACCTTCACTTATAGCATATGAATAGTCAACCTTGAGGTGTCCATATCTTAATCAGCAAGGCAGTATTGCTCTCTAAAATCAAGTCCTGATTTGACCCAGAAGTGAACTTTCTCATTATAGCCTACATGTCAGCCACCAAATCAGGAGCATATCTTGACAATTAGTGAAACATCAAGGCGCATTCCTTGATAGACATTCTCCCTAGCTTGAGGTTCACAAACTCCTCAATCTTTGCTTCTCTCAACTCTTAGGGAAAGAAATAATCCAAAAAGGTACCAAAAAAGGCATCCCATATTGATGACTCCTCCACATCTCCTATATCCCTATCCTACTTTTCATACTACTGATATGCAACCTCTTTGAGTTTATAAGCTACAAAGTTTACCCCAACAACCTTGGTAGCCTGCATCACCCAAAATATCTTCTCCATTTTATCTAGGAGGCCCTGTGAATCATCCTCCACTTTCACTCCACAAAATGTGGAAGGACCCATCTTCATAAATTGGCCAACCCTTATGGCCTTAGTAGATAAAGCATCAGACATATTTTGCTCAGCTTGAGCAGCCACCAATTTAGCAATAACATAAATAGAATTACAAAATTCTGCATTAGTTACCTCGCCTTGAGGAGGACTAGTAGCAACAAGTAGAACTCTAGAATAATCATAGATGGGACCATGAGATTGAAGATAAACCCCAGAAATAGGATGCACCCCTTCAACATTAACCCCAGATGGGATAGAATAATTTTCTTGTGTTTCAGATCTACGAGGCATGATCTAAAAGATAAACAAACACGGACTAGAGAAGATTCAGGACTGAGACTCCAAGCTTGAAAATAGAAAACCAAGATAGTGAAACATTCCTAAATGTCTTGAAGCCTCTCTCTTATGAGTATGGTGCACTACACACCCCTAAAAGAGAATCTACTTACACCGACTTTGTGGACTTCTAATTGACCATGAAACTAGAATCTAATACCAACTTGAGATGACTCACCCTGGGGCCTTATCGTAATGGGCATCCCAAGTTTGACCAGGACCAGAGACTCCTCTGTTACCCAATACAACCTCTACCACTACCCTGATTTGGCTAAATATTGAGCATGTAACAAGATAGGGTAATGACTTACATAAAGACTCTAGGATAATATGACAATCGTAACCGACCCAACCAAGTCCACCCATCCCATACCAATAATCCAACCATACCAACCCGTACCAAAATAAGGCTCATAAACCGGGCCATAACAAGGGATGTTACAAAACATAATTTAACTAATCCCAAAATGAAATATGATGGAACATTTAGAAATTATGTCCGATGATGCAAGCCTCAATACCAATATCAATGCTAAGGCTAACACCTATACCGATCCTGCCCATTCTAACCCATCAAAGTACCACAAAACCTCTAACCAAAATAGTAATGAAATATAATTGGAACATGCCCCCAACCATAGCATAAACTAATATCCAGAATAAAACCAAAATAACTAATAATGTCCTTAACATGAAATAGAGCCTTCTAAAAGGATGGAACCTCACCACTTTAGTCTGAATATTTTCCCTAAGCCAATCACTACATAGGAGGAGTAGAACGACTGGTTCCTGTATATAGTGGGTATATATCCACAAATATATGAGGTTAGAGAGTGACCGCTGATGTTGGGCGTATTTACACGTCCAAGCACCAAAACCTACCCATGTTTTAGCTAAGTTTTGAGGATAAAATACATAATTCCTGCTTTTTTAGTTTATTTTCAACTAAGTGAGATGACCTATGTGATTAGCATGATTTTCAGGTACTAATGAGGAAGATTTCAGCACTTTGTGGACCTGTGGACAGCAAAAGAAAACTTCACATTAGAGGGAACGCAGCTTTTGGACTGAATGTGATGCATGGGAACTTTTTCTAGAGCAAATTTAGTATTTTTAAATAGTTAAGGATGCAGTAGCAACTTAGTAGAGAAGGATATTATTAAAAACCTTATTGCTGAATTTTTAGTATTATCATTCATTATTCATTATTCAGATTTGTAATAGTTTTGGAACAGAGAAAAACGGCTAGGCTTGAGCAACGGAGAGAGAAAAATACGTTCTTCTCTTATTGTCGCTAATCATCTCCATCGCCAAGATTGTTCTAAGTTTTGGTATGATGATTATGTCTATTTTGATTTCCGTTGTATTCATGAGTAGCTAAACTTATCTGTTAGGGTTATGGAAACCTTGTAGTATACTCTCTATTGCTATAAGTTTGTGAATTTATGATGTGTCATGTCACTTATATCATTACTCTCTTCATTTTGATTGAATTCTCATGGTTGAACGCATAGGGAATACGACATTATAGCATTAACTTGTTTAATAGAAAAGTTACATGTTTGGAAAAGAAAGTGTGAAAAGAAAATAGGGTTTCCAACCTCTATTTACACGTTAATGCCCTAGCAGGATTAACTTCTTGGAGAGTTAGTATAATTTGTTGTACACTTTAGGTTCGAGAGAGCTAATGTGATTAAATCCTTGATGGTTGAAAAATAATTGGATTTAGAATTAGAAAACGACTCTCTATAAGTGCATGCATGTATAAACTCCACTTTACTCATAGTTAATAGAGAAGTAGAAACTACAAGGTGGACATAACCCTAACTTGTTATTCTCAATGATCAAATCTGACTACACATATCATTCCATCGTTACTTTGATAATATTATTGTGCGCCTAAACCAAACCCCCCCCTTTTCCTTGGAATTTTCGACCAATAGTCTAATAATAATCGCAATACTTAGTGACTATAGTATTCCCTGTGGGATTTAACACCCAACCAATTTGGGTTCTATATTTGACAGCGACCGCTTACACTTTCTAACGAGAGTTGTAATTTGGGCGTATCAACCGCTAGTATAATCTTAGGGTAAGGATAAAATAATGGCATTTATAAAACTAAGTAAAACCATCCATATGCACATAAATGTACATATATATATATATCCATGTAGGGAAAAGGGACTGGGTTTAGCATGCCTTTAAAACCTTTACCTAGGTTATGTATCTTTGTCGTCATAAGCCACCCACGATCCATATGGGTTCAACTCCCCCTGCGGAAAGGACCTTAGTGCGTGTAGCCACACGACCAGGGAAGAAACCCTTAGGATGACTAGTACATCCCCCAAATATAGTGTGACATCATGCACACGGTTACCAAGACAAACCTCATATTGGCAAATATGAGTTTTTAATTTTGGTTCCCTTGTGACCTCTACCTTCCATGGATTAGCTACACCTCCTACCATTATCGCCCAATTAAAACTAATTTCCAAATAACAAAACAATTATCCATTTATTAGCCAAGGCCATTGATATTGGTATTGTCATACAAACCCTTACTTGCAAGTATCATCCATAGCCAACCATTTATAGGTTTAAAAGGACTTTTAAGTGCCCTTCCATTTACCACAATAAACCATTTGGGGGATTCTATATACCCTACAAGCATAATAATTAGCCATTTAACATTCCTACGCATTTAAACCATTCACAATTCCTTTACCATGTTTTAAAACATACAAGATTTCCATTTAAAGTAGTCAATGCAATAAACATATCTTTATAAGCATTTTCTCAAACACGCTGGGAGCATAATATGACCAAACCAATTCCAATTACCATTAAATCATTTTCATGCAATTTAATTATCCAAACCACCATTAAAGCATATAAAAGAATAATTAAAACAATGGGAAACCATAGCCAACCATTTAATTTCAAAACCCCCAAAACATATTTGAAAACTAAAATCATATAATCAATGAAATCATGAAAACATTTATAAAAACCTTGCCTTTAGTTAGAATTAAAAATAAGTGGAGAGTATGCCTTACAATAAGATGATGATGGAAAGAAATCACAAAGACAATCCCCAAATTAATCCTCTAGTTGAAACCTTAGCTTTTCTTACCCAAAAGCTCTTAGAAAATTATCGAGTGTATTATAAAATTTTCTAAGTGTTAATGAACGAAATAATTGGGTAAATAACCTCCCAAAAAGGTTAGAAGCCGTAGGACCTTATTAGGATATGTGGGGAAATATCTAGAATACCCCCACTTAAGTTTCACCAAAATCCTATCTTAGGGATACGACGGACCCTCACAAGTCATACCCTCTGATATGAGTGGTACCCTCCACTTATACCTTAAGTCTAAACCTTTGGATCAAATATTGTCCAACATATGACTCATCCAACTAATTCATATCCAAAGCATATGATCCATACCTTCTACCCATACCCTTGGCATATTTAAACCCAAGGAAGATTTAGACACTATCCACCATACGAGTCCTGGGTATGAATTGTACCCTAGCTTATGCCTTATGGTGAGCCACCGTACTAAATCCATTGTAAGTAATCAATTCTTATATTAAGTTAAGGAACCAAATGATCCATAACCACCAATATAACACGTACCTCTATGTCATACCCATTTGAGTAACCAACATCCATCCTACCAACCAACACTGGTCAGCATACAACTGGACCTTACCATTTGTACCCCAATATATGGCTCATACCCATGAGTCGTATTGAGTCCATAGATCATAATTCCAGAATATTTCTAAGGTCCAAAAACCAAGGTGTTTTACTCATCCACATGAGATAAACTCCCAAAGAAAAACTTTCTAAGAGCATCAGCAACCACATTAGCTTTTCCTAGATTTTTTTGAAGAATTATATCATAGTTCTTTAGAAACTTAAGCTACCATCTCTGCCAAAGATTCAACTCATTTTGGGTAAACACATAATGCAGGCTTTTATGATCTAAATAGATGTCTACATTCACCCCATATATATAATGACATAGAATCTTCAAAGCAAAAACCACAACTGCTATGTCTGAATCATGAGTTGAATAATTTCTACCATAAACCTTGAGCTACCTAGAAGCATAGCCCATAACCTTACCATGTATATCAAAAAACAACCCAGGCATATATGGGATGTATTACAATGAACCACAAATCCATCAGTACCTTCGAGCAAGGTCAATGCTGGTACAGAAGTTAACTTATCCCTTAAATTCTCAAAGCTACCCTCACAAGCATCGAACTACAAAAGCTTTACCTTTTTTGAGTCAACTTCATCAATGGAGCAATAATAGAAGAAAATCTCTCTGCAAACTAGTAGCTTCCCATATAAAAGAAATGTATTTTACTAATGGCAAACTAACTCATTGCTAATTTATAGGATATGCCAGATGGTAAGGAAGATCATCACGAAGATATACTTCGAAGGCAAAACTAATCTCAGATACGATAATCAAGAGAAAGATCATACTTTGAAGAACATCCCTCACTACAAGGAAGGTAAAACTAATCCCGAACATGGCATCAAGAAAAGATCTCTCAAATCCTCTTAGACCCTACAGTACAAGGAAAATAATCAAAAAGATCATAAAGCAGCATGAAAAGAAAATCACACCCTCTTTATGGGCATATCTGATATGGACATAATCTTATATACAGATATAGCTGGTATGGACATATTACCCTCAATCAAGGAACCAAATCATATCCTTGATTGAGAAAAATTTCCTTGGGTTTCCTTTTAGAGAAAAACAACAACACCAACCAAATAATATAAATAGAGAAAAATAATAACTCGAGACTTATGCAAATTCATAGGAAATTCTTAGTATGTCTCAATTTTAGTCTCAATAAAGTTTTGTACTTTTTAGTTTACAATAGTTAAAAAAGAGTTAGATTGAGTCAACTTTGTCATACTAGTTAAGACTATATCATAAGATTCCAAAATTGAAAGAAACTTTAAAACTTGTCTACTGCATTTATACTCTAACTCTACTTTGAAAGCCTCTAAGGAAACTTTTAAAATCCAAGGGGACTAGAAGTAGGCACCACATTGGTGTTCTGAACTAGGATAAATCTGTGTATTTATTTCATTTACTTGATTACTTGGTTATATATTTAATTCTAATCTATTTGTCTAAGTATACTGATCTATATATGAGTTGACAGTCAAGGTTGGCCAGTCGACTTAAGAGATTTTCAATTCACCCCCTTCTTAAATTTCAATTGATATCAGAGCATGTCTCACCAATAGTGTTGCTTAACCACTTTTGAGAAAAATTCCAATGGTAAACTATTAGATTACAGGAGCTCTCCTTTAAAACGGTCACTTATTAACAAAACCACCATATTTCAATGGACAACTCTACTCTTATTGAATGAATAGATTCCAAATTTCCATTCAGTCAAATGACTTCCAAGACTGGATTGTCCTTAAGTAGGACCAAAGCACATTTTAGGAATCAAAGAAAAAAAGAATAACAAGGAATCAAGAAGCATTAACATGGATGACTTTGAAAACTTTGAAGTCACCAAGGAACAAAAAGAGGTAATTCAAACTAATGCAAGGGCCATAAGTTTACTTTATTATGTAGTTAGCAGAGAGGGATATGAAAAGATATCAACTTGTAAAACTGAAAAGAAAGTGTGGGACAAATTAGTAGTAGCCTATGAAGGAACAACTAAAGTAAAAAAGGAAGAATAAGTGCACTAGACAATGAGAACAAGCTTCTCAAAATGGAAGAAAATGAAAATATGGAATCAATTTTTTCTCAATTCAACAAAATTGTATGCAAATAGAAGTCCTTGTGAATGATCTATCCAAATAGTCTGCAAGTCCAAAAGCTTTAAGATGTCTCCCAAAAGCATGGAAAACTAAAGCTTCCATTCTAGAAGTTGGGGATCTTCACAATATGACCTATGATGGACTAAGAGGTAACTATATTGCCTATGAAAAAAAATCATTTTAACAAGTACAACAAGTAAGAAAGGAAGAAACCATTGGCCATCAATGTCATAAAAACAGAAGAAGAGAAATACCTAGAAGAACACAACAATGAAGGAATGGTTATCATTAATTGTAGAGTAAGGTAGATCCTAAAATAAAGGGAAAAGAGGCCAGAAAGATTTAAAAATAGTGAAATCATGAGGAATGATGATCCCTGTTATTATTATAGGAAGCCACATCATATTAAAGAGAATTGACTGGAATTGAGGAGAAAATCATCTAGATAAATCAAAAATTTTGGGGCATCGAGTGATGAAGATGAAATTGAAGAAAAGACACAAGTGGCCAACATGTGCTTCATGGAAAAAGATGAACCAAGTAAGTAAATACCAAACAATTGTCATAATTGAGACATTCTTCAAAAAAATATTGATATGATTATCGGAGAGAATCAAAAAGTTATTGATAAATACAATAAACTTGATCAAGAAAATAAAAACTAGGGAGCTCGATTAAAATGAAAGATTGAAGAGGAACAAAGGAACTGGCAAGTTGAACTTAGAGCAGGTCAAATCAAAATTGGCCTACTTTAAGAAGAACTTGATGATGTAAAAATGCAATTAAATAATATTAGAGAATCACTAAGTCACAGTTCCATAAGATCAAATTCTTTTAAAATTAAATCAAGTTTCTGATCAAACTTATTTGAGTTGTCTAGAACATCTTTCTCTTTTTAAGGACCAGTCTGCTACACCTGTGATAAGAAAGGGCATAAATCACACTACTATAAACAAAGGTTTGATGGTATGTGGATTTGGTGACCCAAAAGAAGTACATCTAACCCTCAAGGACCCAAGACCACTTGGGTACCTAAAAAAAATTAATTTTCATATTTTGCAGGAACATATCCATAAAATGTATAGGAATGGAATATGGGTCATCGACAATGGATGTCCTAGACACATAACCGGAAGAAAAGATTTTTTTTATCTAAAGAAAATAGGAGGATCAGTAAAATTTGGTGGTAATGCCAAGGTGACATCATTAGAGACAACTCAGTGAAGCTAAACTCCTCTTGTGAAGTTATTGAAATATATCTCATGGATAGACTTAAACAAAACCTATTAAATATTAGTCAACTATGTGACACGGGATTCAAAGTCTCTTTCAAAGGTGAGAGTTGGTCCACCAAACATAAAAAAAGAAATATTTCTCATATTGGTGAACGTGTTGACAATATTCATGTCTTTAATAATCTGGACTTTGCTACTCTGATTTGTCTTATAGTGCAAAAAAATGTAACTTGGTTGTGGCATATAAAACTTGGGCATGGCAGCATGTATGTTATCGAAAAACTCTGTTGACTTGAACTGGTGAAAGGTCTTGCAGAGCTAAAATTTGAAAAGGATCAAATTTGTGATACTTGTTAACCTGGAAAATAGAATCAAACATCATTTAAAATCAAAGATATTCTTCAATACCACTAAACCCCTTTAAACAATCAACATGAATTTGTGTAACCCCACCAACACCATAAGTATTGGTGGAAAAAGATGTGTATTTGTTATTTTGTTGATGATTATTTTCATTTTACTTGGGTAATGTTTCTTTCTCTTAAGTAAGAAGAATTCACTAATTTTGAGATATTTTGTAGAAGTACAAAGGGAATTAGGACATGTCATCACCTATATTCATAGTGATCATAGAAGAGAATTTAAAAAAAATATTTTCTAGGAATACCATGCTGAAAATGGCTACTCTCAGAACTTTTCATCTCCTTGGCCTCCCAAACAAAAAGCTGTGGTAAAATGAAAGAACTGATCTCTTCAAGAAACTACAAGAACCATTCTTCTAGAACATAACTGGACATATCACTTTTGGTTAGAGGCTGTAAGTATAGCATGTCACATTCCCTACAGATATCTCATCAGACCAATCCTAAAGAAAACACCTTATTAGCTATGAAGAGGTAAAAAGCCCAATATTAGTTACTTTCATCCCTTTGGATGTAAATGTTGCATCAAAAAAATGTTAATAATAATGCAAGAAATTTTAACATACAAAGTGACGGAGGTATTTTTCTTGGGTACTCTCCCACTAGTCTACTTATAGAGCCTATAATAAATGGACTCTATGTGTCAAAGAATCTATGCATATTGTATTTGATGAATATAATCACTCTTCTATGAGTTTGAATTTTGATAAACAACATTTAAATGATTTACAATCAGGAACCAAAGTAGATATAACTCTTGAACCATCAATCGATGAGTCAACTACAGTCCATCCCGAGTCAGCTCCTATTGATGAAACTATAAAAACAAATGTTCTAGGATAATAGAGACACAATCCAAGTTTTCTAAATGAATTTATCATTGGAAACCTAGATGATAAGATGCAGACAAGAGACTCGTTAAGAAAATAAGCATTTGTTTCTCTTGTGTCTCAAATCAAGCCCAAAAAGGTTGATAAGGCACTCAAAGATGAGTCTTGGGTTAAAGATATGAAGGATGAATTAGAACAATTTGACTTAATCAAGTATTGAGCTTGAAAGACCCAAGAACAGTTGAGTTGTCAGAACTAAATGGGCCTACAAGAATAAACTAAGAGAGGAAGCCAAGGTTATCCAAAATAAGGCCAAACTTGTTGCTCAAGGATACTACCAACTGGAAGGTATAGACTATAATGAAACCTTTGCTCCCGTAGCAAGGTTAGAATAGATTATAATATTATTAGCTTTTCCTACTTTTAAACACTTTAAACCATACCAAATGGATGTAAAAATTATTTTCTAAATAGTTAGACAACATCCTGGTTTTTAAAATTTATCTTATCCAAACCATGTTTTTAAACTTTCAAAAGAACTACTATCTCAAACAAGCTCCAAAGGCTTGGTATGAGAGGTGGAGTACTTTTCTACTCAAAAATAATTTTCAAAAATGAAAAATTGATACCACTCACTTCACTTAAAAACTAGAGTCTAACTTACTAATTATACAAATCAATGTTGATGACATCATTTTTTAGAGCTCTAACATCTCTTTGTGAGAGAATATTACCAATCTAATATAAAGAGAGTTTAAAATGAACCTCATGGTAGAGCTAACGTTCTTCCTAGGGTTATAGATTAAACATACCTCCGAAGGCACCTTTATCATCTAAGATAAGTACATTAAGGAGCTTATAAAAAATATGGAATGGAAAAAGGAAAGGCTTTCAAAACTCCAATAAGTCCCTGAACATGCCTGTTTTTTGATATATCCAAAAAATATGTTGATGAAAAGATATACAGAGAAATGATTAGGTCCTTACTCTACTTAATTATGAGTCGACCAAACATTATGTGCAGCATGTGTAAATGCACAAGGTTCCAGTCGGCTCCTAAAGAGGCCCACTTTACTACCATTAAAAGAATTATTTGTTATCTCATTGGGACACAAGATATCAGACTTTGGTATCCTCACTCCTTAAACTTTGACCTAGTGTTCTATTTAAATGCTACTTTTACAAGTGACAAAAGTGATAGAAAGAGTGCGATTGGAACATGTCAAATTATTGGTGATGCCTTTATTTCATGGTATAAGAAACAAACTTCAGTTTCTCTATCAACAATGCAAGTCAAATACATAGCCATTGGATAGTGTGGTACTCAAATCTTATGGATTATGCACCAATTAATTTATTTTAATTTATCATTTGAATTTGTGCCAATCATATGTTATAATACTAGTGCAATTAGTTTGTCAAAATACACAGTGCATAATTCTAGGGCGAAACATCTAGAATTAAGCATCATTTCATTCACGATCATGTAGAAAGTAGAGATTTTTCCTTACAATTCATTAATGCTAAAAATCAGCTTGCTGATTTTTTAAACTTGTCTTGCTACATTTTCTTTTGTGTTTTGAAACATTGCGTGGTTATCTATATATATTTTGTCCTATGTGCCCTAATTGTTTTGTGTTCTTTGCTATTTTAGATCATGTGAAAAGGGGAAGAAGAGAATAACATCAGATGATGCCACAACTAAAGGGGATCCAGTCGATTACTGAAGACATAAAGTCACAAGATATGGGGAACCAGTTGACTATGATAATAGAAAAGTCAACAGATGTTTAATATTTTTCATTAACAAAAAAGGGGGAGATTATTAGCTTCCCATATCAAGGAAATATATTTTAATAATGATAAAATAATCCATTGATAATATGTAGGATATAATAGAAGGCAAGGAGATATACTTATAAGGAAAAACTAATCTCGAATGCGGCCATCAAGAGAAAGATAACACTAGGAAGAACATCCCTCACTACAAGGAAGGCAAAAATGATCTCAGATATGACATAAAGTGAAGATCTTTCAAGATTCTCTCAGATCCTAAAGTACAAGGAAAATAATCAACAAAATTGCAGAGCAACATGGAAAGGAAATCACATGCTCTTTATGCACACATATGATATGTACATAAAATGGTTGTGATGAAATGAAAAAGACATATTATATATAGACATATCTGATTTGGATGTATTCCCCCGCAATCAAGGAACCAAATCAAATCCTCCATTAAGAAGAAATCCATTGGGTTTCCTTTTGGAACAAAATAGCAACATCAAATAAATATTATAAATTTAAAAGACTGAAGACTTGAGGCTTAAAAAAGTTCACAATAAATTCTTAGTTTTTCTGAATCTTAGTCCAATGAAGTTGTGTACTTCTTAGTTTAATATAGTTACAAAAAAGTAAGATCGAGTCTACTTAGTAATACTTGTTGAGGCTGTGTCACTTGATCTAAAAATAAAAATAAGCTTCAGAACTTGTCCATTGCATTTGTACTCTGAATCTACTTTTAAAGCTTTAAGGAACCTCATAAAACACAAAAGGTTTAGAAGTAGGAACCCATTGGTGTTCCGATCCAGGATAAATCCTTGTGTATTTATTTCATTTACTTACTTACTAGCTTATTTATTTAAATCTAATCTGGTTTGCTAAGTATACTGATCTACAGGTGAGTTAACTATCAAGGTTCACTAGTCAACTAAAGAAAAGTTTCTTGATTCACCCCTCTCTTGAAATTCACAAACCTCTTATAATAACCAGCCAAGCCCAATAAGGTCTGGATATTTTTTAGAGTCATGGGTATAGGCCACCTCTTAACCATATCAACTTTCTATGTATCCACCTTGATGCCCTTAATAGTAATATGCCCAAGGAAAGTCACAGTATTTAGCCAAAACTCACACTTAGAAAATTTAGCATACAACTTCTGATCTATAAGAGTCTACAGCATAATTTGGAGGTACTTATCATGATCCTTTATGTGTGAGCAGATGCTAACATATTTGAGGCTTTTAAATCTAAATAATTATGAGGTCTTAAGCAACTTTTGTTATTTTTGATTGTTTTTATTGTTTTAATATAGATATAAGTGATCGGGGAGGAAACTAAAGAAAAGAAAAACAAAATTAGTTGAAATCTGGTGCAAATAAGATGAAGCATAGCTGAAGACATCTTTGAAGAACCATCAAGCATGTGAAAGACTGTCATAATTGCCGTCAAGCTTAGACAGAAGCTAAAGAATTGAAATGAAGTGTGATGACATTTCTGAAGCATCATCACAACTTTGACAAGGCATCGAAATCGCCATCAACTTGAAGCAGAACATGACGATTTCCAATGAGGATGTGACAACATTTCTCATATGCCGTCACATATTTGACATGCCATCAAATTTTGCCGTCAGGAGAAGTAGAAGATGCTATTATACTGGAAGCTTTGACAACATTCCGTAAAAGTCGTCAGGTGTCTGACAAGCCATCAGAAATGGCATCTTCTATTACAAGAAAAAAGAGCTAAAACTTGAGATTTGCTTCCATATAGCTCTTTCTATTTAAGGCATAGTTTTTAGGTCTTATTACATAGGGAACATATAAAAAGGGGTTTTTAATTATCTTTTTTTTTTGGGGGGGGGGGGGGGGGGGGGGAATTACCTTGAACTTCATGTACTTGGTCACTTTTTCTCTATAGTTTTTGGCCTCTTAATTTTAATTTCATCCGTTGATTTAATTGAAGGGATTCTTATTGTATTTGGAGAAGAATCAACTTTGAATTTCATATTTTGTAAGTTTAATTACTTTAAATTATGAATTCAATCGTGGTTATCTCTTGCTATCGTATGAGTAACTAAAACCCACAATGAGGGTTGTGGGATCTATGATTATTATTTCATTGATTTAATAGTTGGTTTAGGGTTTGAGTGATTGTGGGAACATCTTGAAATTCCATAACTTTAACTTAAATCTATTGGTTGCAAACAATAGGTTATGCCTTAGGTTTATTTGCCTGAATAGAGAAATAAGCTAGAGGAAGCGAATTATCATCAGGGACTTAGAAGCTACCAACCTTTTGTTTAATGATTGATGTCGTAATTGGATTAATCTACCTGAGATAACATCTGGTTGGAAATATATAAGTTATCTAAGTTTGAGAGAATTAGAAATAAATTATCTGAAGAGGTCGAGAAATAATTTAGATAGTATCATTGGCAGGGATATTTTGTTGTTTCCACCAACCACGAGAATCTTGAATAGTTATTATTCAATGGAGAGTAATAGTCATAGTGATCACGACCCTAGTTTTTCTCTATCATTGATTTGAACAAGTGAAATCTTATTTTTGAGTTCTGAAGAAAGTTAAGTTGTTAACTTTTGTTTGACTCATAAAAATCCCCATCTTACTTTTATATTTTTTTTCCATTTGTTTGAATTGAAATTGACCTATAGTTTGAAATTAGCTTAATCGCCACCCATATTATTCCCTGTGAATTCGACCCCGACTCCAAAGTTGGGTAAATATATTGACGACGACCACCTTACATTAATTTGTGGAGTAAGTTGAGCGTCATCAAAAATGGCACCATTGTCGGGGAACAATTTGGCGTATTAAGTTAGTTTGAAATTTTAGCTTACTTGGTTGAATTCAAACTTGTAAATATTTTTTTGTGATTTCCTTTGTTTCTTGTGTTAGGTAGATTTTCTTTATTTTTGTTTATTTCTTAATATGACATCATGGAATGAACGTGAGTTTGATGGTTGGAAATCTTATCTAGATGATCCATGTCCATATTGTGATGGACCCCACTTTTGGCAAAATTGTAGATATGCTCCTCAGAGAGAGATGTATACCCCATCTCTATCCTACCAGGAGTATAATTGTTCTTTATATGGTGGTTAAGATTGATATTTGAGTGATTTCCCAAATGCCCCCTCCCCCTATTATGCTAACTGATAACGCTCAATCTACAGCTCTCGTGGGAGTGTAAAGCGGTCGTTAGCAAATATAGAACCCAACCTGGGTTGGGTGTCGATCCCACAGGGAATAGCTTGGCCAACAAGTAAGCAAAATTACTAAACTTTTGGTGCAAGTCTCGTAAAAAGGGGATTGTAATGTGTAACGAAAACAATAAAGTAAAAGCTGAAAATAGCAAAGTAAAGAGAGAAAGATTGTTACGTAAGTTGTAAACAATGAGAATTGAAGCGTTGGGGTTATGTCCACCTTCTGAGGTATACGTCTCTATTGGATATGAGTGTGTAGAGTCTTGACATGCAATTCCTTATAGAGAATTGTAGTCGATGGTAAATCCAAGCGTGTCGCGACCTAAACAAGGACTATTTCACTTTAACTCTCGCGAGCTTAAAGCGTGTCTAACGGTACGAATTCTCCAAGAGGTTAGTCCAGTTATGGCACTAGCTTTTTAATAGGAAAGGGTGTCCTACTACCTTGACATTATCTCTTTTCCAGACAAATAACCTTTCTTGCGAACAAGTTAAATGTTAGACTGGCGTTATTCTATGCGTCTGAAGCCACAACAATTTGCATTAAGATGACGAGAATAATGATATAAGCAATATACGTGTCTCGAACTCACAAACTCACAGCAATAGATAGTATCTCATTCGGCTTCCATAACCCCAACAGAGAAGTTTAGTTACCCATGAGTGCGAAGGAGATCACAATTTGCATTGTTATTGTTGAGTAATGGCGTGTGGATTAGGTGATAGGCGTGTGGCGTGATTCCTTAGAAAGTAACGATTCTCTTGTTGTGGAATTTAAGAATAGAATTAATGGAAAGATTAGAAGAGTTGTAATTGAGGAGTAGAATGTGTCTCTCCACTAAGGGAGGACTTGCCTCTGCACTAAGGGAGGACTTAATTAAAAATATCTAGCATGATAGGGTATTTATAATACTCCTATCCTGCTCCTACTATGCTAATGAAATAAATAACCAAATCCTACTAAACTAAGGAAATACTTAACCCATTTGTACTAGGTTAATGTAACATTCTCCTAATCCAAATAAACTAAGGAAATACATAACCCAATTGTACTAGGTTAATGTATCATTGTCAAAATCCAGCTTTGTATCTGTAAGTCCTTAAAGTCTTCAGAAATGGTTTTTTAGCCTGGGACAGATTTTCCATGCAGCAGTTTTGGTCCTTAGGCGTGTAGACTTCCTTCCCTTCCTTTGTGAGCTTTCTTTTGCGTCAAGTAAGCCATAAAATGCTGTATTTTGCATCATTTATACCTGAAACTTTCCTAATCATGTTTGTTAGCTCATTTACAGGAAAAAGGACTAAAAGTGCATGAAATATATAATTTGTTCTCAAAACTAGGCTAAAATATGGGCAAAATATATTGATATAGGTGTGTAAATTCGCCTATCATCAACACCCCACACTTGCAGCTTTGTTCGTCCTCGAACAAAATATCATGTCCTTCTAAGCATCAACTTACGGTTTTTACAGCAACAACACAAAACATTCTTCAAGACAAGCACAAAAATTATCAACAAAGAGTAGCTTCCCGATTATAAGTAGAAACAGTTTAACCTCTAGCGTAGACTAGTGATGGTGATCAACTCGCATGCAAACGTTAAGGTACATAGAATCATATACAACTATCCAAAGCTCATCAACCATGTGTGTCTCACAATATAGTACCCATAATTACTCACAAATATAGCATATTTTTCAAACATGGGTATCAAAATGTCCTTGCTCTCACTCTCACAAAGAATTCATATGTAGCAACTGATTACCATAGGCTTGCCCTTAATGTAGTACTCTACTAAATGTCAGAATGCTAAGCTTAGGATCAAGTAGGTCTTTTGATGGTTGTAATGTAGGCTAAGGGATGGGTAGGATCAGCTATTTTGGCCAGAAATAGTGACTAAGTTCCTAAGCACTTTAATACATCACATTGTATCATTGACACTTTTTTCTTTCAACCTTTCTTTATTTTATTCTTCCACCCTTGTTCTCATCTTTTGTTTTTCAATTTTAAGCACAACTCACTTTTCAGCTTTCTTTTCCTTTTTCTTTTCACAACATACCTCTTATGATAGCACTTTCTTTTTCATAACACATTCAAGCACCATTACAATTTAAAGCATCATACTCACCCAATTTCCTCTTATGTTGTCACATGAATTTTTCACTTTAAAGCACTTAGGAATTTGGATCAAATTACGGTCTGGAAAAAAATGGATTAGGCTTACATACAAGGTTGTCAAAGAAATAGGCTAAAGGCTCAAAAGGGTTTAACTAGGATGATGTCCATGGGTAGGTAAAACAAAGGTAAACATGTATAGGTTGCCAAAGAAATGACTAAATCATTTCCTAAACTTACACTCCTTATTTTTGCTTTGCATACATACCAGGCAAGTTCTAGCATCAGCCACAAACATAGAATATACTGTTACCTCACACACACAAGGCACATGGTTGACTTGATTGGAAGTAATATAGACTCTCGACCCAACAAATGAAAGAATTGAACCACTCAATATCACATAATGAGTCACAACTAGAGCCTAAACGTCTCAATAGTCATAATTGTAGCACATACTCTTGTTATAATCTCATGCTGCCTATTAGAATTATTTTATGTGAAGCTAAAAAAAATTTACTACTAAAAAAACTAAGCAAACAAACATGAATAAATGCAAATGCGGATCGAGAAGTATAGCATGCAAATACCATCACCCCATACTTAGACGGGGCACACTGTCCTCAGTGGAAAATAAATAAGAAGAACCTGGTTAGTCGGACTCATTCTCTATGTCTGGGGTCATACCCCTTGCATCGGAATCATCATCAGAGTCATCATCCTTAGAAGTTCCTCATAAGTATCCCACTTAATTCCAAGAGTGAGTTGAGGTGTTTGCATCAAGGAGGGTTCTCCTTGCTCTCTTTGGCCTTTTTTCTTGCCTTTTTGTGAAGTGGTAGCCTTTTCTTTGCCTTGTCTTGCTTTGGGTGCCATTGTACCTGAGACTAGAAATAGTGTTAATGGTAGCACAATCTCAATGGTTACAATCTATACACAAGCAGTAGGGGTACCACCCCACACTTAGTTTTGTTGATACAAATCAGTGAAGTGAAAGTGGTCGATTACTTAGACTTCATCGACATACGTTTTAGGATTATATTCTGACAAGAAACTCAGCAATGCATCACTTACTTGCAGCCATTGTACTACTTTCATGGTAGATATAACAACACTACTACATAGGGGTAACCACATGGTATAGTTTCTATCAATAAACTCAACCTCCTATGTCGGTAGGTAGTTATAAGTCTTATTCCGATGAACGGGATATTCTAACATTTAAGTATTCAAGTGACAAGATTATGCAATGTTCATTACTATAGCAATTCCGCAAGTAGTATAACAATGCATCAAAATCAAATTCAAGTCGGAAATAAGTTAAGAGCATCCTAACGTACATGTTCACTCACTTGGTTTTGTATCAACAATTCAAACACGTTCACATCACCAATACTTTTTCAAGATTTAGCAATTCATAATAGGTTTAGTAAAGTAGTACTTACAAAATTTAAATGAAGAACAAAGTAGTACTTACTTGGTTGAAGCCTTTGGATGATGTTCTTGTGAAGAAAAAGAGCAAAAGGAAACTTTTTGATAGGATTTGGAGACTATAGGTGGTGCATGAGCTAGGTTTCCAATGTGTTTTTGGTTCAAGATTAAGTCTCATATTTGTAAGAAAAGGTTGGGTTGAGTTTTGACCCATTAAAATCGGATTTGGTGACCAAAAGTGACCATAGGCGGTGCCTAATGCTTTGCCTAGTTGAGCAGAATGCCATAGCATATGCCATGCATTTATTTAAGAATGCCATACACTATGCCATGCATTTATTTAAGAATGCCATACACTATGCGGCGCATTGTCTATGGCATTTAGAGACATATGCGCCGCATAATCTATGGCATATGAGATCCTGAGACCTAATGCTATAGCATAGGAGGCGCATAGTCAAAAGCACACTTAGGAATGGGCGGCGCATAGTGTATAGCACACTAGATTCTGAGACCTTAGGCTATAGGATAGGTTTTGCATTGCTCGTGGCCTAGTTTTACCTAGTCCTAGCCTTCCTCGATGCCTATTTAAGCATGAGTAATGCTCAATCCATACCCTTATGCATCCTTATACCTAACTTACCACCTTTACCATTCAATACATCCAAATCGTCATTTGAAACCAATCTCCTCGTTGAATACCTCTTGCACCTATATTTGCTCAAAACAATAAAAACGATTAGTACGATGGGTTGCCTCCCACCAAGCGCCTTAGTTTTGATCGTGGCACGACTCTTATATTTGGATTTTGATTAATTAAAAACAAGTACTAGAATGAAAGAAAACAATAAACGATAAATGAAAAACGATAAACAATGGGTTGCCTCCCATCTAGCGCCTTATTTATTGTCGTGGTACGATATGGTTACCTCGAGTACTCAGACTTCGTCGAGGTAAATGGTGGATCATTTTCTAAAAGGATTTAGACGGCAATGAGGCTTACCTGTGGGCATGCGATCTTCTTCGAGATGGCTCCTACGTTTCTCCAGAGAGTCACCAATTATATCATCAATAGTCCAACCCATAGCTCTCTTGTACCTCATCAGAGTAGAGATGAGAGCCTCCACGTGCTGTTCACTTAAATCATCCACCACACTTATCGGAAGTATGCTTCCACTTTCCAAGAACACATACCTTAGATTATCGAGAAGCTCTTGCGATTCTAGCATTGGTGGCTCATCAATGAGAGTCTTCGCTGTTGGTTGATTCTTGAGATCACAATCTGGTTGCTTAGGAGTATAAGGCTCTATTTCTGTTAGAGCACTCATAAGTTCTTCATAACCTTCATTATCTTCATGCTCAACTTTCAGTGGCACAGCAGACAATGGCTCAACAGTAGGTTGTTTCTCTATAGATAATTCTTTCGTATCCTCATGATGAACATATAACTCATTTATATCGTTGGGCTGCTTCATTGTTTTGCATATATCAAACTGTACCACTTCGTCATTAATTCGAAACAAAAGCTCATTATCTTTCATGTCAATAAGCACACTTCCAGTTGCAAGGAAGGGACGTCCCAAGATGATGGGAACTTCAGACTCCTCCTTACAATCTAGAATAACGAAGTCTGCAGGAAAGATGAATGAAGAAACCTTCACCAACACATCATTCAAGATACTCACAGGTCATTTTACCGACCTATCAGCCATCACGAGCCTCATATTGGTTGGTGTAGGGTCTCCCAACCCCAACTTTCTGTAGATAGATAGTGGCATCAAATTGATGCTAGCTCCCAAATCGCACAATGCCTTAGCAAAATCCAACGATCCAATTGTGCAAGGAATAGTGAAAGCTCCAGGATCTGCCTTCTTCTGAACTAGCGATCTTGTAGCGATTGCACTACAATGATGAACATTATCCGCCAAGTCATAACTTGCTGCCCTCTTCTTTTTCAAGAGATCCTTCATAAATTTTGCATACCCAGGCATTTGTTTAAGTGCCTCCACCAATGAAACATTAATGGTGAGCTACTTTAACATATTCATGAATTTGCTGAACTTTGTGTCATCCGCCACCTTCTTCAATCATTGGGGAAAAGGTGGTGGTGGGTATGGAAGTGTTCTCTCCACGGTTTTTTTCTCCTCTTGCTTCTGTTTTTCCACTTTTTCAGGCTGCACGTCACTTGGTGAAACGTCCCTGACGTTGGGAGTAGTTGTTGCGACTTCTTCTCCTTTTGTAACGTCACTAGGTGTAATGTCCATGTCCGCAACTTCGTCAACCACTTGCTTGCCTTTTGCTGAAGTTTCCAGCACCTTACCACTTCTGGTAGTGATGGCCATGCATGACCCATCATTCTTTGGGTTTTGCACAATATCACTTGGTAAGGTGCCAGCCTTTCTTTGATTGAATGCTGCTGAAAGTTGGCTCAATTGCTGCTCTATTTGCCTGATAGAAGTGGAATGAGAATCAACTAGTTGCTTCATGGAGGACAAATCATCAATCACCTCCTTAACTCCTGCGCTCGTTTCTTCCACTCCTTTCAATAACTTAGACATCATGTCTTCCATACTCCCAGAATTAGATGTGGTGGTATCACGTCTACCAGGGGGAATGTACAAACCACTTTTTTCATTATTTTTCTTCCAACTACCTTGGTCTTTGCTTCCAGATTTATCATAATAGCTCCGACCTTGGTTTCCTTGGGCATTCCCACGGAAACCCCCCTGATTGTTCAAGTAGTTGGCCTCCTCTTCAGAATCAGATTCGTCTCTTCCTTTTAGCGCTATAGCTTTCACTTTTTCGGTCTTCCCTGATAATAAGTGCTTTGTCAGAAGATCCAATTTTGTTTTCATGTGCGCCATGTCTTGCTCACGTTCTTCTTCTCTTCTTCTTTGGTCTGCAGACATGCCAATAGATAAAGTGGGGCTTGCTACCTCAGAATCCCTGGTATGCCAAGCTCTACTTTGTTTTGTCATCCGGTCTAGCATATTGCTTGCCTGAACAAAGGTGAGGTCCATAAATGATCCTCCAGCCGCATTATCAACCACTGGCTTAGTCCCCGAATTCAAAGCTCTGTATAATATCTCCATCAAGTGGACATTGGTCATATGATGGTTTGGGCACTGCATTAGCTTCGTCTTGAACCTCTCCCATGTAACGTCGAGAGCTTCAGTTGGAAGCTGTCGAAAATTGGTGATCTCATCTCTCAACTGTGCTCTTTTGGATGGCGGAAAGAATCTTTCTAGGAAAGCGTCTTTCAATTGCCTCCAATTAGTAATCGAAGCAGGAGTCAACCCATTCAACCATAGAGTTGCCTCCCCAGACAGAGACAATGGAAATAAGCGTAGTCGAATTGCATTCTATCCAACGCCAGGATTGTCGAATGACTTGCATGTAGAAATAAAGTTGATCAGATGCATATTCGGATCATCGCCTGCTAGTCCACCAAATAATCCCTTGAGTTGCAAAAGCTGAATCATGGCGCTAGTGATATTGAACTTTGCTCCAGGTGCCAAGGGTGGCAGAACAATGGCTCCTGTGGCACCAGCTTCATCCAAATCGTCATTATCATCATCAAAAGGAATTTGCACAGTTCGACGATCAGGTCTCAATCGCGCTTGACGATCTCTCCTCTGCATGGGTTCCGCCATCTCAGCAGTATGTCGTGGGTTTAGTAGCTCTTCATCGCCTAGATCCTCATCGTCAGGATTTGTTGCTCGCCTATGGTTATCAATATTCTGTTGATGCACTTGAGCAGCCATCCTATCAATTTCACGTTGTGCATCCATTCTGTCAATAGAACCTGAATAAAACAAAAACAACAACTAAAAGTAAAACTACGAGAATCTTTGACCAAAGGGTCTAGCAACTATCACAAACTTAATTGACACTCGTATTCCCCGACAACGGCGCCAATTTTTGATAACGCTCAATCTACAGCTCTCATGGGAGTGTAAAGCCGTCGTTAGCAAATATAGAACCCAACCTGGGATGGGTGTCGATCCCACAGGGAATAGCTTGGCCAACAAGTAAGCAAAATTACTAAACTTTTGGTGCAAGTCTCGTAAAAGGGGGGATTGTAATGTGTAACGAAAACAATAAAGTAAAAGCTGAAAATAGCAAAGTAAAGAGAGAAAGATTGTTACGTAAGTTGTAAACAATGAGAATTGAAGCGTTGGGGTTATGTCCACCTTCTGAGGTATACGTCTCTATTGGCTATGAGTGTGTAGAGTCTTGACATGCAATTGCTTATAGAGAATTGTAGTCGATGGTAAATCCAAGTGTCTCGCGACCTAAACAAGGACTATTTCACTTTAACTCTCGCGAGTTTAAAGCGTGTCTAAAGGTACGAATTCTCCAAGAGGTTAGTCCAGTTATGGCACTAGCTTTTTAATAGGAAAGGGTGTCCTACTACCTTGACATTATCTCTTTTCCAGACAAATAACCTTTCTCGCGAACAAGTTAAATGTTAGACTGGTGTTATTCTATGCGTCTGCAGCCACAAGAATTTGCATTAAGATGAAGAGAATAATGATATAAGCAAAATATGTATCTCGAACTCACAAACTCACAGCAATAGATAGTATCTCATTCGGCTTCCATAACCGCAACAGAGAAGTTTAGTTACCCATGAGTGCGAAGGAGATCACGATTTGCATTGTTATTGTTGAGTAATGGCGTGTGGATTAGGTGATAGGCGTGTGGCGTGATTCCTTAGCAAGTAACGATTCTCTTGTTGTGGAATTTAAGAATAGAATTAATGGAAAGATTAGAAGAGTTGTAATTGAGGAGTAGAATGTGTCTCTCCACTAAGGGAGGACTTGCCTCTCCACTAAGGGAGGACTTAATTAAAAATCTCTAGCATGATAGGGTATTTATAATACTCCTATCCTGCTCCTACTATGCTAATGAAATAAATAACCAAATCCTACTAAACTAAGGAAATACTTAACCCATTTGTACTAGGTTAATGTAATATTCTCCTAATCCAAATAAACTAATGAAATAGATAACCCAATTGTACTAGGTTAATGTATCATTGTCAAAATCCATCTTTGTATCTGTAAGTCCCCAAAGTCTTCAGAAATGTTGTTTTAGCTTGGGACAGATTTTCCATGCAGCAGTTTTGGTCCTTAGGCGTGTAGACTTCCTTCCCTTCCTTTGTGAGCTTTCTTTTGCGTCAAGTAAGCCATAAAATGCTGTATTTTGCATCATTTATACCTGAAACTTTCCTAATCATGTTCGTTAGCTCATTTACAGGAAAAAGGACTAAAAGTGCATGAAATATATAATTTGTTCTCAAAACTAGGCTAAAATATGGGCAAAATATATTGATATAGGCGTGTAAATTCGCCTATCATCACTAACCCAAGTTCTAGCTTTTCTTATGAGTATGACAGGTCTTATGGTCAAGAAAAGGAAGAACGAAGCACTAAAAAGAGTGACAGTGAATCTATGCTTCAACTAATGTTGGATCATACAGACATAATGAATGATACCATATGTGACATACGTTGAGACATTAGTGCATTTAACGAGGGAAGAAAAAGGATAGAAGAGATGGATATCGAGGTCAATCATCAAAAACACTTTTCTACATTATGTCTAGATGATATCTTTTCTGTGGAATTATTTAAAATAATGGAAGAGTGTGAGGATGAAGAGGAATAATTCAATTTTGATGATAAGCTTGATGTTGAGCAACCTTCGATGAGTTTCCAACCAACCAAACCATTCATGAATGAAGATGCCAAGGATGAGGAAATGGTATTAGAGTCAAAATAAGAAATAAAACACAAACCTCATGAAGACTCTAGTCCATTTCAACATAAAAATACTAATAGGGAAGTTATTCCTAAATTGAGAGCTAGTACTCATTCGAATCAGTTTTCAACATTATGCTTAGTGGATCTGATAAAAGTTGAATTACCCAAGCAAATGATGAATTTTGAAAATGAGAAGGAAGATTCTTGCATTTTGTAGTTTGTCCTTCCAAAATGGTATACTACAACCCCAATATTAAAGGAAAAGGAGCTTAAAGATCGATGTCTATTTAGTGGTTGTTTTAAGATTCTCACCATTTCCAAATGAGACCACACAAAAGTTTGATGCAAAATTGGGAAAGCAATTCAAGTCTTTAAAGTGGCGTGATAGAACATTCCTCATCATGCCTTCACATTTTCCCAACACACCCCGAAGATGTATTGATCAAAATTTGGGCCGAGATTTCAAATCCTCCAAGTAGAGACATAAATAAATATCAATAAAGTATCTTGATGAATTCTTAGTAGTCAAGATAACTTAGTCACATAACGATGTTAAACCAGGCGCTGCTTAGGTGGCAAACCATGGTATTTTGTTGTTTGTATTTGTCTTATGTGATTGACATCAGATTTTCTCATTCATTGTGCCATAGGTATGTTTCTAACTCTCTTGTTTTGGTTTAACGCATTGGAGACGTTGCATGATTTTAAGTTGAGGGTTGGGCTACTTGTGGGTGTTGATGTCCTCCGTGGGTTTTTATTGTCGTGCCTCTTTTCCCCAGAGTATTGTTCCTAGAAGAGCCGACATATTTATGCGTATTATTTTTGCATTGTGATGTGTTGTGGTTAACTGGGAGAAAAATAAGTATCTACAATAGCTGACATATTTTTGTTGAATTTTCTTGGAATGATAACTATCACTCCAATTATTCGTGTTAATTGTGTGATGTGCATCTGTATGTGACTAATGTAAATCTTTTTATGGCATTAGTTCTAGGAACATGATAATCATTGCTAACAATTACATGAACCGGATAGTTAGTAGCTTGTGATGTACCTTTTTGTTATGTGTGTGTGAGGTCTAGCTTAGTTTTATTTGTGTGTTGAATCTAGAACTTGCCCGATTAGTCTTTCCTGGGTTGAAAGATAAGGGTTAGGAAACGATCATAGGCCGTTGTTGAAATTAGTCTAATTTTAGCTTAAATTACCTACCCTGTGTGCATGATATCTCCCTTGATACCTACTTTGAGCCTAAATGTTTATTTCTATTACGACACCTATCATCTTCCTATTTATGTGACAATGAACCTGTTTTGGCCCTGGTCCTCCTTGGATACTGCGCACCTTAACTTAGGAAAATAACCTAAGTTGAGGATGGCTATCATAGGGTTGCATGATGTACAATGAGTATAAAGAAGGATTGAATAAAAATAAAATAATTTAAAAAGATGGATGCGGTAGAAAAGGAATAAGAAAAGAAAAAGACAGTGAAAAGAAAGAACAAAGTGTTAAAAAAAAAGACCGCACTCATTTGGAATATGTGTGATCATGAATGAATGAAAAATGGAAAAATGCTAATATGTGGGACCCCAAAAGACTAGTGTTTTAAGGCATAGTGTTTAGGTCTTATTACATAGGGAACTTATAAAAAGGGGTTTTTAATTCTCTTTTATAGGGGGGGCTGACCTTGTACTTCACGTACTTGGTCACTTTTTCTCTGTAGTTTTTGGTCTCTTAATTTTAATTTCAATTCTTAATCCTTTGATTTAGTTGTGGGAAATTCTTATTGTACTTGGAGAAGAATCAACTTTGAATTTCATCTTTTGTAAGTTTAACTGCTTTAAATTATGAATTCAATCTTGGTTATCTCTTGTTATCTTATGAGCAACTAAAACCCACAACTAGGGTTGTGGGATCTATGATTATTATTTCATTGATTTAATAGTTGGTTTAGGATTTGAGTGATTGTGGGAACATTTTGAAATTTCGTTACTTTAACTTAAATCTATTGGTTGCAAACAATAGGTTACACCTTAGGTTTGGCGTCAATGTCATTGATTTTTGGAGCATTTAGGATCGAGACTGTTTTCGCCGGAATGGCGCCGCCGCCGCCGGTAGAGGTTCATCGGCCGCCGGACCAACGCCAAAATGTACAAAGCAACGTTGTGCATCTCCCCCAACTGATAATTCCACAGTCTCGATCCTAAATGCTCCAAAAATCAACGACATTGACGCTGTTTCGCAAACTATTTCGCCGATTTCGATCGAAATCGGACCTCGTTCTGATGTGATTCGTGGAGGCGCAACCACTGGGTTTTGTTCGCCATCAGCAGCTCTTCCTCCTCGACAAAATGCGGAGCACTCTAATAGATAAATCTCCATCGTCCCATTGTTCATCACCGGCGCCGGAATGTTGATCGGCGAAACTGACGATACTCAATGGAAAAAGGTGCGCGATGAAGATGCGAACCTACCCATGAAAAAAGCCCCAATTGGTTCATACCAGAAGGCGTCCAATTTGTGTTTGAATGTTATGCCGCCTAGGGCATTTTCCGATGATGGCGGCGCCGCCGCCGGAATAGGTCAAATTGCTAATTGTTCTACTAGTTCAGAGCGCAATAAGGAGGGCATCACACTGACCAAAGAATCCCGAATTCACATGCAACAACGCTCCACCAATTTGGAAATTAGGGTTCAGCCTAGTCCAAATACCAATATGGTCGTTGATGGCGTTCCGGTGAATATTAATATGGATGCTAGGTTGAATCCAATTCTGGAAGACAATGTAGGTCGTTCTTCTAAGCTAAATCAAATCGACAAGTCTCGACTATCATCGAATATCTCTTCTGTGCCGAACAAGATAGGTCAGTCAGCCGGGAAAGGTTTATCGATGAACGTAGCAGAGCATGCTGATACACAGCCAAAAGGAAATACAACTAACCGACAAAGGCAGTCCACCACTGCTGCATTTCCCAAAGTCTCCGCGAATTTTGACAAGCCTACTCCCAAATCTCATCAGCCTAATCCATCGAAGAAGTCCACACAACCTGTGGCCACAACTTCAGCTATCAGTTACAAGAATAAGCTTGTTCCCGAGCCGGCACCGTTTACTGTTGTTCAGACCTATGCTACTAGATTACGAGCTAATCACATCAAAAATGAGGTTCCTATTCAATTAGTGGAACCTACTCTTACTACTAGGCAAGGTCTGCCAGCTGTTATCTTCGACACTGAGGACGTTATGGTGAAGTTAGCTGATATGTGTACGTTTACACTTATTGGAAAATTCACTAACTCAATGCCTAAGATGGAGCTGATTCGGAAAAACTTTATCCAGCAGACTCAGCTCACAGGTGGTGTTAAAATTGCTTATTATAATCCAAGACATGTTTACATTGATCTTAATAATGAGCATGATTACATCACTGTGTGGACTCAACAACGGATGTATATCGACAACCAACTCATGAGGCTGCAAAAGTGGACTCCGATGTTTACTCCAAAGGAAGAAATGCCTATTGTTCCTGTCTGGGTCACTCTACCGGAGTTACCTTGGCATTTCTACAATAAGGAATTCATCTCTGCATTATTATCACCGGTGGGTAAAACGCTGTATTTAGATACTGCCTCTATTCAGAAAACCAGAGGTAGCATGGCTAAAGTGCGGTTGCAAATCAATCTCACCGATGAACTACCTCCTCATATCTGGATAGGTTTTGATAAGAATGATCTTACTGTTGGTAAATGGCAAGCAATCCACTATGAAGACATTCCGGCTTATTTCTCGTATTGTAAGCACCAAGGCCATCTGGTACACGCTTGCAACGTGAAGAGACGAGATGATGAGTACAGGAAGAAAAAAGAAGCTGATCTAGTAGTCAAATCCAAGGATCAACAGTTACCGGAAGTAAGCAAACAGGTGTCATCTAAGGACCCGACATCTCAAGATGTTGCTATTACTGCTTCTCCAAGTGGTTCAGGTACTAAGGCCGATCATCAACACCAGCAGCAGAATCAGCAGAATCAACCAAGAGAGGAATGGCAAACCCAAAAAAAGAAGAACTTCAAAGGTGTCACTCAGAATACTCAGAAGACCAAGGCAGCAGCATCACAACATTAGGTTTATAAACCCACATCATCTACACACCAAAATGTTAAACTTCAGAAAAAACAGCAAACCAAACAAGTTATGCTCCCAATTGAGGCAAACAAGATCACAGGTATTGACTCAATGCTCCATCAACCCCGCCCCGTTAATATGATAAATGCTCTGGTGTCTGCTGAGAAGTCTGGGGGTGCGGAAGGGGGATTGAAGGAGAAATTTACTAATCTGCAGGAAGGGGATCCACAAGGTGGTGGTAGAGCTCATGCTTTGCATGAGCATAGGCTGGTTGACCATAGGTTGGACTATAGAGCCTCTGCTACCACTTCGCACATCATCTCAGCTGCTCACACTAAGGACAATACTTCCACTCCAATTCATATTCATCATTGTGTACATTCTGTTGTTTCAACTGATCAGCCACCAGTGGTCACTACTGCTCAGAAAAATTAGAATAGTGTACAAATTATCGAAAATATTCAGGGTCGGCCAGATGAGGCTATTGATACTCGGACTGTTCACTGTGATGTTGATGCTACTTAGAATGATGGCTTGGATACTGCATCTGCTCAGCTGGACTGTCTGTTGGCTGAAAATGACAGGGTCCAACTAGCTCAATCTAGTGGTATTCACAATGTTCAGGCTGTTGATACTCAGATGGCTCACTGTGCTGTTGATAATATCCAGAATGCTGAATTTGATATTGTAACTGCTCAGCTGAACTGTGTTGATAATGATCAGAATATTCAGAGGGATTGCTTGGGTAATGGAAATGATAAGCTGGGCTGTCAGGTGATTCCCAGTGATCAGTTTCAACATGTTGCAGCTCATTCTGTTGGTCCTACTCTGGATAAACCTGAGAGTGATGGTTTTGATTCTGAAAATGCTAGGGTCCAGTTAGGTCGAGCTAGTGGTATTCACAATGTTCAGGCTGGTGATTCTCAGTTGGCTCACTGTGATGTTGATATTCAGAATGCTGCATTTGATATTGTAACTGCTCACCTGGACTGTGCTGATAATGATCACTCTGCAGCTCCTACTAATGGATCCACCTTGGGTATCAGGGACTATCAATTGCAGACTCAACAAATAGATATTGTAGTGGTGTCTGAGTCTCATAATGCCACAAGTCCTGATGTTGATCAGTACATGCCTATTGAAAATGACAGGGTCCAGCAAGCTGAAGCTGGTGGTACTCACAATGTACAGGGTCAGTCCAATGTGGTTTTTGTTCAGAGCCAACTGTTGGGTGATGTTTATTATGGTACTGGAATAGCTCAGCTGTGTTCCAGTGCTCAGCTTCAACAGCCAGCAGCTTCTACCGATGGTCTTACTGTGGGTGTCAGTAATCATGTGCAGACTCAACACATGGATAATGCTGTGATGACTGCTGCTCACATTTCTGGAAGCACTGATGTTGCTCCATCCTCAGCTACTGATGCTAAATCCTCTAACAACAACTCCAAAGCCAAGGCCATCAAAAACAAAAGAGAAAGCAAGAAGATCAGACAAAAACAAAAACCACAGCTTATTGATAATGTTGCTCAGCTACAGAAGAATGATCACCGAACCTTGTGCATCTTCAATACTGCTCATACAAGTCCCCCAGCTCAGGAAGATGAATATCGGGTCATTGAGTTTGAAAATGAAACTGACCAGGATACACATTCCATAAATGATGAAGAAGAGGAGGAAGAAGACAGTGTCCAGTTACCAGAACATGATGAATTTTCCGCTCCCAGAACTAATCAGGCTGAGATTCAACAAGTCGCTGATAACCAATGTTTATCTCCCCGAGGCAAAAAAGTGAAAAGGCATACCAAAAAGCAGTCCAATATCAGTACCTCTACTGATTCCAGCAGACCTATCATCACCAGGTCTAGAAGTCGCTGTGCCCAATGATTCACACCATTTGTTGGAATACTAGAAGCATCAACACCAAAGGAGCTTTGGAAAGACTCCAACAGCTCAAGAATGTCCATAATGTGTCCATGATTGCCATCCTGGAACCTTCTACTGACAACTCCCAGATCAGCATTTACAAGAATCACCTTCGGATGGAAAATGCAAATTGTAGTCATAATGGTAAAATTTGGATCTTCTGGAATCAAGATGTTGACTGCAAAGTGCTAGGTTCTGATGATCAACAAGTTACTTGTGAGTTCAGCCATGCAGAGCTTCCATCTTCCTTCACTACAACTTTTGTCTATGCCAAGTGTAGAGCTCATCTCCGACGACCTCTTTGGGATAAACTTCTTCATCATGCAGCTTATCAGGGCCCCTGGTGCACAATTGGGGATTTTAATGTTATCACTACTATGGAAGAGAAAAAGGGAGGGGTGCCTTATAATATCAACAAAAGCTTTGATTTTCTTAGAGTTATAGAAGCCTGCGGACTTATCGATCTTGGTTTTCATGGTCAGCACTTCACGTGGTATAATCAAAGAAATTCAGAAGCTAGAGTTTGGAAGAAATTAGACAGAGCCATGGTGAATGATAAATGGCTAGAAACCATGCCACACACTTCTATTACTCATCTTTCGTCTGTCAGTTCCGATCATTGTCCACTTCTTATGGAAGTTCAGGAGATTCCACAATCCAACATCAAATATTTCAAATTTCTGCACTGCTGGACTGAGAATCAGACCTTTCTGGATACGGTTAGAGCATGCTGGAACAGAGATACTACCGATAATCCCATGTGGACATTTCATGTCAAGATGAAAAGACTTGCTGCCACCCTTAGCAATTGGTCCAAAAATCAGTATGGGGACATTCATGCTATGGTTAAAGAGTATGAAGGCAAAGTTAGTATGGCTGAAGAAGAAATGATCAATCACAACAATGCCGAGACTAGAACTAACCTACATGCTGTTAGTGTTGAATATATCAGATATCTGAAGTTGGAAGAGTCTATTCTCAAGCAAAAAACACAGCTACAATGGTTTAAGGAAGGGGATACAAACTCCAAATACTTTCATGAACTCATGCGAGGGAGGAGGAGGAGATTGTTTATCCACAAAATTTCCAATGAACAAGTTGACTGGATACAAGGTGAGGAAAATATTGCTAATGCAGCCTGTGCTCATTTCAAGGCTATCCTTACGGCAGAATCACAGACGGTGAACGAAGCTGCTCTTAATTGCATCCCTACAATGGTTAATGCTGCTCAAAATCAGTTACTTAGTGCTATGCCTTCTATTGATGAATTAAAGCAGGTGGTATTTTCTATGAATCCCAACTCAGCTGCCGGTCCAGATGGCATGAACGGGAAATTTTTTCAATCCTGTTGGGACATTATCAAGCGAGATCTGCTTGCGGTTGTTCAGTCATTCTTTTGTGGTCATCCCATACCCAAGTTCTTCTCTCATTCTTGCTTGGTTCTACTCCCAAAACTGGACCATCCTTGCAAAATTTTATCATTCAGACCCATAAGTCTTAGCAATTTTACAAGCAAAATCATTTCTAAGCTCTTATGTCTGCGGCTGGCTCCCATACTTCCGGACCTCATTTCTGAAAACCAATCCGGATTTGTCAAAGGCAGAAGTATATCAAAAAACATCATGCTAGCGCAAGAAATAACCCATAGTATCAAGAAACCTAAAGGGGGAGATAATGTCGTCATCAAACTTGACATGGCTAAAGCTTACGATCGGGTTTCTTGGTCGTTTATTTGCTTGGTGCTAAGGAAAATGGGATTCGCGGATGAAAGTGGAATTTTTACTTGATCTTCGGCGTGGGAGTTAGTTCGAGCGAAGAAGGATAAGACTAGTCTCCATACCAACACGTGGCATAAAAACATACCCTTTAAAGTATCCTTCCTTCTTTGGAGAGCGCTGCGAGGAAAACTCCCAACTAATGCAAAGATCACTCAGTTCGGGAGTGCACCAGTGGACTGTTTTTGCTGTAACCGACCAGGCCTTGACACCATAGACCACATCTTTGTTTCTGGCCATTTTGTGCGACATATTTGGAAGCTTTTCTCCGAAAACCTGGGCAGCAGCTATGCAGCAGCCCCGTTGCCTAATTTTCTTATTAAATGGTGGGCTACGGAGCATAAAAATGCTGTACACAAGCTGTTGCTCCATGCTACTCCAATATTCATTTGTTGGAACCTCTGGAAGAACCGATGTGCTAGCAAATACGGGGGAAAGCAATCCAATATTGCAAGAGTTAAATTCCTAGTTTTCAAGGACATTTACTTTCTACTTGCTGCCTCCTTCCCTTATATAAGTTGGCCGACCAGCTGGAACGACTTGGTTTCCATTGTTGAAATCTGCAAACATGAGGTTAAAGTCCCAAGCGTTACTTGGAAGAAACCCACTGCTGATTCGTATAAGTTAAACACTGATGGGAGTGAACTACAAAACCCGGGCAGCACGGGAGGAGGAGGTATTCTCCGCGATCATCATGGGAATTTATTCTATGCTTTCTCTACTCCTTTCGGCATTGGCACGAATAACCAGGCTGAGGTTAAAACGGCTATATTCGGCGTATCTTGGTGCATCCAACATGGCTATAATAAGCTTATATTAGAAGTGGATTCCGAGCTTCTTATCAAATGGCTCAATCACAATATCCAACCACCTTGGAGACTTGATACTGACCTTCAGGAACTTCAAAATCTCGTCAGTCAGCTTGAGTCATTTCAGTGTCATCACGTATACCGGGAAGCTAACTACACGGCGGATGCTCTGTCGAAGTATAGCCACCACCATAACATTCCTCAGCACTACTACACTCACCATCAGCTGCCTAGAGAAGCAAAAGGGTACTTTATTCTAGACAAGCTTGGCACGATGAGCTTTCGCCGAAGAAAGCTGAAGAGAATAAAGAAACCACCTTGATCCACTAGCTTGTTTCCTACAAATAAGGCTGCTACTTTCTCTGTTCCATGGCAGGTATTGAAGTTACTTCTTTGGTTTTGCATTTCCGCGTGTTACAGACTTTAGGTAGTCGTCATGTTTTTTTTTATTTTTCTCTTACTTGTAAGGGGAGAGTCTCCCTTATTTATTTATACCTAGTTTACTTTGTACTGCGAGGAGTCCTCGCTTTCCATTTTAGTATTGGGGATGGGTCGACTGACCCTCGTTGGTCAGTTGACTTGAAACCACCATAGGTTTGGAGGTCAGGTTTATGCCCCCCTCCATGTACTTTCAGTTTCTGTTCTCGTTTTTTAATAATAAGGCTTGGGGGTGCATGGCTCAACCCCTGATCAGCTCGGGTGGGAGAGCCCAAAAACTCTCAAACCTCGGCTGATACTTTAAAAAAAAAAAAAAAAAAATAGAGAAATAAGCTAGAGGAAGCGAATTATCAACAGGGACTCGCAAGCTACCAACCTTCTGTTTAATGATTGATGTTGTAATTGGATTAATCTACCTGAGATAACATCTGGTTGGAAATAGATAAGTTATCTAAGTTTGAGAGATTTAGAAATAAATTATCTGAAGAGGTCGAGAAATAATTCAGATAATTTCATTGGTAGAGATATTTTACTGTTCCCACCTACCACGAGAATCTCTAACAGTTATTATTCAAAGGACATTAATAGTCATAGTGATCACAACCTTAGTTTCTCTCTATCATTGATTTGAACAATTGAAATCTTATTTTTAAGTTCTAAAGAAAGTTAAGCTGTTAAATTTTATTTGACTCATAAAAATCCCCATCTTACTTTGATATTTTCGTACCATTTGTTTGAATTGCACTTTGAGCTATAGTTTCAAATTAGTTTAATCTCCACTCGCATTGTTCTCTATGGATTTGACCCCGACTCCAAAGTTGGGTAAATATATTGACGATGACTGCCTTACACTAATTTGAGGTGTAAGTTGAGTGTTATCAATCCACCTCACTTTTATAATGTACCAAGGTATCATCATGGAAGATAATAACAGACAAGTCCAAAAACTTCTTGAAACCCAATTCATAAGATCCATAAAAGCAGTCAAAGAATTAGTCAACCCAAATGACATAACCAAGTACTCAAAATGACCAAATAGGGTATGGAAAGCAGTCTTAGGAATATCATCCTCCCAAATCCTTAACTAATGATAGCCCAAATAGATATCAATCTTAGATTAGTATCTAGCACTCTAAAACTGGTCAAAAAGATCATCAATCATAGGAAGAGGGTACTTATTATTTGCTGTAACCTTATTTCACTTCCAATAATATATAAACATATAAAGAGAAACATCTTTTTTTACAAAAAAAAAAACTCAATGGAACACCACGGAGAAATACTAGGACAGATGAAACCCTTATCAAGAAGATATTTTAACTGCTCATCCAACTTCTTTAACTTAGCCAAAGCCATTCTATAAGGAGGAATAAAGATAGGACAAGTGTTAGGTAGAAGATATATCCAAAAGTCCATTTCCCTATAGGGAGAAATACTATAAAGATCCTCGGGAAATATTTAAGGGAATTCGTTCACCGCAGGGACAAATTGCAAATAGGGAACCTCAAAACTAGAATCTTTTACCCAAACCAAATAATAAAGACACCCCTTGGAAATCAACTTCCGGGCTCTAAGATAAGAAATAAACATCCCTTTTGGCACTAAGGAATGTCTCTCCTATTCCATTATCGGTTCATTAAGGAATTAGAAATTGACTTTTCGAGTCCTACAATCCAAAGAATCATAGCATGAATGAAGATAATCCATCACTAGGATTATATCAAAATCCACCATATCAAGTTCTACCAAATCCACCAATGTATCCTTATGAAAGATATACACTATACAACCCCTACAGATTCTTTTAGTGACTATAGAATCACCCACCATAGTAGAAATAGAGAATAGGTCAAAAATATTTTCAAGACTAAAACCAAATATACTGCCATATAAGGGATAAGAAAGAGTAGACCCTATATGACATAAACAATACACATCATGAGAGAAGAGATTTAACGTAGTAGTAACAACATTAGGAGATTTCTCAGATTCTTTATGGGTAGCAGTAGCATAAAAATAATTTTGGCCAGTGTCAGTACTAGAAGTAGTGCCCTTTGATGCAGGAGCTGATAAGGTAGCAATAGGTGTCGTATTATACCTAGTGGCTACACTAGCTACAGGACAGTCCCACTGCATGTGACCAAGATGCCTACAACTAAAGCACTAATTTCTTCTCTTATCACAATAAATTTGGTAAAGCTAACCGCAAAATCTACAAAGAGGATGTGATAGGGCTGACTGATCTACACTAGTCTGAGACTGGGTACCCTTTGCCTTAGGAACACTACAAATCTGAAATCAGTGATCACCAGACAACTTTGGATATGGGGAACTGGTCAAAGAATATGAACAAAAACTTCCCTAGGTCTTCTTATTGCTCAAATGTCTACCATTTCTTCCACTATTTTGCTGACCCCCACCTTACTCTGAATACTTAAAATTCTTATTGTGCCTCTCTCCAATATCCACCTATTTCTTTCTTTCATCCTTTACTTGTTGTATATTAAATACAAGCCTAGAGATATCTATATCATTGTTCAAAATCATAACCTTACAATCCCATACCAAGTCACGAGATAAACCCAAAACAAACTTCCTTATTCTAGACCTCATACTACACAAAAACCCCAAAACATAAAGAGACAACCAATGGAACTTCATGGGATACCCCTTCACCCTTATTGTTCATTGCCTCAAGTTCACAAACTCTTTGGACTTAGCTTCCCTTAACTCCTGACGAATGAAATGATTAGGAAAAACACTAGAGAACTCCTCCCGCATTACCTTCTTAGTATCATCTCTCCTCGACTACTCCAACTTCTTATACCACTGATATGCCAAGTTATTTAGTTGATATGCAACAAACTCCACACCTTCTATATCAGTAGCATGCATCACCCTAAAGATCGTCTTTATCTCATTTATAAACCCTTACAGATACTTATAAACATTATAGCCAATAAGGGTTAAGGGATTCAACCTTCATAAACTTCCCAACTTAAGTAATCTTAAAAGAACTCACAACAGCACCAAGAGGATGGTTAGTATGGTGAGCGCTATCATGTAACTCAGGACAGGGATAAAACAATTCCATTTAAAAATCAAGACTAAACCTAGCGTACATGTTCACATACATGCATATATATTTATATATAAGGTGTTGGGATAGGGAACAAGGTTTAGCATGAGATTTTAAACCATTATCCTAGACTATGTAGCTCTACCTATCTTAAAAAAACCAACTAGCTATATGGGTCCATCTCCCCCAATAAAAGTTGCATGAACTGAAAAAATCCAAGGAAGGGCCAGGGAATCCACAATCCCGACCGCTCCAATATATAGATACATATATATAAATAAAGTATAATCTATGCACATAACCACCAAGGCCCTTATTCAAGAAAATATTGTTTCAAGTATCAATCTACCCAGGATATCCACCTTTCACGACAAGCTACACAACCTTTTTAAGCAAAAATTTAAATAGTTATGCATAAACCATCAATTTAACAAAGGATTAATCCATGTAGGCATTCACCGAATGGTATGATCATACTAATTAATCATTCTTGCAAGCTAATTCAATTTTTTCAAACTAAAACAATTAGCAATACAACTCAAAAGTTCTAATTTTTAAATAAGTCCATGACAACCAAGGACTTTAAAAACTATTTTCATTTCGTTAGCCATTAGTACAATACATTAGTTTAGTAAAGTATGCAAAATCTTGTAATTGTCCATATTATAAAACCATTTATGCAAGTGGATTGAGGTTAATACTAATTCCAAATCAAAAACCATAAAATTGGGGAATCCATGACTCTATTAATTTTAATATACCCATGTACCCAATGAGTTTCAAAATCCATCAATGAAGCATAAAAAAATCATACAAACTTTGGGAATACCATTTAAATAATAACCATCCAAAACCCTCATCGCAAAGTTCAAAACCACACATCAAAACCATAGGAGTATCAAACCATTACATATCATCATAAAATACAACTTTAGGGGAAGAGATATAAGCCTGAAATACCAAGAATTTGGAAAAGAAACCACACTTTGATCCCTAGATAACCAATCCATAAAACCCCTAGCCTTACTCTTGGTAGGGGAATTTGAGAGAGAAAATTAGTCTATGATTATGTTAATTTGGTGGAAATAGGGATAAGGGGAGGTTTTAAGTCATGGGAATAGTGTAAAGGAAATTAAAATACCTATTTACCCTTGTAGAAAAATAACTCCCAGTCGCTACGGGTTACTTAACGACTTATGGTCACTGTCCACGAGTCACTATCATGACTCCTAGTCTAGGCAGTGACTCAAGGCTACCTTACTAGTTTGGTCATGACTTTTACCCTATGACTCGTGACTAGACCTTACAACTTGTAGGCTCATTTTCATTATTAGAATAGTAACATAGGTAATTCTCTCTGGTTATACTACGACAGGCACAATACAGTTCATGAGGAGTCTTCATGACTTATCACCTGAGTTTTGCACTAAGAAGTGAGACTAAATTGTAAGGAAAATTTTAGAGTTCAGAACCTGGGGTATTACACATATAGTCGTATGTTTCGGAGGGCTCAAGACAATCTACTTGAATACAACCAATGAAATAAAATTAATGATGGCTCCTAAGTCACAGAATGCTCTAGCAAACCTACATGTATTAGTGGTGCATGAGATCCAGAATACTTCGGGATCACCCCTCTTTTGAGCCTGAGATCTAAAAGTAATTGCACTATAGTGGTGAAACTCGCCAATATCCATAATACTTATAACTCTCTTAACTGTCACAAACTCTTTCATAAACTTGGCCTATCTAGGCATCTATTCAAAAGCCTCAAGAAATGGAATGTTAAAGATTAATTCTTTCAGTATGGTAATAGACATATTAAAATTTCCTTTTTTCTTTATCTATTTAAACCTTTGAAGAAAAGGTTTGGGAATTCATGGAATTGTCTTCACTAAAAGCTCATCGACCATTTTCTTACCTTTGTCATGCTCAACATCAAAATCAACACCTGCCGCCTTTTCTAACTACTCTTCAGGTGTCACATAAACCTCACTACTATTACTCTTTAACTTATCAACAGTAGGCATATAAGGGGTCAATAGTTGCCTTACCACTTCTAGTGTTGATAGCTATACAATGACCACCGTTATTAGGATTATACACTTATTTCTTAGAAGGGTGCCCATCTATCTCTAATTCAGAGTTGTAGACATTTGTCTAAATTAATGCTCAAATTGCTTTGTTGTACAATTATGAAACTCTACCTTCTGTGTTAACTTTGAAATGTCTACCTTAATCTTCTTAAGATAACTTTTCTTGTTGTATCTTATTTTGATGATGAGCAGATGACTAACAAGGGACAGGGTCCCTAGATGTTTAAGTCTACAGTAGAACTAACACGTGTCTGTGCAGTTTATCTCTCTGTGTAATAAACTTCACAAGTGTTGCTTGTACTATTTAGGAAACCTGGTCCAATCACATTTCAACCCTTGTCATTGCTCAACTATAAAAGAAAAATGATGCTTCTCTATCAAGTAGTTTTTGAAAATTCAAAAGGATTGAAAAGAGAAAACGGCAAAAACTCAATTTTAGCTCAAGTTTTTAGTCTTTGGGTGTTGATACTGAAAAAATTCTTGAGTTTTATATTGGTTTGTAATTTAATTACTCTTTCAATAAAAGAAATATTTTTTGTTTTGAAAGTGCTTAGGAAGAGTTGCCTAAGCTTGATATTGATTAAAGTTAATTAGTGTTGAGAGAGTCTTGGTAGAGTTGTCAAGTTAGGTTTTAGTTGAGTTATTACAAGTAGGAGGAACCTAGAGTTAGGTTTAAGTTAGGTCTATAATTAAGAGGTTGACTATAGATTTTTGAGAGCTTATGAGAACAAGTCATGGTTTTTCCTTTCTGGTGTAAGGGGTTTCAATTTTAAATTAGTGGGTTCCTTTATTTTTAGAAAAGTTATACTTTTATTAGTTCTTTACTATTTTATTTCCTGAGACTAACTTTCAGGGACCTGTTCACTTGCAGTGTGGTGCGACCCTAAAGGTTTCAACAAATAGTATCAAAAATAGATCACTCTAAAAGGTTCACACCTAGAGTGATTTGGTTATCATGGTTGCTTCACTTAATCTAGAAAAAATATAAAAGGTTTCTTTATTCAATAAAGTGAGAACAATTGTAGGAGCTACTCAAAATTTCTACAAAAGCAAAACAAGTGCTATCACTTAGCAAGGGGTAGAGAGGAAGAAAGAAAAAAGGCAGAGATAATTGACATTGAAGACTTTAGTTTATGGCTTAAGTAAGGAAGGAAATTATATAGTCCTTTTGGAAACAAGGATTGTTACAGCAATGAAGAAAAGTAGCCAGCTTATTAAAAGGGATGACAAAATTAAATTTTGTCACAAAAGTTGTCATTTTGAAGATTTCATTAGGGACTTCCCAATGCACAAGATGGATCATCAAAATTTGATTCAAACTGGAAAAGAAAAAATTAAAAAAGGATCAGAATTCTAAAAAGTCAAGAAGAAAGGATGCAGCTAGCTATATAGTTAAGAAGGTGTTGGCCGCATGGGAAGACTCCTCAATAAATCTGAGAAAGATAAAGAGTATAGAGATAGTTTCATGCTAAAAATTATTGTTAAGAAAATCACCTATGGTTCATTGTTTTATTCTATGGAAACAACTAAAGATAAAGAAGAATATGGGGTATAAAAAAAAGAATATGGGGTATAAATAAAAGAATACAGCTAAAACTAGTTTATGAACAGTGGTTGGTCAAGGCACATAACTAGAAGGTTTGATTGTTTTCTCTCCGTCAAGACACTTTAAGGAGAGGTGTGACTTTTGGAAATGGTAAAAAGAGGTATATCCAAGGTGTTGGGAGGTTAAAAAATTACCTTATTATGAAATAAAAGATGTGTATTATGTGAATGGCCTTAAGTACAGTCTTCGAAGTTTATCTCAAATCTGTGACAAATGAAATAAGGTAAAATTCTCATATGATGGATATACTGTATCAAGCATGAATACTAGAATAATTATTTACAAAGCCAAAAGGGTCAAAAATATGTATATAGCTGATTTGGAGTCTGTGAATGATAGGGAATTAACTTGTTTAAGTGTTCAAAGTGAAGATGTTGACTTATGACACAGAAGGCTGGGACATGTAAGTTCTTCCTTGATGAAAAAGTTTATTTCAAAGGACTTTGTCCGTGACATGCCAAAGCTGAAATTTCAAGTCAACAAAGTTTTTATTTCCTGTGTTAAAGGTAAGCAGACCGGATCTTCCTTCAAATTGAAGAAGGACCCTTAAGATGTTGCATATGGATTTATGTGTACCCATTAAAGTCCAAAGTAGAGGAGGAAAGAAATATGTATTTTTTATTATAGTTGACTACTCTTGGTACACATAGACAATGTTTTTATGAACCAACAATGAAACATATGAGGTTTTGATAGCTTTTGACAAGCAAATTCAAATGAAGCTAAATCGCAAAATTGCTAAATTAGATTTGATCATGGAAATGAATTTAAGAACTCTCAAATTGCAAAATTTTTTGCTAAGCATGGAATAAGTCACAAATTCTCTTCTCCTAGAACTCCACAGCAAAATAGAGTTATTGAAAAGATGAACAAAATGCTCATAAATATTTCTAGAACCTTGTTGCTTGATAGGGAAATTTAAAAGAGTTTCTAGGTTGAAGTAGTAAATACTGCTTGTTATGTGACTAATAGGTACTTAATTAGATCGCTTCTAAATAAGACTCCATATAAGTTGGTATGCATTAGAAATACTAAGCTAGACTACCTTAGACCATTTGGGTTTAAGTTCTTTGTGCTTAACAATGGAAAGAAACAATGGGGAAAATTTGACACCAAAAGTGATGAAGCTGGGTTTGTAGGCTATTCCTTAACAAGAAAGGCCTATCGAGTTTTCAATATAATAAATCTATGTGATGGTGATCTAGGATCTCAGTCACAGACCCTAGCTCAAGTAGAAGAACAACTAGAAAAATCTTGTTAGAATTCACAAGGACCCGGTCCTAGTGGAATCAATCGCAGAAGGCAAAATTGGAGGCACATATCCTCTCACCCCCTAGAGAATTTTGTGGGCATGGATTGGATATATTTATGATATGCATTAATATATTATCGCACCCGTATGGTAAAGTTTTAGTTTCCTGATAAGGTAGTTTTTGAGTAGAAGGGTAGTTTTGTGTCTCCCAAAGGTTGTTTTATCTTTTATCTCAAAGACACAAAGTTAATATAAAAAGGGTGAGTGTATCATTTACTTTGGGTAAAGGATACTAAGTCTGAAGGTATTATAGTTCATTTAGTCCGTGTATCCAATGAGTTTCCCAAGGTTCTCCAGGGTACCGCCAGATAGAGAGATAGAATTTAGTATTGACCTTCTTCCTAAAACTTATCCCATCTTTATCCCTCCATATCATATGGACCCGGATGAGCTTAATGAGTTATAAGAGCAACTTAAAGACCTCTTAAATAAAGGTTTCATAAGACCTAGTGCCTCTTCGTGGGGTGCTTCAATCCTTTTCTTGTGCAGGAAAGATAGTACTCTCAGAATGTGTATAGATTATAGGCAGCAATGCAAGGTTACCATCAAGAACAAGTATCCCATTCCTAGGATTGATGATTTATTTGATTAGCTCCAAGGTGACCAGTGGTTCTCCAAGATTGATCTTAGGTTGGGATATCCTTAGTTGAAAGTTAGGGAGTAAGTCATTCCAAAAATAACTTTTCGAATAAGGTATAGCCATTTTTAGTTCGTGGTTATGTTATTGGACTGACAAATGCTCCTTCAACCTTTATGAATTTAATGAAAAGGGTATTCAAGATATACTGGTGTATTCTAGAAGTAAGAAAGTGAATGCAGACCATTTAAGAATAGTACTACATACCCTCAAGGACTGTCAGTTATATGCAAAGTTTGTAAATGTAAGTTTTGTTTGGAATCTGGTACCTTCTCAGGGCATATCATTTTAGGGGTTGGTATTCATGTAGATCCACAAAAGACAAAAGCAGTGAAGCATTGTACTAGACACATCACTCCATCCAATATCCAGAGCTTTTTGGGTTTGGATAGGTATTATAGAAGATTTGTATAAGGATTATACTCTATAGCTACACCATTGACTAAGCTGACCCCAAAAAAGTGAAGCTTATATAGTCGGATAAGTGTGAGAAGAGTTTCCAAGAGTTAAAGGATAGATTGACTTTGGCTCCAGTGTTAGATTTACCAGAAGGGATAGATGGATTCATAGTGTATTGCAATGCTTCCAGAGTTGGGTTAGGTTGTGTGTTGATGCAGAATGGGAGAGAGATAGGTTATTCTTCTAGCTAAGTAAGAGCATGAAAAGAATTATCCAACTCATGATTTGGAGTTAGCTGTTGTAGTTTTTTACTTAAAACTTTAGAGGCACTACCTATATGGTTTGCATCTTGATGTTTTCACTAACCATAAGATTCTTCAGTATTTATTTTCTCAAAGATATATGAATTATCATCATAGAAGGTGGTTGGAGTTGTTAAAGTATTATGACATAAATGTGCTCTATTATCTGAATAAGGCCAATATGGCGGCAAATGCACTAGTAGGTTTTCTATGGGTAGTGTATCTCATATGAATAGGTAAGAACAAGAGTTAGCTAAAGAATTTCATAGGTTGTCACATTTGGGAGTTTATTTTCTCGACATCGATGATAGGGGAATAATAGTTTATAATAGTTCAGAATCAACGTTTATTGTGGAAGTAAAAGAGAAACAGTAAAATGATCCCATACTTAGCCAGATATTGGAGGTAGTTCAGTAGTAGAAGGTTAAGGTTTTCTACCAATGGTGAGATACTATATGTAATACCCCGCAAAGTTCTCTTCTAGTCTGAGCCTTAGAGTGTATCTAGCAAAGCAAAAAATTTGAGTCTAAAAGTTTTAGAAGTATCTTCCCAAGTATGAAACACTTTGAATCATGTGTAATTTCCCTAATTTCTGCTTTTAGTCATGTATATCATTGAACAAGATTTCCGTCTATACCAATTTCATCAAAATCCGACATCAGACGAAGAAGTTATGGTTGTTTTACTAAGCATTGTCGGAATTACAGGTTTGATGATCGATCTGACGGACCACCAAGTCCTTGGCGGACCGTCAAGTGTCCCGTCAGACCAAGGTAGTGGCTTACTTTTTTGTTCATCATGTGAAGGTCAAATTAGTAGACCGTCAGAAAGTTGACAGACCATTAAGGGGTCCGTCAGACCGAGGCAGAATGTCCCATTCCTGAAGCCCGAGTGACGGACGATCTGGTGGATTGTCAACGGTCACTTTGATCGTAACTCTAAGGAAAAACATCCCAGTTTTAGCAATTGAGTGATGGACAACTTGGTGGACCATCAGTCCCTCTGATGGATGGTCAGGTCGACCGGCACAGACCCCGATCGGAATTTTTTAGACAAATTTTAAAGGGGCATTTTGTTCTTTTCCATATTCTCCCCCAACTGTATAAATACTGGGCCAAGGGACTTTAACTTCATTTTTATATCTTCCCCCCAAAAATTAGGCTTTCCAAAATCAAAATACTCTCTTCTCCTTTCATAAAATTTCAAGAGAGATCAAGAAGGATCTAGAGAAATCAAGAACTCATTTCAAGAGCCTTCAAGAAAAAAATTCTCAGGTATGTAGATGTTGATTCTTGGTTATCTTTCATCCAAGAAGCTCAAGTAGCCTTTTTTTTGAAAACTTAAGGATTTTATGTTTTGTGATATTCCATGATTTGTATGAGTTGAAGTTAATGTTACTTGTGTTATTGAGTTTGGATTTATGATTGGTTGCAAGATTTATGGTCTTTGACCCTAGTATGTGGAATTTATGTGATGTTGTGATGAACCCTTTTAAATTTGGTGTTTATGTGAGGTGTTCATGATATTAGGGTGTAGAGATGGTTGAATAAGCAGAGGATGCACCTCATAGGTTAGATGAAAGGCTAAGGTGAAGCATAGAGGGGCATTGTAGTATGTTAAAGGGGAAACCCAAAGTTGTGGGCTAGTCCATGCACAACTAGTGTTTGATAAAATGCCTTAGTGAGCGGAATGAGCCATAGTAATAATATGGAATCCCTGAGTAGGTGTAGAACCGAACATGTCTAGTGGTTGTCGAAAGACTGTAGTGAGTAAGTTAAGATGAAATAGTGGTAAATCTCCCAAGTGAATGATCTTTGATTTATTTTAAGTTTTGATACATGTTATGTGGTTAGCAAGAGAGTAATGACATGATAGTGTGAAGTTTTCCTAAAATCTCATGATATCTAGATATATGTCAAGAACGATATAGATGTAAACTATTTGATGTAACACTTCATTGAATGGGGTATAATTTAATAGCATGTCTTCCTTAAGGTAGTTTGTGATGATGAATCAATATTTATGACCCCCTAAATGTTGGTAGCGATCCTTTGGTAATCATGATGGTGAATAGATGTTTATATTTCCTAAATGATAGATGTGATGTCGTAAAGTTTATGTGCGGGTAAGTATGTTATGATTCTGAAATGCTTAGAGTGACCCCTTGGTAGTTGTGATGATGAGTAGACATTTGTGAATCCTAGAAGGCTTGAGGTGATGTTCTAATGATTGTGAAATTGAATATATGACATAATTTCTGAGTTTCTTGTGAATATGCCTGAATAATGGTAATGATGCATGAATGCTTGTGATTCTTGAATGAATGGTGATACTTTACTTCTATGTTATCAAGTCCTGGGGGTATTTATACCCGAAAATAGAGTTTTTGTTTAGAGTCTGTGTCATTTTCTTGATAATTCCAACCGAGCCATGATTTTTAAAACTCAGTGAACTATAGAACTCTGTATCCTCAGACAAGTGTGAAGCTTAATAAAGCTCAGTAATCTCAGTTATCTCTCTAATCTCTGTATCGCTAGTAATCTAGCCTTAGACCTGTACTGAACCCAGTCCTAATGGAACTCAAGTGATTCAATTCTAATCTCAAAAATGATTCGAATAATCGAATCAAGATATGTATTGTTAGTCAGATACCATGACTCGATATTTTTTCTGTCAGATACAGAACTAAGTGATCTTAGCTTATTTCAGCCTTATCATTTGAGAAACATGATCATATAAATAGATTCAACTTTGTTGTGTTCATTCTATAGATTCAGTGAGAGTCTTTCAGTTAGGAGTAGAAACTAGCACCTAGCGAAGAAAGGGATGGCGATTCCTTCTGTCAGAGATAGAGGCCGGAGTCATTAGTAGCAATTCCTGAACTCCAGAATTGCGTAGCCAGCACAGGATACAGGAGTCCCCATCAGTAGAGTCTATCATCATCGAAGAGGTTGACTATTATATTGCCTTATGTCAACTTCCTGCGAGGGCCATCCTATAAAAGAGGCTTGACCTTAGAGTGAGTCTTTACCTGTGGCATAGTATTGACGCCCTTCCAGCTGGGGTTATAGGTTGGACCCCACCAGTAGTAGGTTGGGGCATGTCGGTTAAGTGACTACTTCCCACAGTTGCAGTTTCAGTATCAATCTTTAGAAGTCAAGACCATGTGGCACAGTCATCCATCTCAGTAAGGAACTCAGATAGTTCTATTGATTCATGGACCATCCCGTCAGATAGGCTTAGCCTTATATACAGATGCTTACTATCATATTTAAAAATCTCCCATCAGAAATGCTTGATCTCAGTCTCAAATCATGCTCAATATTCTTATTATCATATTTAAAGATCTGCCGTCAGATAGGTTTGGTCTCCTTTTCAGAATTTGTTGAGTATTCTGGTTGTCAGATTCAGATATAATCTTATTCTCTTATCATTGATAAAGCTTCCAAAGTTATCTATTAGAAAAGGTAAATCTGTAATTTTGTCAGTTGAAAGCGGTAAGCTCAGAACTCAGTCTTTGATATAAGTATACTTAGATCCACAGTTATCAGTAGAAGATGAGTCAGAGGCTCAATATCTCAGTGATGGTAGTGATTTTAGCTCACAGTAAAATGGTATCCAAGGTCAAGTCTCTAGAGTTGTGATAATTTTGAGTATGATTTATGCATTCTTGTATGTGTGCTTGTTTTCGTGTGGTATTCTCTTGATCATTTAGGTTATAAACATTTTGCATGCATGAGCCCTTGCATTTAGCCTTACCCTGTCTACATACTCGATACATTTTGTGTTGACGCATTGCACGATGGTGTCTTATTTGATACCATAGGTTTAGAGGCACAGGACCCAGAGTATCATCAGCAGATCAGTCCCAGTCAGTAGCAATAGTAGTGTCCTCTTCTTTCAAGGATGATTTTTAGTTTTCTATTATTTTAATCAAAATTTTATTTACTTTCACTTGACGGAGTTAGTTGGGGACCTGTCACATCAACTCCATAGTTCAGTCACATTAGAGGCTTTTCAGACGGATGTATTGTATAATATTTAGTTTTATATTTTGAGTATTTATAGATCTGTTGAACCTTATGGCCAGTTTCTGCATTTATTCCAGAGATTATGCAGTGTATAGATATAGATATCAGTAAAGGGTTAGCTTGTGGTCCTTCGGGGTCACAAGCACCATGTGACATCTTGTGATGGGATCTTGGGGCGTTACACTGTACTTCTTTATCAATGTAGACTTTTTTTTACAAATATATTTGGGTTGAGGGAAAGGATACTAATCGAGGCTTATGGTTTGAGGTATTTCATACATATGAGTACTACCAAGATGTACCATGACTTATGTGAGATTCATTGATGGAATGGTAATAAGGGGGACATAACTGAGTTTGTAGCCAAGTGGACCAATTGTAAGTAAGTTAAGGTCACACCAAAGACTGGGTGGTACATTTCAAGAGATTAGTAACCCTACTTGTAAGTGGGAAGTAGTGAATATAGATTTCATCATAGGATTGCCTCGTACAAGTCATCAGCATGGCTCAATTTGGGTCATAGTATATTGAATGATTAATTCAACCAATTTCCTATGGGTTAAGACTTCGTACACCGTAGAGGATTATGCCAGAATATATATCCAGGATTTACTAAGGCTTTATAGGGTACCTTTATCCATCATTTCAAATAGAGGCACACAGTTTACTTCAAAATTTTAGCAGTCTTTTTAGAAGGCCCTGGGTACAAAGTTTAAGCTTAGTACTGCATTTTATCTATAGACCAATGGTTAGGCTGAGTGTACAATTTAGACATTAGAAAAAAAATTTGGGGTGTGTGTTTTGGATTTAAAGGGAATTGGTATGACTATTTTCCGTTGATTGAGTTTTCTTACAATAATAGTTATCATGCTGGCATTTAGATATGTCCGTTTGAAGCATTGAATAGACATATGTGTAGGTCACCTATAGGATTGTTTGAGGTTCGTGAAGCTGCTTTGATTGGGCGGGACACTTTTCTTAAAGATATGGAAAAAGTTCTGTTGATTTGTGAGAGATTGATAACTGTTTAGAGTCGTTAGAAATCATATGCTTATGTATGAAGGAGAGAGCTCAGGTTTGAATTAGGTGATTAGGCATTCTTAAGGTATCACCTATAAAGGGAATAATGAGATTTAGAAAGAGAGGAAAGCTAAGTCCGTGATTTTTTATCTCTATGAGATAGTGAAGAGGGTAGGAGAAGTTGCTTACGAATTGAATCTTCCATCATAATTAGTTGTCGTTCATCCTGTGTTCCATAATTAAATTCTTAAAAATTATATCAGAAATTCATCCTTAGTGGTTCCCCTAGAGAGTATTGGAGTCAAAATAACTTGTGATATGAGGTGATTTAATGTTCAGATACTTGATAGAAAAGTCTGACGGCTAAGAAATAAAGAAGTTGTAACACCCTGTATTTCACTAGAATAATCTAAGTCACAATACATGAGTATTCATATAAGACATTTATGAAAAACTCATTCCTTTATAGTTTAGAGCTTGCCAGTGCATAGGAAATCAAATTAGCTTTCCAATGATATAAAATTTGCCTAAGTCTGATAACTGGATAAGAAGTTGTTGTAATTTTAATCTTTAGTCATTAAACACCATCTTTAACCCTCAGCATGTAACGTATCCAACCCAAATGACACTTGTCAATTTCCAGTGTGACTCCGCAATCATGGCACATCGTGGAGTAGGCCAATTTCTCGATTGATGATTTCTAGTGGGCCTCCGCAATCATGGAACATTGCAGAGGTGGCGAAAATAACATCTACAGGCTTACCGTGATGGTGGCTGGACGTGTCATATGTCCAGGTACCAGTTGTCCCATTTGTAGTGGCTTGGCGCGATAGTGGCGCATTGTGCCAAGACCAAAAATTGGGATGGTCAGTTTTCAGCTTCCATTTTTAAATTCGTTTAAGGGTATTTGGGTCTTTTTCCATAGACCTAATTAACCTAAATCAAGAAATTTAACCCCTAAAAACCCCAAGTAGTCATCATTATTCAATTTTTCTTCAAAATTAAAGATCCCTCTTTCAAGAACAAGAAACCCTAGCCCTCAAATTCAAGGCAATTATCAAGAACTCTCCATTTATCTCTTCAAATTCATTAACCCAGGTATGTTAGATGTTCATCCATGGAGTCCAAGAAACCTTTTTAAATTATAAAATTGTGATCTTTTTAATTTTTCATGTTTTAAATTATGATTTCATCCATGAATCTCCATGAACTATGATTCTATACCATGTTACCATGAAATTATTGTTATCATTCTATCTTCCACGTTTAAATACTATGACTTAATTAAATCATGATTTAATGCTATTATGATGAATTCGTGCAATTTCTACAAGTTCCATGATATCCCTATGATTGTTTTAAAACTATGAACTACAAGTGTTTGATAAAATGCCTACAAAAGTAATTTATTTATTAAGAGACTTAATGTTTTGGCCTTCAAGCTTTAGTGTCCTTTTAGTATTATTGCTTTGAGTCTTAGGGGTATTAAATACCCAAAAACCGTAGTTTTTTATTTAGTCTAGCCTCAGTACATTACAGAATAGTCTTTAGATTATATTATGAGCATTATCAGAATAGTCAGATATCAGTTATTTAACTCAAAATAGTCTAGTACGTTAGTGTCTTTCAATTGGGAGTAGGATTTAGCACCGAGCGAGTGTAGGGATGGAGGCTTCCACATCATATAGGCAGAGTCATTAGTAGCAGTCCTTATACTCCAAAACTACATAGCCAGCGTAGGATATAAGTAGTCACCCGTCAGATTAGTCTTGACTATCTCGTAGAGGTCACCCGCCAGTTCAGGCTTAACACCCTTAGTCTTTTGGATATTATATCTATTCAGTGGATTCATACAACCATTGTTAGTACTCATGGAACGGTATTAACACCCTTCTAGCTGGGATTACAAGTTGGACCCCGATTAGCTCAAATTGGGGAATGTCGGTTAAATGATACCTCCCACAGTCTCAAATATGGTCTTAGTTACAATCCCAGTTCAGTTATTCAGTATTAGTGTTGCTTAATCAAATCATATAGATTTCAGTTATCTCAGTATTTTAGTTTACAAATTTTACTCAGTTATGTTATAGTCTTGGTCATGCATCCTCAGTATTTATAGATTTCCATGCATTATCAGTATCTACAGATTCTATGTTCACTACTCAATACGCTATAGTTTACTGGCATATACAGTTAATCATTAGTTCTGTACATAAAACCATGTATATTAACCTACCTCATTTAGCATACCAGTATATTCAAAATACTAACTGCATACCCTTTCTTTTGTGCTATGATGTATTATATCATAGGTTCTGACACTCAGTTTTTGGCTCATGAGTAGACTCATTAGATTCTAAGCAGTAGCAGTGGTGAGTCCTCATACTTTGAGGATAGGCTTACTTTATTTTATGTCTCAGTTAGTAGTTAGTTGGATTTAGTTGGGCCCTATCCCTTCAACTTATATTCAGTCAGTTGGTTATAAAGGCGTTTCAGACGTTAGAGTCAGTTGTTCAGTAATCAGATTTTAAAGTTAGTGATCCAATTTATATTTTAAAGTGCCCTAGGAAGTATGAAAGACACATCGAGTAGAGTCTTATGCCTGATATGTAGCTATCACGCTTATGAACGAGAGGCTATAAGTCATTTAGGAAAAGTTTCCATTCTTTCAAGTATTCATGTTGTGCGATTGAGCATGAGCTCAAGTTAAACTCTCAGTCTAATCCATCTTTCCTTCCATATACAGAAGATGCCTCCTAAGAAGAACAGGAATTCATCCATCTCTTCAGCCCATCCAGGCAGATCCTTTGGACAAGCATGTCTCTCACACAGAATTCAGGTTCGCGTTCACTACTCTGGCTAACACCGTAGAAACACAGAATGAATGCCTAGACAGTGTTCAAACCAACCCAGTGGCCAATACTGCTACAACTAGAATTCAAAATTTCACCTGAATGAATCCTCCTCTTTCATGGGATCTAAGTCTGAAGAGGATCCACATGAATTCACAGTTAAATATTGTTCTAAAGGTAACAGATACTATGGGTTGACGTCTATTCAGAGTGCTGAGTTGGCTGCATATCAATTGTAGATGTAGCCTATACTTGGCTTAACCTGTGGAAAGTTGATAGAGGTGCTGATGTAGGGCCTATAGAATGGGAAGAGTTTCCCTTGGCTTTTTGGGATAGATTCTTTCCATTGGAGATGAGAGGGGCCAAAGTGTTGAAGTTCATTAATTTGAGGCAAGGCAGAATGAGTGTGAGGGTGTATTCTCTTATGTTCACTCTGTTAGCTAGATATGCTCCTCATGTAGTGGCTAACAGTAAGTTAAAGATGAGTAAGTTTGTGTCTAGCGTGTCTGATAGTGTGGTCAAAGATTGTAGGACCGCAATGTTGATTAGTTAGATGTACTTGTATAGACTGATGGTCCATGATCAACAAATAGAGAAGAAAAAGATTAAGGAAAGGAAGAGAGGAAACAAGAGAGCTAGGACGGGTAGTTTTAATTTCAATCATCCAAAGTGAGAAGATGGTAACCATCCTCAGTATCATTAGAGGTCTTCATCCCCATTACCTTCTTTAGCTAGTGCCTCAGTACCTAAATTAAGAAAGAAAAATAGGGATAGGGCACCAGGATATAAGTCCCAGGTTAGTGTTAGCAGTGCTCGTACAAATCCCCTTTGTTTGAAATGTAGTAGACACCACCAGAGAGAGTGTAGAGTGGGTAGTGATGTGTGTTTCGGGTGTGGAAAGCCAGACCATTAGATTTGAGAGTGTCAGGTAGTTTCTCAGAAAGGTAGGGATATGCGCCAACACGGCCAGTCCCATTAGTCATCAGTTCCATTCGGTTGCCCAACTCATTAGGGTGTCGCTTCCAATGTTACCAGTGGTCAACGTTCGAACAAATTATACGCTCTTCAGTCCCACCAAGATCAAGAAAATTATCCTGATATAGTTACTGGTATGTTGTAGGTCTTTCACTTACATATTTATGTTTTACTAGACCATGGAGCTTCTTTTTCCTTTGTAACTCCATATATAGCCATCAATTTCAAAGTTAGTTCCAAAAATATAGTAGATCCCTTTTCAGTGTCTACCCCAGTAGGTATTTCCATTGTAGCCATACAGGTATACAGGAACTGTCCGATCACAATAGCTTAAAAAGTTACTTTAGTTGATCACGTAGAGTTAGAGATGATGGATTTTTACGTCATTCTTGGCATGGATTGGCTCCACTCATGCTACGTCTCAATTTATTATAGAAACATAATAGTTCATTTTTAGTTTCCAAATAAACCAGTCCTTGAATAGAGAGGTAGTGCTATAGCACTTAGGGGTCAGTTGATTTCACACCTTAGATCCAGAAAGATGATATCGAAGGGGTGTATTTACTATCTCATACGAGTCAAAGACTCTAACACATAAACTCCTACTCTTGAATCAGTTCCAGTTGTAATAAAATTCTCAGATGTATTTTTTGAAGATCTTCCCGAAGTTTCTCCCAAAAGGGAAATCGACATTGGGATAGACTTTCTCCCATATACTTAGCCTATATCTATTTTTCCATATAGAATGGCTCCAACTGAACTCAAAAAAACTGAAAGAACAATTAAAGGATCTCTTAGATAAGGGATTCATTAGACCTAGTGTCTGTCTGTGGGGAGAACCTATTCTATTCATGCGTAAGAAAGATGATTCTCTCAGAATGTGCATAGACTACCGTCAGTTGAGCAAGGTCACAGTCAAGAATAAATATCCACTTCCTAAAATTGATGACTTGTCCGACAAACTTCAAGGGGCCAGTTACTTTTCCAAGATAGACCTAAAATCAGGATATCATCAACTTAGAGTCAGAGAACATAACATTCCAAAAATAGCTTTCCAAACTCGGTATGTTCACTTTGAATTTCTAGTCATGTCCTTTGGTCTGACGAATTCCCCATCCACCTTCATGGACTTGATTAATCGAGTGTTCAAGTATTACCTGGATTAGTTGGTCATAGTCTTCATTGATAACATTCTTGTCTATTCTCGTAGCAAAAGCGATCATGCAGACTATCTTAGCATATTGCTTCAGACTCTTAGAGCCCATTAGTTATTTGCTAAATTTAGTAAGTGTGAATTCTGGCTAAGTTCAGTAGCATTCCTTGGTTATAATATTTCCGGTGATGGCATTAGAGTCGATCCTCAAAAGACCAAAATAGTGAAAAAATGGCCTATACCCATCTCTCCATCAGATATTAGGAATTTTTTGGGTTTAGCTGGCTATTACCGTCGGTTTATTGAAGGGTTTTATTGTATTACTTCCTCCATGTCAAGATTGACGTAGAAAAAGTTAATTTTCAATGGTCAGATTCATGCGAGAAGAGTTTTTAGGATTTGAAAACTCGACTCACCTCAGTCCCAGTCTTGACTCTACTAGATGGTTCAGATGGTTTTGTTGTATACTATGATGCATCCAGAGTAGGTTTGGGTTGTGTCCTTAGGCAGAGAGGTAAGTTCATAGCCTAAGCCTTCAGAAAACTTAAGCCTCATGAGAAGAATTATCCAAATCATGATCTTGAAATAGCAGCAGCAGTGTTTTTCTTAAAGATTTGGAGGCATTACTTGTAAGGGGTGTATATGGATATGTTCACAAATCACAAAAGCCTTCAGTATATGTTCTCTCAAAAAGATTTTAATTTGCGTCCGAGAAAATGGTTAGAGTTATTGAAAAATTATGACATGAGCGTTCTGTATCATCCGGACAAGGCTAATGTAGTAGTTGATGCTCTTAGTAGAATATCTATGGTTATGTAGCCCATGTTGAGGATGGTAAGAAGAAGTTAGCTCAGGAAGTTCTTCAGCTTGACCGACTAGGTGTCCATTTACTTAATTCAGTAGAAGGTAGTGTATGGGTGCAGAGTACCTTAGACTCATCTCTAGTTTTTGAGGTGAAGGAAAAATAGGATAGAGATCCCAGACTAGTTAAGTTGAAAGAATTAGTTAGAGATCAAAAAGTGAAGGTTTTCTCCCAAGGGAGAGATGGTGTTTTGCGTTGTTAGGGTATATTGTGTGTGCCTGGTGTAGATGATTTTAGGCAACAAATTCTTGTAGAAACACATGGTACGCGTTACTCTATTCATCCAGGACCCACTAAGATGTAACGCAATTTGCGGGAGATAAATTGGTTGAGTCGGATAAAGAAAGATATTACAGTGTTTATAGCTAAGTGCTCTACATGTCAACAAGTTAAGGTTGAGCACAAGAAACCTAGTGGGTCCATGCAGGAGTTCAGTATTCCAATGTGGAAATGGAAGGTAGTGAACCTGTACTTTGTGATAGGTTTGCCTCGTACCCATCGTCAACATAACTCTATTTGAGTTATCGTAGACAAGATGACCAAATCATCTCATTTCTTGCTAGTTCATGCCTCTTACTCAGCCAAGGACTATCCCAATCTCTATCTTTAAGAGTTGGTTAGGTTACATGGTGTTCCTTTATCTATCATCTCAGATAGAGGTACTCAATTTACCTCTAACTTTTGGAAAGCATTCCAAAAGGGTCTTGGTACCTAAGTCCACCTCAATATAGCCTTCCACCATCAGACAGACGGTCAAGCAGAAAGGACCATTCAGTCTCTTGAGGATATGCTGAGAGCATGAGTTATTAATTTTAAGGATAGTTGGGATGACCATTTACCATTGATTGAATTCGCATAAAATAACAACTATCATTCGAGTATTTGTATAGCTCCATTTGAGGCTCTCTATGGTAGGAGATGTAGATCTCCAATTGGTTGTTTTGAAGTAGGCGAGGCTGCAGTAGTAGGGCCTGACTTAGTATTTAATATGTTAGAATTTCAAGAAGAAATTTATGGTTTTAAGCACCAAAAATGCCATGTTTCCATGCCACATCAACACCCTCAACTTAAACTGTTACATGTCCTTAAGCAAACAATAACCAATAAGTATTCTCTAGTACTGATAAACAAAAACCTTTGCATGGTAGTGATTTTGAACATAATTTCAATCTTATTGTTCTCCCCTTTAATTATACCTTTTAAAACTCAGTTGCGTATAATAATTTAGCACATATAGAAACATGAGGGAATCTGATGATTGCATTATAGAAATAGACCCTTGGGCATAGATATAGATTACATTTATCAAATATTCTAGCAACCTAGCAGTATAACCCATGTGCACTCACAATCAAAGAAATCCCATTCACTCTCCGTTTGGATAAATCAATATATTCAGGGATGTAACAAATGACTCTCTCACTCATAAAGAAGTACCACCAGTGTATATAAAATTACATAGGCTTGCCCTTATGCTCTTTTTCTAAGTTTTCATACAGTAATGATAGGATCACTATAGGACTTTGTTCAGCTTATAATGTAGGCTTGGGGGATGATATGGTACGTATGGACATTTAAAGTGACTACCCTCCTTGGCACTACACTAACTTTTTGGGGTCCACACTTAACCACTTTTTTAATTTATTTTTCTCCATTCCTTATTTCTTTTTTTATTATTTTCTAGCGTATTCAAGTTGGGAGTGGTTTTCTAGTCTTTCTTTTTTTATCTTTTTCACAAAACTTCTTTTTCTTTTCTTTTTCTACCACACCCGGCCTTACTTTATTTTCTCTTATTTTACCCTTCTTCATACCCATTTCATATCACGTACCCCTACGATAGCCAACACCAACTTCTGTAATTTGCCTAAGTTGAAGTACACAATGTCCAAGGAGGAATAGGGCCAAAACAAGTTCTTTGTAATACAAATGGGAAGGTGATAGGTGTAACAATAAAAATAGGCGTACAGGATCAAAATCGGGATCAAGGGATATCATTCATGCATGGAAGTTCAATTTGGCTAAAAGTGAACTAACATAAAAAAAATGTATCACTCTTCTTTCCTACATGACTATCCCAGATCTAGGTAAAAGAAACTGAGATTCCAACACACCAAGAACTCAGTATATCTCATACGCACTTGCACAGGAATATATTCCTAAGCACTAGTTATCCAACTATGCAACTGTTTGTTCCCTCACTATTTTATCCCAAATTCTAATGTCGTTATTAGATTCACAATATCTCACAAAAGTATACCAATCACGCAAGAAAACTCAAAAAATTTTTGAGGGGTCACTTTTTCAACACAATTTTCATTGAAACATAAAATTTAGCATAACATCCATAAGTCAAATCATCCTTATCAAAAACATAAAAAAAAAATTAATTACAAATAAATTTTTCAAAATCATCAACAAAAATAATCAATACACTACCATAGGTGCTCTGATCTACTCCCTCTCTTAGTTGTCTGCGTCAAACCTATAAGTCATAACAAACTTTCAGTCTTAGCTACTTATACTTTATAGCTACTACCAAATGTTTCAAAATAACCCCACCCCCAACTAAAGTTGTTGCACTGTCCCTAGTGCTAAAAAAAATAGAGTGAGTATAAAGGACATACTTAGGCGCTTAGGGAGATGGTGCATTATTAGTCATACGTAGGCCCACAGATTAGGTCCCACTACCATCAGCTATCGTCCCATCAACTGAGACTGAATAAACCATAGATAGGAGCACAACATAAACCTTGTCTCACAGACCCTTGTCTCGCGATCTCGTTCATCCTGAATACTATCCACTTTGGCTTTCTTCTTAGTTTTTCACTCTTCTATACTCTTTCTCTTCCTCTCTCTTCTTTTTTCTTTGGTCTCCTTAACCTAAAAGTCTACTCAATCTACCCAAATATTAGGAACATGGATAGTAGGAATCACTATCTCAATGAGAAGCTCAGCAACCATCGATCTCTCATAAAGTTCTGAGATAATTTTCTTGATCTCTGCAACCTCATTTTTGATAGCAACAACATTGGGTGTCTTCTCTCTACTCAACTATCAAGTGATCCTTAATACAAAAGTATCTAAGCACCCTTAAACTTGCCTATCCTACTTCTCAAGCCTCCTGTCAAGCTAATTTCTCACTTTTCTTTCCATATGACCTACCTTCATGTTAAGCATAGCTAACTGGTCCGCACAGCCTGGGAGATCATCATGATATTTGAAAACATACCCCATAGCCTGGGTGGTACTCATTAGACTGGTGGTAGGGTACTAAAAGTACCTGCTGCATCTGCATATGAGCCCTCTATCTATGCTTCTACCTCAGTACCCTCAACTATAGTAGGGGAGTTAGTCTGATTGTCTTGCGAGAACAATCCCAACATAACCTCTGTTATTTATCTCATAGGTCAGGATAAAGGGTTGGAAGCATATCTAATATAACCAATATCAAACATCCTTTGTTCCTCGATTATCTCATCAATCACAGGATGTTCTAGCACTCCTGCAGCAAGATAAATCTGAGTAATTATGCAGGGGTAGGCTAGCAATGAGTTTTGATCCCTTACTACCCTGTCTCACATTTCTTGAAAGAAAACCTCACTGACATCGAACTCATAAACAGCTATGAAACTAGCTATAATGGTTGCTTAGGTGGGGCACAATACGTTATCTCCTATAGTAGGACACAACCAGTGTTGAGCCAATGTCTACCATACTTTTCCCTCGAAGTTGACAGTACTTTTATTAATCTTTTGGAAGACCATCCCGGGGCCTCCCATTCTACAATCCCTTTAAACATCACCATTTTTTCATCAAAACCCAATGACCTCTGTGTAACTTTTCTCATCTCTATTATTCGGTAATCCATCTCTTATATTTCGACTGGATCTTGGTACTCTAGTTCATATAAAAATCTCCTAATGTTACAGGGAGAGATATTTACCTGAACACTTTAAATCATTAGTGACTTAATAGGATCACCACCCTTCTTTAGTTAACCTTGTGTATATTTCCTCTGAAGTTCTCCTTTGTATGTGGCATAAAATTCATGGACCAATATTCACTATATTTTCTCAAGGCCCGTTTCATCCAATTAAACCCATCTGAAGCGCTCCTAAAATCTAGACAATTCTGACATCGCTGTGGTGGTTATTCTTCTTTCTTGATATAGCACCTTTTTTATCTTTCGACCTGGAAGCCTGAACAACCCACTATTGAATATATCCTGCATTTTGAGGTACCCCAATAATTCAATGATGGGTACTAGGGCAGTGGTGAGTGCTAGTAGTAGGTTAAGTCGGGCTATCAGTGGCACTTCATTCACATCTCCCACATCTTTAACATGCTCAGAATTTACCTCTTCCAAACTGGACTCATCCTTATCATCATTATCATTTTCATCATCAGTATTATCATCGTCGGAAGGTTGTTAAGGTAAGTGGGGAGGCGATGTAGTAGGATTCTTCCTCAGTGGGGCCTTTAGGGTGGGTGAGTCTGAGTATTAGGGAACTACCTTCTTCCTATTATCCTTTGTAGTTACTTTCCCTTGTTTTACAATTTCCTTTTTGGAGGTTTCATCATAAACTTCCCCACTATTTTCGGATTCGATTTCATATTCGGACTCATTGAATTCTGCCTAGCCTCTGGTTCTTGCTTGTTGTCTTTCTTTGCAACTTGCTTGGATAAGGAAGCATTCTTTGGAGGCATGGTTCTTGCAAGTACAACATTACTAGTAACTAAATAAAGGAAAGAAAAGAAAAATTTCAAACTAAAGTTCAATATGCCTCTTCTGATTCGGGTACGGGTGGTGGGTACTGGTCATACCAATTATGTACGACTGGTATAACTGCGTCATATCATGTATAATTCATGACCTTTTATCACTAATAATCTTATGACTCTTTCTAACTAGTCGTCCTGCTAGGGTACGACTCATTACAAGTAGTCATAAGTGGACCAGGAACATTACTTCTGAATTTAATCTTCCCAGGTCGATACGACTAATAGAGTAAAGGTTGTATGGTCTTTGTACAACTCTTTTGGTCGAGGTGTATCCATTCTAGAACCTTAAATTTGTTAGACTTCTATGTTATTAGTAGGTATGATTCGGGTGGGTACGAGTTGTTAGAGGTCTTGTATCCACAGGAACATAGAAGTCCAACTTTAAAGTTTGACTCCTTAGTAATTTCCTAAAATACCCATTATAATTCTCAGTTATATCCATCATTCTAACCTACACAAACAGATCAAAATCCATTTCCAATCCCTAGTTCTTCCCAAAGTTCCTATTATCCACAAAAATAACACAAATAGGGTACCAACAATTTTAATAATTGCATAATTCTTACTCAAACCAAGTTTACAATATAAAATACTATTCATTTGAACTTACAAAGTAGAGAAAAAATTTTAGGAACTTACTTGGTGAATGATGAGTAGCAGATCTCCATTTCGAATCCTATTTCCCCAAATTCGAGTTTAAAACACACAAATTTAAAGATTTGGAATTGTTGGTATATAAATAAAGTTTAAAAACACTAAGATTTTATTGATTGAAACTTGAAATATGGGTGAGGAATGGAGTGGGTGCGAGTAGTTACGATCGGGTGCCCGATCATGTTCTTTTTCCTCTTTTATTTAAACATTAGTTTGGGTCAACCCAATTGTTTGACCTAGTAAGCATGGGTACGAGTTGTGTATACGACTCGTACCTAGGCTTATAGGTCATGTATTTAGCTCATGTAGCCCAGGAACTTACCTGGGTTTCTCGAGTGGGTACGACTCAAGGTGACAAATCGTATCTTGAGGGTACGATTTGTTTTAAGAACCATATCCATCCAAAAACTTTTACCTGAATTTGATTTTCCTCCCAGGTCTATCGACTCCTACTTATGAGTTATACCCTCTATATATGACTCATAAAGTTTCCGTAAGACTAAAAAATTCTTCAATTTTTTTGCTATTTGTTGCAATTGTTAACCCTAAACACTGAATAAACATATTACCCTATAAAAATAAATATCAAAAACATCGGTTGCCTCCAAAGTAGCAGTTGATTGACGTTGCAGACTGATGTGGATAAGTTAGGTCCTAAAATTTCTCTAATTACCCTATGGGTTGCCTCCCACGCATTGCTTAATTTAATGTCGCGGTACGACTGGATTGCCTTGGTTACTCAAACTTCATCAAGGTCAATTTCAGCCACCTTATTTACTTTTCAGAATTTCCCATATAAAGCTTTACTCTTTGTCTATTTAGCTTGAATGGGTGATTTTCATCCCTCTTTAGTTCTAAGGCACCATAGAGATAAACTCTTATAACTGTGAATGGACCATGCCACCTCAACATTAGCTTACTTGGAAATAAATTAAGCTTGGAATTACATAGTAGAACTTGTTCACCTTTGTCAAATACCCTCTTCTCAATCTTTCGGTCGTAGTGCAACTTCATCTTTTCTTTGTGAAGTGTTGAACTTTCATATGCTTGGAATCAAAATTCATCCAACTCACTGATGCGATTCAGCCCTGACTTTGTTGCATTCTTCCATTCTAGATTCAACTTCTTTAACGCTCATAGTTCTTTATGTTCAAGCTCAATTGGTAAATGATAAGATTTTCCATACACAAGATGATAAGGTGAAGCACCTATAGGAGTCTTGTAACCGGTGCGGTAAGCCCACAATGCATCATCTAACTTTCTTGCCCAATCAGTCCTATTGGTATTTAAATTCTTCGCCAATATAGACTTGATTTCTCTATTAGATACATCAACCTCTCCACTAGTCTGTAGATGACAGGGTGTTTCCACCCTATCGTTAACTCCATATTTTTCAAACAGACTTTTGAATAGGAAGTTGAAGAAATGTGACCCACTATCACTAATAATATCACATGGCATACCAAATCAAGAGAAGATGTTCTTTCTTAAAAATGCAGTGACACTACGAGCTTCATTATTAGGAAGCGTAATTGCTTCCTCCCATTTTGACACATAGGATATAGCCACAAGTATGTATTTTATTCCATACGAACTCATGAAAGGTCTCATGAAATCTATACCCCATACATCAAAAACTTCCAATTCTTAAATAGGAGTCATAGGTAGTTCATGTCTTCTAGAAATAGTACCTTATCGCTGACATTGATCATAAGCAGACATGAAATCATGAGCATCTTTGTATATGGTTGGCCAATAGTAGCCGCATTGCAGGATTTTTTGAGTTGTGCGGGCCCCTCCATGACGAACCTCAACTGCCGATGAATGACATATTTCAAGTATGTTCGTCATCTCCACCTCCAGTATGCATCTACAAATGATTCCATCTGCACAAATTTTAAATAAGGTTTATCCCAAAAAGAATCTCTTAGCTCACGCATGAACTTCTTCCTTTGCTAATATGAAAGATCTTCTGGAACTAGATCACTGGCTAAGTAATTTTCATAGTCTACAAACCATGGGATTAGATCTTGGGAAGTTGCTAATATTTGCTCGTCTAGAAAACTATCATTAATCTCCAGCCCAGTAAAAATCTTTTTATAGCTTCCTCATCTAATCTACACAAGTGATCCATAACTTGATTTTGCATGCCTTTTTTGTCCTTCACCTCAAAGTCAAATTCTTACAACAACAGCACCTACCGAATAAGCCTAGGCTTTGCATTTTTTTAGCTATTAGGTACCGCAATGCGGTATGATCAGTGTGCACTATCGCATTCCCAATCAATTAAGATCTAAACTTTTCAAAGGCAAAAAACTCTGCCAGTAACTCTTACTTTATCACGGTATGGTTCTTCTAATTAGGATTTAATGCCTTATAAGCATAGTATATCGTATGAAGGATCTTTTCTTTTGGTTGGCCTAGTATAGCCCCTAAGTCCAATCAACTAGCGTCACACATAATCTCAAAAGGTGAAGGCCAAATGGGAGACACAATGATTAGAGCAGTCACCAACTTCTATTTTAATCTTTTAAAAGCCTTCTTACATGCACCATCAAAATTAAATTTTACATCCTTCTCAAGAAGCTTGCAAACAGGATTAGCAGAGAAGTCCTTGATAAATTGCCTATAAAAACCTGCATGCCCTAGAAAACTCTAAATTCCCCTAACAAAAATTAGGTAAGGTAATTTATTAATCACCCCAATCTTTGCTCGATCAACCTCTATGCCTCTCTTTGAAATCTTGTGCCCAAGCACAATTCCTTCTTCGACAAGAAAATGGCATTTTTCCTAATTAAGTACCAAGTTGTATTATTAACACCTTTTTAGAGAATTTTCCAAGTACTTTAGTCAATCTTTAAAAGAATCACCAACGACTAAAACATCATCCATAAAAAATTCAATGGTGTCTTCGACCATATCAGAGAAGATAGACATCATACACTCTAAAATATGGTTGGGGTAATGCATAGCCCGAATGGTATTCCTTGAATACAAAGGTACCATAAGGATATGTAAAATTAGTATTATCTTGGTCCTCAAGTGCAATAGTGATCTAATTATAGCTTGGGTACCCATCAAGAAAGCAATACTTGATGTTGGGTGTATTTATACCCCTAAGAACCATAATTTACACATATTTTAGCTAATTTTTGAGGATAAATTATATAATTCCTTCACTTTTAGTCTATTTTCCTTTAAGTGAGCTGACCTACGAGATTAGCATATTTTTCAGGTATTAATGATGAAGATTTCAGCACTTTATGGACCTGTGAGCAGCAAAGGAAAACTTCACATTAGAGGGAAGGCAGCTTTTGGACTGAAAGTGATGCATGGGAACTTTTTCCCAGGCAAACCCAGTATTTTTAAAGACTTAAGGATGCAGTAGCAACTTATTAGACAAGGATTCTATTAAAAACCTTATTGCTGAATTTTTCAGCATCATTATCATTCGACTATTATTTATAATTCAGTTTGGAGATTCTGTAATTTTTGGCACAGAGAAACACGGCTTACACTTGAGCATCGGATAGAAGGGAACACGTTATTCCCTCACTGTCGCTAATCATCCCCATCGCTAAGATTATTCTAAGTTGAGGTATGATGATTATGTTTATTGTGATTTCCGTTGTATCCATGAGTAGCTAAACTTCTCTGTTAGGGTTATGGAAACCTTGTAAGATATGATCTATTGCTATGAGTTTGTGAATTCTTGATGTGTATGCTACTTATATCATTACTCTCTTCATTTTAATTGAATTCTCATGGTTGAAAACATAGAGAATACGCCATTATAGCATTAACTTGTTCGAGAGAAAAGTTACATGTTTGGAAAAGAGAGTGTGACTAGAAAATAGGGTTTCCAACCTCTATTTACACGATTAATGCCTTAACCGGATTAATTCCTTGGAGAATTCGTACCAATAGTTACACACTTTAGGTTCGAGAGAGCTAAGGTGAAATAATCCTTGATGGTTGAAAAGCACTAGGATTTAGAATTAGAATACGATTCTCTATAAGTGCATGCATGTCTAACTTCCGCATTACTCATAGTTAATAGATAAGTAGAAATTACAAGGTGGACATAACCCTAACTTATCATTCTCTGTGATTAAAACTTACTACACATATTATTCCATCGTTACTTTGTCAATATTATTTCACGCCTAAACCATACCCCCCCTTTTCCATGGAATTTTCGACCAACAGTCTACTAATAATTGCAACACTTAGTGACCAGTGTATTCCTTGTGGAATTCGACACCCAACCCAGTTGGGTGCTATATTTGACAGCGACCGCTTACACTTTCTAACGAGAGCTGTAATTTGGGCATATCAAATTTTGGCGCCGTTGCCGGGGAATACAGTTGTCAACTAAGTTTGTGATAGTTAATAGGCCCTTTGGTCAAAGATTCTCGAATTTTACTTTCTGTTTGTTGTTTTTGTTTTGTTCTGGTTTGGTAGAGTGCATGCCAAATACACGAAGATCTGGTCAACCATTATTACCCATAAATCCTGGACCACAACTTATTGGCAGAATGGATGCACAACGATACATTGAAAGAAGGGTTGCTCAACAGGAGCAGGCTAGATTAGTTGCATTGGCAGCCGCTCAATTGCATCAACAGAATATTGACAACCCAGGTCGGGAAACAAATCTGGATGATGAGGACCTGGGTGATGATGAATTACTAAATCCAAGGCGTGCAGATGAGGTGGCAGCGCCTGTGAACAGAAGAGATCGTTAAGCTAGAATGAGACCTGAATGCCAAGCTGTGCAGGTTCCTTTTGATAATGATGATGATGATCTGGACGGGGCTGGTGCCACAGGGGCTATTATTCCTTCACCTTTGGCACCCGGAGCCAAGTTCAATACCACTAGCACCATGATTCAGCTATTGCAACTCAAAGGGTTATTTGGTGGACTTGCAGGCGATGATCTGAATATGCATCTGATCAATTTCATCTCAATATGCAAGTCGTTTGACAATCCAGGAGTTGGACAGAATGCAATTCGGTTGCGCTTATTCCCATTGTCTCTATCTGGAGAGGCAACTTTATGGTTGAACGGGCTAACTCTTGACTCTATTACTAATTGGAGGCAATTGAAAGACGCCTTCTCAGAAAGATTCTTTCCGCCATCGAAGAGAGCATAATTAAGAGATGAGATCAGCAATTTTCGATAGCTTCCAACTGAAGCTCTCTACAAAACATGGGAGAGGTTCAAGAAGAAGCTTATGCGGTGCCCAAATCATTAGATGATCAATATCCGCTTGATGGAAATATTATATAGGGGTTTGAACTCGGTGACTAAGCCAGTGGTTGATAATGCTATAGGTGGGTCATTCATGGACCTTACTTTTATTAAGGCGAGTGATATGTTGGTTGTATGACAAAGCAGAGTATAGCTTGGCATACCAGGGATTCTAAGGTGGCAAGCTCTACTACATCTATTGGTATGACTGCAGAACAGAGATGAAGACAAGAGAAACGTGACCAGGATATGGCTCACATGAAAACGCAGATGGATTTTCTTACTAAGTATTTATTATCAGGGAAGATAGAGAAGGTCAAGGTTGTTGTATCACAGGGAAGAGATGAATCCGATTCTGAGGAGGAGGCGAACTACTTAAATAATCAGGGGGGTTCCGAGGCAATGCCCAAGGAAACCAAGGTCAAAACTATTATGAAAAATTAGGATACAAGGATCGCGATCTAGGTAGTTGGAAGAATAAGACTAACAGGAGTGGTTTGTATGTTCCTCCTGGAAATCGTGAGGCTGTGTCGTCTGGCTCTAGGAAGATGTCCATGGAAGATATGATGGCTAAGCTGTTGAAAGGAGTGGAGGCAACTAACATGGGCGTAACTGAGGTAAAAAATGATTTGTCCTCAATAAATCAATTGGTTGACTCGCATTCCACTGTAATAAAATAGCTGGAGCAATAATTGAGTCAACTATCAGCGGCATTCAACCAAAGAAAGGCTGGCACTTTACCTAGCGACACTGTGCAAAACCCAAGGAATGACGGATCATGTATGGTTATTACTACCAGGAGTAGTAAGGTGTTGGAAAATCCATCTAAAGGCAAGCAGGTGGTTGATAATATAGAAGAGAATGTTATTAAACGTTCTTGATATTACACCTATATGTCAGCAGTCCGAAAAGATCAAGCATGGGAATCAAAATAAAAAGGAAGTGGTGGAGAAAACTCTTCCAAATCCACCACCACCCTTTCCTCAGAGACTGAAGAAGAAGGCTGATGACACCAAGTTCAATAAATTCATGACCATGTTGAAGCAGTTGACTACTAATGTGCCTTTGGTGGAGGCATTGGAGCAGATGTCAGGGTACGCCAAATTCATGAAGGACCTGTTGACGAAGAAAAGGGTAGCAAGCTATGAACTGACAGATAATGTTCATCATTGTAGTACGATTGCCACGAGATATTTAGTATTGAAGAAGGCAGATCCTGGTGCTTTCACTATTCCTTTCACGGTTGGATCTTTGGATTTTGCTAAGGCGTTGTACGATTTGAGGGCTAGCATCAATTTGATGCCGCTATCCATTTACAGAAAGTTAGGGTTGGGCGATCCTACACCAACTAATATGCGGCTCGTGATGGCAGATAGGTTGGTAAAACGACCTATTGGTATCTTATATGATGTACTGGTGAAGGTTTCTACCTTTATTTTTCCTGTAGACTTTGTTATTTTGGATTGTGAGGTGGATTCTGAAGTTCCCATAATCTTGTGTCATCCTTTCCCCACAACAGGAAGTGTGCTTATTGATTTAAGAGCTAATGAGCTTTTATTTCAGATGAATGACGAAGTGGTCCATTTTGATGTATGCAAATCAATGAAGCAGCCTAAAGATATGAATGTGTTCTCTATAGCTAAAGTTTATTATGAAGATGAGAAAGAATTATCTGTAGAGAAGCAGCTTATTGTTGAGCCATTGGTTGTTGTGCTTATGAATTTTGAGCGTAAGGATGTTGAAGAGTGTGAAGAAACTATTTGTGCTCTAACAGGAATGAGGTCCTATTCTCATGCCCCTAAGAAGCTGGACCTTGATCTTAAGAATCGACCCTTACCACCAGCGAAACCATCCATTGAAGAGCCACCAGTGCTAGAATTGAAAGAGCTACCCAGTCATCTAAAGTATGCATTCTTGGGAAGTGGAAATACACTTTCGATTATTGTTGCGGCTGATTTAGGTGAACAACAAGTAGCGGCTCTCATCTCTGTTCTGAAGAGGTACAAGAGAGCCATTGGTTGGACTATTGCTAATATAATTAGCATCCCTCCTGGGATATGTATGCACAAGGTTCAGCTCAAAGAATATTGCGTGCCCACTATTAAGCATCAACGTCGTTTGAATCCACCTATGCAAGAGGTGGTGAAGAAAGAAATTATTAAGTGGTTAGATGCAGGGGTGGTGTATCCAATCTCAGATAGTAAATGGGTGAGTCCGGTACAATGTGTGCCCAAGAAAGAGGGCATGACGGTAGTCGCAAACAAAAAGAATGAGCTAATTCCACTCAGACCTGTCACAGGGTGGAGAATGTGCATGGACTACCAGAAGATGAATTCGTGGACGCTAAAGGATCACTTCCCAATGCCATTCATGGATCAAATGCTTGATCGATTGGCAGGGAAAGGATGGTTCTATTTCTTAGATGGTTATTCCAGATACAATCAGATTTGCATTGCTCCTGAATATCAAGAGAAGACCACTTTTACATGCCCGTATGGTACTTTTGCGTTCAAATGAATGCCATTTGGGCTATGTAATGCACCTTCCACTTTTCAGCATTGTATGATGTCCATTTTTTCTGATATGGTTGAAGACACCTTGGAGGTGTTCATGGATGACTTTTTGGTTGTAGGTGAGTCATTTGAATCATGCTTGGTAAATCTGAGTATGGCTTTGCAGAGATGTGTTGAATTCAACGTGGTACTAAATTGGGAGAAGTGTCATTTTATGGTTAAAGAAGACATTGTTCTTGGGCATAAAGTCTCTGAAAAAGGAATTGAGGTTGATCGAGCCAAGATTGAATTTATCGACAAACTACCACCTCTAATTTCTGTAAAGGGAGTTTGGAGTTTCCTCGGTCATGCAGGTTTTTATCGGAGGTTTATTAAACACTTCTCCAAGATTGCCAGCCCATTATGCAAACTTTTGGAGAAAGATGCAAAATTTGACTTTGGTAAAGATTACTTGAAGGCATTTGAATGCCTCAAAGGGAAGCTAGTTGAAGCTCCTATTATTGTAGTGGCTGATTGGTCTCTACCTTTTGAAGTTATGTGTGACGCAAGCGGGGTAGCATTGGGTGTTGTACTTGGTCAGAAAAGAGAAAGGCTATTTCATCCAATCTACTATGCGAGCAAAGCCTTGAATGGAGACCAGAAGAACTACACCGTCACTGAACAAGAGCTTCTAGCAGTTGTTTATGCTTTCAAAAAGTTCTGTGCTTACTTGTTGGGAACCAAAGTAGTGGTTCATACAGATCATGTAGCTCTGAGATATCTAATGGCAAAGAAGGATGCTAAGCCAAGGCTAATTAGGTGGGTGTTATTGCTTCAAGAATTTAATTTTGAGGTAAAGGATAGAAAAGGTTGCGAAAACCAAGTAGCGAATCATCTATCTAGACTTGAAAGTGAGCACATAGTGCAACCATACCTTGATATTGATGATGCATTTCCCTACGAAGATATCTTAGCCACTATGGTGAAAGACTTATCGTGGTATGCAGACTTTGCGAACTACGTGGTAAGTAAAATGATTCCTGAGCATCTCTCCTTTCATCAAAAGAGAAAGTTCATGCATGATATGAAACAATACTTCTGGGATGAGCCGTATCTTTTTCGACGATGTGCGGATGGTGTTATTAGGCGATGCATCTCAGATATGGAGGTGCCTAGCATATTGGAAGCAAGTCATGCTTTCCAAGTTGGGGGTCACCATGCAGGTGATCGGACGGCCAGGAAGGTACTACAAAGTGGCTATTATTCACCTTTGTTATTCAAGGATGCCTATGATTTTCTGAGAAGATGTGATCACTGTCAGAGGCAAGGCGCCATCTCAAAGCACCATGAGATGCCCATGTCTAAAATGCTTGAGGTAGAGTTATTTGATGTCTGGGGTATTGATTTCATAGGCCCATTTGTGAGTTCATTTGGGATGAAATATATCCTAGTTGTTGTGGACTATGTATCCAAATGGGTCAAAGCAGTCGCACTAACTGATAATGAAGGTAAGCGTGTTGTAGCGTTCGTAAAGAGAAATATCTTCTCTCGTTTTGGGATACCTCATAACATCATAAGCGATGGAGGATCACACTTTTACAACAAGCTGTTTAGAGCCGTATTGGCGAAATATGGGGTCAAGCAACATAAGGTAGCTACACCTTACCACCCACAAACTAGTGGGCAGGTAGAGGTTTCTAATCGGGAGATCAAGCTGATCCTTGCTAAGACTATAAATGCTAGTAGGAAAGATTGGTCCCGAAAGCTGGACGATGCCTTATGGGCTTATAGGACTGCGTTCAAGACACCAATTGGCATGTCACCTTACCAACTAGTTTATGGGAAGGCTTGTCACTTACCAATTGAGCTAGAACATAAAGCACTGTGGGCATTGAAGCGGCTTAACCTGAATTGGGACTATGCTATTAATCTGAGATTGGAACAACTGAATGAGATGGAAGAATTCCATCTACATGCGTATAAAAGAGCAGATCTCTACAAAGGAAGAATGAAAAAATACCATGATCAGAGGATTATCTAATCATTTTTGTTGTTTTTAATTAAGTTTAGGTGCAAGATGTATAAAGGAGAAGATTAGTCCCAAATTTTGATTTGAAAGTAAGACATGCGAAAGGTGGTAAGTTAGGAATGAAGGAGCAAAGGCTATCGGCTAGGCATTGCCTATGCCAATCTAGGCAATACCATAGGCGTCGCGTATGCCATTGCCTATGCTCACTGTCTCACATAGGAAATAGGCAAGGTGCCGCCTATGCCAATCTAGGCAATAGGCAAGGCTCCGCCTATTCCAAACAAGGCAATACCATAGGCGCCGCCTATGCTAAGCATTGGCAAAGCAATAGGCGCCGCCTACCTATCCCTTTTTGTTTCCTAACCCAATTGTACATGGATCAAACCCAACCCATGGCTTAGTCTATAAATAGATCCTCAACCTTAGAACACAATGCACTTGTTTTCTCACACTAGGCACCGCCCAAGCTTCCCAATTCTCTCAAAGTTTTTCTTTTTGCTCATCTAATCTTGCAAACACATATTCCGTATCCATCACCACGTAAGTTACTCTTTTATATTCCATAGTTGTTGTACTATTACGCTTATAATGGTTGGTTAGCTTTTGAAGTGGTGTTAGGTGATAAGAATATGGTTGGTTTGTTATGATACATCTAGTTGAGTGAAAAAATATGTGTGGGTGTTCTTGAATTTTTTCCGACTTGTATTTGATTGTTATTCACTGTCATATTTTTATGGAGTAGAAATTGTGAAGTTAATGCATAATCTTGAAAGTTGAAAGCTTGAATGTTTGAATGACTCGTTCATCGAGATAACAATCATGATTGACCACAAGCATAAGATGTTGTGATTATTTCTATGCAATAACCTGATACGATCTCTATGTGGTAGTCTTGTTCAAAAAGTGCCTTAATCCAAACATGAAAGGATAGTCAAGATTACATGAAAGTATGACTGTGCTAAACATGTTGTTAGAACATATCGCATAAATGTATGTGCCAACAAATAAAGTGTGGGGTCGTGCCACTACTGTTTGTTTTTTGATTGAATCTTCCGAGAGGAAGATAACATAACTCTATTTTAATCTCAGGTAGAATGGCCCCAAAAGGACGACAAGGAAAAGAAAAAGTGTTCACCTCACAAAAAGGTCAGAAAAGTTCAAGAAAAGAGCAAGATGAGTCCTCCTCTTTGCAAGTTCCTCGACGTACTTTCAGGATAAAGTGAGTCCTAGAGGAGGAAGGGAAGGAGTGGTACAAGAACAACAAAGTAAAAAAATATGTTCACGTGGATTTGATGCAGAAGGAGAGTCTAGTAAAGAGAGAGCCCCATATTTTGGCCATAATCATGGCACTAAATCTTGATTTCATTTTCTGAGATATGGGGGAATGCAATCTTGATCTAACGCGAGAGTTTTATGCCAATTGGTCCCCAAAGACTACCGGAAGTGAAGTAAAGATTCGGGGCCAAGTCTTGCAACTGAATGTGGTGTTCTTCAACTCTTTTCTGGGCCTTCCATCTGTGGATCCATCACCGCTCAAGGAGCTTTATCACAGACCTCCCTACAGGGCCATCAGACATACACTGTGCGGATCAAGGTCAATGGCACGGTGGATTCGTCACAAAGATAACGGTCGGCACAATACCTTCCCGTATTCTTCCTTGAACAGAGAAGCTCGTATATGGTTGAGGATAGTCAACTCTTGCTTGATTCCTGGGACACAGTACACAAAGATCACACGTGATCGAGTATGCTTGGTGTACGCTCTGATGACGAATATTCCCATCAACATTGGTGCGGTTATACGATCGTCAATGTGTAAAGCAAGGCTGCACAAAAGGTCCCATTTCAGCTTTGGCAATTTGTTGACTGCGATCTTAAGGAAGGAGCACATTGAAGAAGAACCTGCAGATCATAAGCTTCCACACAACCCGAAGAAGGTTGATCTTACAAAAGTTAAAGAGCCTGAAATTGGTCATGGCATCAACCTTACCACTGCAGACAGACATGCTCGAGGTCAAAGTTTCTTTATCCATCTATATGGCATGACTAGGTTTACCATGATGAGTGGGTGTCGTATTCCGACTGATGCAGAGCTTTAGCATTAGGACTATGACTACCCGCTGAATGAGCATGCGCGGGCTATGTGTGGAGTGGGGGTATATTTTGAGGAACCTCTCGATGATGACGTGCCAACTGACGATGATTGCCAACTGCCAGACTCAGATATGGAGGACAAATCTGAGGATGACGACTCTGATGATGATTCCGACGTAGGGGGTTTGACCCCAGACATAGAAGAGGAGTCCGACTAATCAGGTTTTCCTTATTTATTTCCACTGAGGGCAGTGTGTCCCGTCTAAGTGTGGGGTACGGGTATTTGTATGCTGTACCTCTTTGCCTACATTTATTCTTGTTCTTGTTTGTTTGAATTAGTCGTAGTTAATTAGTCGTAATTAGTTAGTTACATTTTAGATTTTTTTAGATTTTGCATGAAATTGTTCTGATAGACGGCATGGTATTATAACAAGAGTTTGTGCTAAATCATTACTATTGAGACATTTAGGCTCTAAGTGTGACTTACTGTGTGATAATTGTGTGGTTTAATTCATTCATCTGTGGGTCAAGAATCTATAATGCTCCCAATTAAGTTGACCATGTGCCTTGTGTATGTGAGGTTATAGTATATTCTGTGTTGTGACTGATGCTAGAACTTTCCTGGTGTGTGTGTGAAGCGAAATAAAGAGTGTGAGTTTAGGAGATGATTTAGGCATTTCTTTGGCAGCCTGTAATTGTTTACCTTCTTTTTACCTACCTTTTTACATTGTCCTAGTGAACCCCCTTTGAGCCTTTAGCTATTTTCTTTGACAGCCTCATATGTAGCCTAATCCATTTTTTTTTCAAGACCATAATTTGATCCAAATTCCTAAGCGCTTTAAATTGTAGAGTCATGTGGCAAAATAAGATGAAAATGGTGAGAGTGATGCCTCAGAGTGTATTGGTACTTGAAAATGTTGTGAAAAAGAGTGGCTATCATAGAGGTGCTTTATAAAAAAAATAATAAATAAATAAATTATAATTAAAGAAATAGAAAAATAAAAAGATAGTTGTGTTTATGATTGAATAACAAAATAGGTGAAAAGGGTTTGGTAGATGAAAGGAAGGTAGAGGGGTTGCTTAAAAGAGAGTGTAAATGGCATAACGTTGTGTATTAAAGCGCTTAGGGAACATAGTCACTATTTCTGGCCAAAATAGTCCTACCTGTCCCTTAGCCTACATTACAACCTGTAAAGACCTATTTGATCCTAAGCTTAGCATTTTATATTAGTGGAGCATTACACTAAGGGCAAGCCTATGGTCATCAGTTGCAATATAAGAATTCTTTGTGAGAGTGAGAGCAAGGAGAGTCTTATACCCATGTTTCGAAAAATGCAAAACTATGAGTGATTATGGGTGATATCTTGTGTGAGACACACATGGTTGATGATTGTTGGGTAGTTTTGTATGATTCTTTGTGGCTTAACTTATGGATACAAATTAACCATCCTAACGAGTCTATGTTGGAGGTTGAGTTGTTTCTAGTAATGATCAAGAAACCTACTCTTTGTTAATAATTGTCGTGCATGTCTTGAGGATAAATTTTGTGTTGCTATTGTGAAATTCTAGTTAGGATTTTGCATGGATGTCATATTTTGTTCGAGGACGAACAAAGCTTTAAGTGTGGGGTGTTGATTTTGGGCGTATTTATACCCCTAAGAACCATAATTTACCCATATTTTAGCTAAGTTTTGAGGATAAAATATATAATTCCTGCACTTTTAGTCCATTTTCCTTTAAGTGAGCTGACCTACGTGATTAGCATGTTTTTCAGGTATTAATGATGAAGATTTCAGCACTTTATGGACCTGTGAGCAGCAAAGGAAAACTTTACATTAGAGAGAAGGCAGCTTTTGGACTGAAAGTGATGCATGGGAACTTTTTCCCGGCCAAACCCAGTATTTTTAAAGACTTAAGGATGCAGTAGCAACTTATTAGACAAGGATGCTATTAAAAACCTTATTGCAGAATTTTTCTGCATCATTATCATTCGACTATTATTCGTCATTCATTTTGGAGATTCTGTAATTTTTGGCACAGAGAAACACGGCTTACACTTGAGCATCGGATAGAAGGGAACACGTTATTCCCTCACTGTCGCTAATCATCCCCATCGCTAAGATTATTCTAAGTTGAGGTATGATGATTATGTTTATTGTGATTTCCGTTGTATCCATGAGTAGCTAAACTTCTCTGTTAGGGTTATGGAAACCTTGTAAGATATGATCTATTGCTATGAGTTTGTGAATTCTTGATGTGTATGCTACTTATATCATTACTCTCTTCGTTTTAATTGAATTCTCATGGTTGCAAACATAGATAATACGCCATTATAGCATTAACTTGTTCGAGAGAAAAGTTACATGTTTGGAAAAGAGAGTGTGACAAGAAAATAGGGTTTCCAACCTCTATTTACACGATTAATGCCTTAACCGGATTAATTCCTTGGAGAATTCATACCAATAGTTACACACTTTAGGTTCGAGAGAGCTAAGGTGAAATAATCCTTGACGGTTGAAAAACACTAGGATTTAGAATTAGAATACGATTCTCTATAAGTGCATGCATGTCTAAATTCCGCATTACTCATAGTTAATAGATAAGTAGAAATTACAAGGTGGACATAACCCTAACTTATCATTCTCTGTGATTAAAACTTACTACACATATTATTACATCGTTACTTTGTGAATATTATTTCACGCCTAAACCATACCCCCCCTTTTCCGTGGAATTTTTGACCAGCAGTCTACTAATAATTGCAACACTTAGTGACCAGAGTATTCCCTGTGAGATTCGACACCCAACCCAGTTGGGTTCTATATTTGACAGTGACCGCTTACACTTTCTAATGAGAGATGTAATTTGGGCATATCAATACCATCCTCTGCTTGCTAACTTGTCTAACATCTGATCCATGAAAGGCTTGGGGAAATGGTCCTTCTGAGTTCATGCATTCAATTTTCTATAATCCATGCACACTTTCCATCCAATGATTGGCCTCATAGGCACTATCTCATTCTTCTCGTTAGGCACCACAGTAATTACTCTTTTCTTTGAAACGCATTGTATCGGACTAACCCACTTCCTATTAGCAATGGGATACACTACACCAGCATCTAACCACTTAATTATTTCATTCTTTACCACCTCCTACATAGAAGGATTAAGTCAACATTGATGTTCAATAGATGGAACATATTTCTATCAAGTTGTATTTTGTGAGTACACAAATCGGGTGGAATGTCCACAATATCTGCAATGGACCAACCAATGGCCCTCTTGAATCTCTCCAATACTAACAATAATTTTTCAACTTTTGACTGCCTCAGATCAGCTGCAATAATAACTAGAAAAGTATTGTTGGTTCCTAAAAATATGTATCGTGAGTGAGATGGGAGGTCCTTCAACTCTAACACCAGTGGTTCCTCAATGGATGGGCGAGCAGGTAGAGTAGTTCTATTCTTCAAGTCTAAATCAAAATTCTTCGGTGCAAAATTATAACCACTCTCATGTATTTTACTTACTAGCTCCTCGTACTCTTTGATACCATTAGAGTCAATATTCATGATCACAGCTGCCAGAGCTTCGATACCTAGACTCTCTTCAATAGGAACAACTGTATCAGAACCATCATCTTGTAGATTAATTGCATCAACATCAAGGAATGAATCTATCTCCTCAGCATATACATCAATCTTAGATACCACTCTCAATTCATTAGTCTGCTTTATTGATCTACATATATTGAATATCGCATGTTCATCATTGAGTTGCAACATTAGATATCTTTTCTTCAGATCAATTAGCATCTTACCTTTGGCTAAAAATGGTCTTCCCAAAATAATTAGGACCTGAAAGTCAACTTCACAATCTAATATAACAAAATTAGCTTGAAATATAAAAGAATACACTTTTACCAACAGACTTCTTCATTAGTCTGTCAACTATCACTAGTGTGATATAGTTGGTTTAGGAGCTCCCAACCCTAACTTCTTCAATATGGCAAAAGGAACGAGGTTGATGCTAGCCCTCAAGTCATTAATGCTCAAGTGAAATTAAAAGGTCCAATAGTGCAAGGTATTGAGAAAGCGCCAAGGTCCTCCTTCTTCTCTACCAAAGATCTAGTAACTACAACACTACAATGATAAATATTATTGGTTGTCTCATAAGTATCTGACGTTTTCTTGGTGCTTAAATCCTTCATAAATTTTACATATCATGGCATCTTCTCTAATACCTCTACAAGCGGTATGTTGAAAGTCAACTTTTTTACCATAGAATCAAAATTTTGATACTTACCATCTTGTTGTTTCTTTCTCATTCTTTTTGGATAAGGTGGATGGGGTCTTGGAATGGGCTTCGGCACAAGCTTTGTAGCCTTCTCTTCTCCTCTATTCTGCTTGCTGCTGCTCTTAATATCATCCGACTCATCCTCACTCTTCTTCTTATCAACTATAGGTACAGATGGTTTATAGTAACCTTACCACTTCAAGTGGTAATGGCATGGCATTGACTATCATTTCTAAGATTTACCACTATATTTCTCGAAAGAGTGATGGGTTGTCTCTAATTCACTGTGGCTGACATCTGACCAAATTGCTGGTCCAATTTCTTGATTGTTGTAGTATATGACTCAACTTTCTGATTCAATCCTGATAGATCAGCTTCAATATCCTATAGGTAGTTCTCTTAACTCTCTTTCTCTTTTACCAGCTAAGACAAAATTTCCTCCATTCTAGACTCTGTATCTTGACTACCTGGTGAAATATACTTATCACTCTTCTCCTTATAGTCATCTTTATGCTACCAATCACCATATCAGTCTCTATTCCTATCTCTGTATCTATTATTATAATAGCTCCGACCTTGATTCCCTTGGCCTGGGGCTCAAAAATTTATTAATCTATGATTAAGATACTTTACCTCTTCTTTAGATTCGATCTTAAATGGTTTGGAAGTAGACCCCTATTCCATAATTGCATTCACTTTCTCAGCACTCATTGATGCAAATTGTTTGGTAACAAACCCAATATCTATATAAAGTTGTGCAACCTCTTATGCTACTATGTCATTCGCTGCTCCAAAAGTATTTGATGCTTTAATAGAATATGTACCACAACCATATTTTGAATCTCAAGTATGACATCCTCTGTTAGTAACCACAATATCATCTAGCATTTTCTGTGCAGCTTCCCAGCAAAGACGCATAAATACTCCTCCTAAAATAGTATCTATGATATTTCTTAAACTATTATTTTGTGATTAATAGAAAATATCAGACAAGTTAGATCCTCTAATTCTTTGATTTGGTATGCTCAGCTTCTTCTTTAATCAAAACCACACCTTACACATAGACTCTACAAGTAGCTATCTGAAATTATAAATTTTATCCTTCAGCTATGAAATCTATGCAGTAGGAAGAATCTACTAAGAAACTGTCTTTAACTCATGCCAAGTAGTGATTGATCCTCTTGAAAGTTCCCCTAATCATAGTGATGCTTCACTTGTCAAAGAGAATGGGAACAACTTCAATCTTAATGCTTTTTAATTAACCCCCAGAATATTATAATATGCACAGATACTAAGAAAATTTTTAAGGTGCACCTTTGCATCATCCTTTGATGCACTCAAAAATACACCTTTCAGATTCAACAATTGAATCATAGCACTAGGGATATCAAACTTCACATTAAAGGCTAAAGCAGGTGGAATAATGGCTCCAGCCTCAGTAGGCTCAATATAACCCAGATCTTCATAATATTCCTCATATGGGTCTAAGTGTTGATATACTAGAATAAATGAAGCTTTGCCTCTCTGAACTTGATGATCAATAACCTATCTCAGCCTTAGTAGTACACTTTGTTGAGCTACTACCACCTCTATAGAAAGTCTGGCTTCTTCTATTTTTTATGTTTTTGCTGCAATAGTTATTGTGTTTGTAAGTTTGCAATATTCTGTGGATCTAAAAAAACACGTGGGAGTGTCATGTTCAAATCCACTTATGGGGGATCTTGAACCCCTTCGCAAACTTGTCCTAAGATCCTTCTCGACATTTGAACTTGGCATATACCAGCGTATACCAAAGCAAAACCCAAAATTAAAAACCCTCAAACTTTACTGACCCAATTCACTACTCAAACTATATTCCCCAACAACAGTGTGAAAATTTGATGTCTCCCAAACTACACTCCTCTCAGAAGTATAATACAGTCAATTGCAAATATAATAATGCAACTAGGTTGGGTTCGATCCCATAGGAAAAATATGAATAGTTTCTTGTCTTGATCTAATCCACAAGCGGTACAGGAAAGTAAATGGGAGATTTATAGTATTAATTATAAGTAGGAACCAAATCTTGAGTCTTTTTGAGTTGTAATCAATAAGAGATGAACACTAGGTTTGTGTTCCACCTGTCTTCTCAACTCCATAAATTTCCCATGATCAACCTAATTATTTTGTTGTTCTGCATGCATAGTCTATAAGATAGGTATTATCAATTACCAAGTAAGTTACAAGATAAATTTCACCCTTTACTGCGTAAGTCTAAGGTATCGCCTTATTGCATCTTGCTAAGATCGTTGTTCACTCATCTGGGTAGGATTGAGTGATTAGATGAAATGGCATGAACTAAAAGGTAGAGATAAATCCCAAATCACTATCCTAGTCTTCTTTTCCAAATTACAATCTCCTTGGTAAAGATGGATGCGAATACAGGCTATCTTAAAGTACAGTAGATACTTGAGATTAATTATTATGAAGAAGATTAAGATACATGCAAAACCCATATAATAATTGAAAAGCTTACCTCCTCTATGTAGCTAATCTACCAAGGTTCCCACAACTCTAGTCGAGGAGATTAGCTGCTAATGTTTGTGCAAGAAACTATGATTATCAATGAAGAACACATAAAATCAATTGCACAAGAATAAGATGATTAAACTCTAAAGTATTTAATTTAATAAAACCAAAATCTCAATAACAATTGTGAAAATATTACAATAATATGTAAATGAATGAAACTTAATAAAAGATAAACCCTAAGGTATTTATAGTATCTTAAGATAACCTTAAAATCCTAATAAAACTAGAAAAGGTAAAGATAATTCAGCAATCATTATATCGGTATGACTCGATCTTTACTCATATCGGCTTCATATGAGTCATACCCTGCTTTGTCATATCCGTTCCTGTGTCTGATCATCCCATAGGTTTAAATTTTTGTTCAGTAAACAACTTCTTCTTACAAGTCGTACCTGACTGTATGACTCGTGTCCTCCATCCGTATCCACCTGGGACTTTTATTCTTCCTATATGAGTCATACTTAGACTTCTAACTCGTATACTTCTGAAACTTTAATCTTTGAACAGTAGCTTAGGTTCTGTTATTCTTATGACTTCTTTATACATCCCGTATCCTCAGTGTATGGCTAGTATGCATAATTCATATATTTTCTTCACTTGTTCTTTTGTTTGGTTCCTTAATTCTAGAATTCTAACCATTATTTGGCACAACTCATATACTCATCTTATGACTCGTATACATGAGTCATATCTTACCTTCACTTGGCATTTGGCCCTGGTGTTTGCTTCTATTATTGGTATGATTCCTCCTATGAGTTGTATGTTGAGTATATGACTCATGAACTAACTCATATCATGATTAGTTTTGGTATTTTTTAGGTCTTTTTCTTCTCTTTTTATTCAAACACTATTCTACACCTGTTTTTCCTGCATATACACCAAAGTGTATGATATCTACCAAAACACCCTAAGCTCACGTAGAAATTTATAGTTTTAAGCATCAAAAGTGTTATGTTTCCATACCACTTCAGTGGTTTATTATGATGCATCCTGTGTGGGAATGGGTTGCATTTTGATGCAGTATAGTAAGATGATAGCTTATGCCTCTAAACAGTTAAAGGTGCATGAGAGGAATTATTTGACTCATGATTTGGAATTGTTAAATATGGTGTTTTCACTAAAAATCTAGCATCACTATTTGTATGGAGTGCATATGGATATCTTTTTTGATCATAAGATCCTACAATATGTGTTTACACAGAAAGATCTTAACCTTAGGAAAAGAAGATGGCTTGAGATATCCAGAATTATGACATGAGTCATTACTACAATCGTGGTAAAGCTAATGTGGTTGTTTATATTCTTAGTAGGTTATCCATGGGTATTCTAGATTATGTGGTTAAGGAGAAGTGGGAGTTGGTGAAGAACATTCACCATTTAGCTAACCTTGGAGTTTGACTCTTAGACTTTAAGGATGGTGGTGTATTTATAAAGGAGGTGGTGCAGTCATCTCATAGTGCTAAAATCAAAGAAAAACACATGTTGGATTCTGTCTTGATGAGGATCAAGGGTGAAGTAGATGTGTAGAAGGTGATGGCCTTTGAGATTACTTGTGATGGTACGTTGGGATACCAATGAAGGTTTTGAGTTCCCGACATTGATGGTTTATGAGAGAGGATCTTAGTTGAGGTGCATGAGTCATGCTATGCCATTCATCCTAGTTTTACATAAATGTATCATGACCTTAAGGAGATGTATTAGTAGAACTATATGAAGCTAGATGTGGCTAGTTTTATAGCTAAGTGCATGTTGAGTCAATAAGTGAAAGGTGAGGACAGAAGGCCCAAAGGGTTGTATCAAGAAATTAAGTTGCTAGTGTGGAAGTTGGAAGTGATCAATATGGATTTTGTTACCATTTTTCCTCATTCTTGGAATTAGTTTGATTTTATTTGGGTCATCATGGATTGGATGACAAAGTCTGCTCATTTATTGCCTGTGAGGACTAATTTTTTGGATGACGGTTATGCAAGGTTGTACCTCTAAGAGATTGTGAAGTTGTATGGAGTGCCTATTTCTATCATCTCAGATCATGGTATGCAGTTTTCATGTCACTTTTGGTGATCATTTTTGAAAGGTTTGCAGACCAAGGTAAGTCTTTGCACTTATTTTCACCCGTAGTTGGATACGCTAGTAGAGAGAACTATTTATACCACTGAAAGATATGCTTTGAGCTTGAATGATTGATTATAGTGGTAGTTTTGTTGAGCATTTGCCTCTTATTAAGTTTTCTTACAATAATAGCTACCATTCTAGCATTGGGATTGCTCTGTTTGAAGCTTTGTATGGTATGAGGTGTAGGTCTCCTATTAGGTGTTTCAAAGTTGGCGAGGCGGAGATGTTTGGCCCGAATTCGGTTCACCAAGATATGAACAAGGTGAAGGTGATTTGGGATGCGTTTAGGCTGCCCAAAGTCGCCAAAAGTCCTATGTAGATGTAAGGCATAGAAATTTAAAGTTTGAAGGTTTGGGATAGGGTGTTCTTGAAGGTGTCTCCTATGAATGGATTAATGCAATTTTGTAAGTAGGTAAAGCTCAATCCCCTGTATGTTAGTGTGTAATTAGTTTTGGGAAGGGTTGGTAATGTTTTGTATGAGTTGGAGTTTCCTTCTTGTTTAAGCTTCATTCACCCGGTGTTCCATTTTTCTATGTTGAGGAAATGTATGGGTGATCCATCTCAAAATATATCAATCAAGGATATTGGTATTTTGGATTCTATGTCTTATGAGAGGATCCCAGTTGAGATCTTTGATCGATAGGTTTGTCAGTTACAGACCAAGGATGTGGCCTCGATAAAGGTTCTATAGAGGAACTAAAAGGTCGAAGAGGCTACTTGGAAAACTGAAGAGGACATGAAGTCAAAGTATCCATTCCTATTTTCTTCTCTAGTTATTCGTGCGCAAGGTAAGTATTCCTCTTAATATCTTTGTTTTCTAATTTAGTTAAAGAAAAAATTAATTTCCTTACATATTTGATTTATAACTTAGTTAAGGACAGAGTAAAGGTATTAGGGTTTATATTATGCTTGTATTACCTTTTTCCATCAATCGAGAATGAATGATCCAAGTGGGGGGAATTGAATGACCCTAATTTTGGCCCTTGGAAATTTCCTGAGCTTTGAGATCATTATTCTTGTAACGACACACCATACGAGTCATGTTGTGTAGTTACTGGTGTACAAACCCTTGCATATGTTGGTTAATTTGTTGTTGGCCAAGTCCTATCCTAGTTATGAGAAACTTCATACGAATCATATGGTCTTGTGAAGAGAGGGTTAGGGTCATGTCGTATGTTGTCTAGTGTCTAGCCCTTAATGTTCTATCTTATATATGACTAGATCTTACCAGTCATATGGTCTAGTAAAGAGTGGGGCAAGGGAGTCGTAAGTTGGACAGAATGTGGTGTCCAACCTTATTTTCAGGTGACAACATGAAGGTACCAGTCGTATAATGCATTGATGAGTTGGAGGGTTAACTCATAGCCATCTGTGGGTTTCTACAGCTATTAGATGGGGTACTTTAGACATTTCCCATCCCAAGACCCTTAAGACTCCATGCCTTATAACACAAATTGGGCATTCATTCTACACTTAACAAGATTAAAACACTCTCTACACTTTCTCAAAAACCTCTCAAGGAGATTAGGCTAGGGTTTCATCAAGCTATCAAATTAAGGCTTTCAAGGGTGTTTCTCTCAGTCTTGCTTGGTTTCTAAGGAATGGTACTCCTCCCTCATTGTTAGTTAACAAAAAGCTCATGTATTAATGTATGGTTTTCATGGTATTATTGTGGATCTGTTTTTGTTTTGAAATTAATGTTAGGGGTTTTGGTTGTTCTTGGTTGGATAATATTTCCCATGCTTTTCGTATGGATTTTCATGTTATAATTATGGTGTGAACATGTGGTTACATGGGAATGTTCCATTGATACTTGGTTTTGGTTTCGGAAACTATATGCCCTCAACATATTTGTTAAAATGCCAATAAGAATTATTTTTGTCACATAGTTTGACTATTCTTGAAATCTTTGCATTGTATAATATGGTAATGGAACCTAAATTGGTTTGGTTGATTTTAAATGGTTTGTAAAGGACTTGCTGGCCATGGCTTTGTTCTAATTTGAAATATTATGGGGTACATGGGAAACCTTTATGTGTTGGCTAGTGATATTGCTTGCAAGCTATAGTCAGTATGACAATACCACTTCATAATGTCTTGATAATAATGGACTCCTTGAATTGGTGGTTTGGTTATGTGATGAATGTTTTGATTCGGCAATAATGCTGGGTTGTGATAGATAACTGTGAAGGTGTGAGTCCAATGGACGAACACTGGGAACTCATGTTTTCTAACATGAGGGTTGGTTTTGTTGATCATATGCTTGTGGGGTACATGGGAATCCCCCAAGTTTATACTTGTATATATGAATCATGGAGCACGAAGGGTACGTGGGAATCCCCGGCCCCTATGATATATCCAATTTGTGTCACTACACGTATAGGGGCTTGTTCAGGGGGTAACTGGACCCATATATCCCGTGAATGGATTATGACGGTAAAGCTACACACCCCAGATTAATGTTTTAAATGCGTGCTAGAGCTTGTTCCATATCCTAGAACGATATATATGTATGTATGTGACGCATATAGTTGTTTAACTTAATTTTAAATCACTAGCAATATTTTATCTTATCCCTGAGTACATGCTACAATTCACTCCACTAATCATCTTTGGGCACTATATTCCCACACGATGCAAAAACCAGCCATACTACCATTCTTCCTTCTCAGTGACTTGGATTCAGGGACAACTTTGAGTCAACCTAAAGTGGTGAGCTTTTATACTCTAAATTACTCCTTATCATGCTATGAACTTCTTTTCATTTTATTATTTCCTTGGATTGCTATTCGTCTATGGTTGGGGTCATGTCTCGACCGGATGTTATTTGACTTTGGTTAGAGGATTTGACGGACTAATATGGGCATAAGCAGTGTTAGTATTGGTGTCAGCCTTGGAATTGGTATTGGCATTTGGATTGGTTTTGGTTGGATATTTGTTTGTGGTTGATTGTTCACAGTTATAACCTTATTGGATGTATTTATATTATTACTGTTTTATCTTATGTATGTTCTAAATTCATCCGACATAGGTTGCAGGGTGATTATGATTGGGTATTGGGGGTAGTCTCCAGCTCTAGTAAGACTTAAGACACCCAACACAACTAGATCCTGGTTTGGGTCGTGTCACATATTATCATAAAAATATTTTGAACTAGCTCAATCTTATAAGGGAGAAAACCTAGCCTACCTCAACGTCGAAGAAGGCTCAAAGATCTGCTAAACCACCATTTTTCCATTTAGAGAAGCCTCCTCAAGATGCCAAGATATCATAAATACATTCTACTCATCAAGAAAAGAATAAAGATACCCATATTGCACCATTGTTAGTCAGGTCCAAATATCACACAAAACCCTATGTGGGTGCCACTTATGAAAATTACATTTTTGAAACCAACCCATCATTCTTACATGCTCAAGCAATCATTACGCTCAAAATCAATGAAATCCAAGATAAATTATGGCTAAAATCAAGCCCTAAAATTTTTGGAGGTTTGAGAAAAAAATCAAAAAAATCCACCAAGAAAAGGGTGAATTTTACCTTAAATCGGAAGATAAACATGAAAACAAGTGTTACTTATGCTTCCTAATCACCCACAAGCTTCAATTCATCTTTATCTCACTATTCAGGGTTTATTCTCTCAAGAAATGGCTAATTTCACAACATAAGGGGTGTATTTATACCCATACCAGATCCTCGGGTTCCGCTATCGTGGCCCAAGACCTGCGATTGCACTATTCTTTGACTGGTTAGACTAGTTGTGATCGCACAAATGTACCTATCACACTAGTTACCTTCTTCCACATGAGTTGCGATTGCAACCTCCTCTTCCATGATCCCACTAATTTTTCCTACCTAGTATACCATGATCACGGGCCTTGGCTAGCGATAAAAGCAGCACCAGATGATAGATGAAACTTGGAAAATCATCCAAGTCTCTGCCAAGCCCTCAGGATTCATCCAGAATCCCATATACGCAAATGAACTACATAGCTATACCAAATTTGATGTTCTAGACTCAATAGCGCAATTAGATTTTTCATTCAAGATTTTTTCGACCAAATATGGGTCCCACACCCATATTTTATTTTCTTAACTTTCAGACCAGTAGGGAAATATAAGCCCGAGTGCCTTAGGACCTGAACCAACAGTCCGCCTAGCCTAAAATCAATTTTCTAGAGCTGCTAGCGCCGTCAAAATTTACATTTGACATAATTTTACTGGAGTTTTTGTTTAGTGTCCATTTGGAACCATCGAAGAATTCAAAAGAGGGAATTGGTTCTAAAAAACAAATGAACTGCGTAGTCACTGTACTATTAATTCAAGAAATTAATATGACTTAGAGAAGTTATAGAGAAGCTTTAATAGCAAAAATAAGAGGAAATATGGAAAATGACTTGAAGGGTCATTACAATATCCACTACTAAAGGGACTTTCGTTCACAAACGTTAAGGACTATGATATCACTAAAGTCTCGAACAGGTAAGGATACTCGATCCACATCTCTCTTTCGATCTCCTAAGTGGCGTCTTCCATTGGCCGATACATGATTGAACCTTAACTATAGGAATCTCCCTAGTGTGCAACCGCTGGACATCACTATCCAAAATGAGCATAGGATCCTCTACAAAGGTCAAACGCTCATCCAACTAGACTGAGTCCCATCGAAGAACATGAGACGGATCAAGAATGTATCTTCGCAACATAGAAACATGGAAAACTTGATGGAAAAAAAAAATTTGGAGGTAAAGATAATTCATTAGCCACCTAACCAACAGTGCGAAGAATCTCAAAAGGTCCAATATATCTAGGGTTGAGCTGGCCCTTCCTCCCAAACCTCATCACACGCTTCATGGGTGATACACAAAGAAAAACACAATCACCAACTATAAATCACAAATAACAAAGCTTAAGATATGCATTGGCCTTCTACCTACTCTGAGATACTCTGAACCTATCCTGAATCACCCTAACTCTATCCAATGAATCCTGAACAAAATCAATACCATGGGGCCTATCCTCAGAAGTATCAAACCATACAATCAGAGAACGACATCTACTACCATACAAAGCCTCAAAAGGTGCTATCTCAATACTCGAATGATAGCTATTATTATAGGCGAACTCTACCAAGGCTAAATGTTTCCCCCACTTGCCTCATAAATCCATAACACAGGCTCGGAGCATGTCCTCAAGAAACTAAATAGTCTGCTTTAATAGACCATCTATCCGCGGATGAAAGGCTATATTAAGATCCACCTAAGTTTCCAACTCCTCTTGAAATGCTCTGCAAAATCTAAAAGTAAACACTAAACCACGATCCAAAATAATAGAAATAGGCACACTATGCAAATGGACTATATCTTTAACATAGATATGGGCCAATCTCTCAGTACTGAAGGATATCAAAATAGGAATGAAATGTGCTGAATTGGTTAAATGATATACAATGATCCAAATACCATTAGAACCATGGGAAGTGCATGGCAAACCATTTACAAAATCAACGTTAATCGACTCCCTTTTCCACTAAGGAATGGGCATCTCTAAATCAATCCACTAGGTCCCTAATGCTTGGCCTTCACCTGCTAATAACATAGGCAACGAGCTATAAATTCTACCATATCTCTCATCATACTTCTCCACCAATAATGTTGTCCCAAATAATTTTACATCTTTTCTATGCCGGATGAATAAAATATCTTGAGCTGTGAGCCTCATGCAAAATCAACTAAATCAAGTCTCCAATCCTCAGATGTCAAGACCTAATTTCTCAGGTCATGATGGCACCTACTATAACCCATCAATAGGCAAGCATAACCCATAGTCCAGAACGACTAGTAATGAACTACCCAGGTACATAAAGGAAAGAATATGGAATAGATGAAATAAAGATCAGTACGTAATATAGTCCTAAAACCTAGTGGTATCAGTACAAGAGCTTCTAATTTAATAAGATTACAAAAATGAAATACCAAGGGAATTACACTATTCTAACTCATCTCTGAATACAACCTAGAGACTAGTCAAGTACACAAGAGGGAGCAAAGTAATACTCCGAATGTCAGGAGCTCACTCTAAGTCTCTATACCATGGCTGCTCTACAAAATACACACATCAATGGTGATAACCCATACTATGATCTGCAGGCTGCAGAAGGATAGCATGAGTATCAAACATATGGTACTCTATACGGAATTGACGACTAAGATCCAAAGATAAATAAGATATATTTAACATCTAAACAAAATGAAAAACTACACTGGAATGTCCAAAAACCACATAACACAGCCATAGGGAAAATAAGGATAAACTATCCTATTAATATCTAAGAGACTAGCGTAATAAGGCTAATGAATTAACAATGCACCCTCTTATTCCAGTCATACATAAAAATCTCAACGCTATAATATAATAAGCGAATAATATATGAATAATGGGTAAAAGAAGGATATATAATAGTATACAAGGCCAAGGAATAAATATATGTAATCAGAGTAAATGAAGGGAAAAAAGATAGATTGTAGTACCATAGCTACATATAGCTATATATATATATACATACACATAAAAACAAGGTTAACTCAAAGTATAGCCGATGTCATAAGACTAGTATTTTAAGACCTCATAATTATAGTAGGAACCAGTGCTAGTATACTTAGGGCTTCTAACTCATATGTCTCATCATAAGTTAATCATGCATCATAATAAAATCATAAGATAGAAGAGGCAAGAATCATACCTCAATTCTCGATACTAAATCATTAACCGATCTGTCATAAATTAGCCATAACAATAATAACAACAATAACAATGACAAAGCGAGTAACCTGCTAGTCCAGAAAACTAATACCTAGCCGAGCCTATCGCGTGCCCCCACAACCCAAGGATTAGAAGGTTCAATCAATATATGACGCACCACAAGGAATAGTCATCACCCATACCTATGCAACCCAACCCATATGGGCTAAAAGATATAGGTGTATGCTGGTGATAGACAATGCATATGCAAAGATAAATACAATAGAATCCACCTAATGTATAGAACCCAGACTCGAACTAGTAAGTATAATCAATATCATAATATCATCATCATAAATATTACCATCATAACCATCATTATTATAACCATCATCATCATAATCATCCACCAGCTTTGTCAGGTATATAAATATATGTACCATATATAGGGCTAGCCAAACTTGAATCAGTAGATGTATACATAGGCACATCAATATAATCATCCTATGGCCTTGCCTAGTATATCATCATAATCATCCCATCATGTTATCCTCCGACCTTTCCGGGTATCACTATATATCATCACAATGTCCTCCTGCCTTACCGAGTATATAAACATACCATCATAGTCATCCTCCAGCCTTGTCAGGTATATTATTAGTATCATCCTAATTATCACCGCATATATACAACATCAATACTAAAATCCATCATCGGGTTTTACTCAAAATTTATATCATCAATACATCATATTCCTCCAACCCATATCGGAGAGATGTGTATAGAGATATAATAGGTGCACGGATTTAAGCTATGACAAAAAAGAGTGTAAGCCATATATCTATTATCCGGAGTAAGCTTCGGGACCAAATTGTTATAAAAGGAAAGAAAGGGTCATAATCTCTCACGACGAGCGTAATTAGTAGTATCAATTCATAGACTGGAATCTATCTTGATCAAATCTTTAAATCATCATTTTTAATCACTTTTACTTATAAGTTATCCATCAAGACAGGCAGTTATGATTATGAAGAAATCCATTTTTAAAATAAAAAGTGAGGTTTAAACCTTAATAAGGAAAAAAATAATAAGATCATAATTTAATTAGAACACATCGTTTACCGATATAATGATCATGAATGTACCAAATATATGCATGGCATCACCAATATTCAAATAACGGAACCATAAACATCAATATTAATAAACTACCACCACATCCTTTACAAGGATAAACACTTCCCAGGTGTCCCAAATAATATCATACAATGGCCTTTGGCCTAATAATACATTCTGAATAATTATAACATCATAATCACGACCTTATGGCCACATATGTATCCAAAAGTCGTATCAATAATCATATTTATAAGATGTAGCATATCTATGAGGAATAATATATCTATAAACCATGAAGAATACTTGTAATCATTTCAAATCTAAAAGGCATAATCTCACTAAGAATCTCATATCTGTAAGGCATAATATCAATAAGCGTCTCAATCTATGAGGCATAACATCAATGAGTATCTTACATCTAGGCAGCATAATATATCAATAAGACCTAATTCATATCTACGAGGTATGTCACATATATAAGGAATCTCATATCTATGTGTTATATATATCATAAATATGAGAAATATCATCTCTATATGCCAAATATCACATTTATGAGGAATATCATCTCTATAGACCAAATATCATGCCTATGACTATATCATAGCCATGAACCATTATTCAATCTCCAAGGAAATACCATCATGACTGAAGAAGTAGTGAAGTAACCTTACACTAAAGGCTTACTAGTCTCAACTATGCCTAACATCCTTAAATATGTCCACATGGGATAACACAAGTCTTGTCCTAAGTTGGGCCAGATAAACCCACTTCTAATCCTCAAATTCAATATTTAGGAAATTTATACCCCCAGACTAAGCTATGGTATCTAAATTCATTTCTTCATGGTGCATAAGCCATAATCAATCCTAAGATAGGAATTTCACCTAGAACCATGAGCAGTTAAATCAACTCCACCTAAATTATAGTTTAAAGATAAATAAAATAATGAACATAAGATTAATCATACTAACCATGCTTCCAATACTTAAACCTATCCCAAATCAACGATTATATCACATCCATCCTATAAATTAGTTAAATCTTGGGGGAAGGCAATAGGATTCTAAAAGTGAAATAAGTATTTCACCTTACAGGTCAAAAACCTCATCTAATCCACAAACTTTAATAATCAAGACTAAGTCATTCTACCCAATATCAATCTTAACGTTCACATCCATATGGAATATATATAACAGGAATCATCATATGAAGAAGAGTGACAGAACCCTACCTCAAAGTTGAACCGTAAATCCTTAAATCATTCACCAAATATTTATCTTCACTTCACCATCAAAAATGCCATCACGTTATCAAAATTGTAATCTACTCAGCAATACAAGAATAACAATACCCATATTGCACTATTGTGCTTCAGGTCTCAAAAACAACATCAAAAACCCTAAGTGGATCCCACTTATGAATATCACATTTTCGAGGTCAGCCCAATGTTCATACATAATCAAGGAGTCAAAACTCTCAGAAATGGGTATAAACCAAGCTAATTTAGGGATAAAATAATTACCTCAAAATATTTGGGATTTTGATAGAGAAATAACTAAAAGCCACCAAGAAAAGATTGTAATATTAACTCAAATTGGAAGATAATTGCAAAAATAGATGTTGAAAAAACTCCCAAGTCTCCAATAAATCTCAATTTTGAGTCATCATACTCATTAATGATTTTGCTTTTATGAGATGGATGAAAATGGCCTAATTTGTGACCTAAGGGGTCTGTTTACACCCCTTCCAAGTAATCAAGTGTTGCATTCACACACCCATGTGTGCAATACACCCATGTGTACAATCGCACACCCTGTCATCAGAAGTAAATTTGAAAATCTCTATATGTAACACCCTAAAATTTCCATCCCGAGACGTCGCACGGTACTTAGGGCTAGACGCAGCCCCAAGCTATCCCTTGGAGCCAGACACTACCTCAAGGAACTCAATTCAACAGTAGTCAAGCATAATAAAGAGATATATCACATCGGATTCAAGAGAGGTACTGGAGAATACTAAACTGTACAACTAAAATATATATTGAATGTCTGTACATACCATCCATCTAGTCTGACAAAGCCTTTATACATCAAAATCAAGGAGCCTTTGGGGAAAACCCCCAACTGACTCAATAGTACTAAAAGCCATAACAACAAAACAATATCATAAAAACATAGACACGATCCTCGAACAATGAGGACTCACCACTGAGGAAACGTAGTGAGGCACCCGAATATCGCTAACGCGGCTGCTATTGAGTACCTCAACCTACATTACAAGAAAAATATAGCCCATAGGAAAATATGTGTGTTAGGACTTTAGAATATACTGAGTATGTGGGGGTCTACGCAACAATATAAATATCATCATCAATTTCATGAAAATATTCATATGTACAATGATAGCTCACTTGGCTTGAGTTAGATTAAAACACACTTTTTATGATCTCATAGTAAATAAATCATTTGATAAAAACCTCATAGATTATCAGAAACAACTCAACTCTTCATCTAAAGACTCAGAATGACTCGGTAATTCAAGAAACTCAACTCTTATGGACATGGGAGATTCTTATAACTGACATACACTATGTGAGCTATATGGAGTCCAATATTTTTTCCTTCTTAGGATAGAACCCCACATTGGCGGGAGCGTCGTACTCTTTCCATGGTGCACAAACTTAATTTTGTGATCACAATCTCATACTCGGCCTCTTTCCTATAAACATCAATACCAATCCTACGGTGGCACGTAATTTGGGGGAAAATGCCATATTTCCCGCTCAGTGCTAAATACTACACCCAAACACAAGCTCAGAACGTGTTAGGAAATCTACCAAAAACATCACAAAGGTCTATCATGAAGACCAAATAAAATCTCTGTCTCATTTATAAAATCATAATCGATTTGTGGATTCATAACTCGACTCAAATCAAATCAATCTTTCTCAATATCAAAATGTATCAATTCATTAAATCATGGCAACATTAATAACTTTGAGGAAATATCAAGACTCATTGTACCAACTCAATCTGATGAATCAATATACTCAATAATCTAATTTGTTATAAGGAAGCTTAAAGCTTGACACATATCTTGAAAGCACTTGAAATATCAAATCATGGTAGAAATATGAAATTCACAATATTAAATATCAAGTCATAACTTGGGAATTGTAAAATAACCATGTATAACAAAGCTTGAAAAATTTATATTCTTAGAGTCTCAAGATAAAGTAATTTGGGTATAAACCCACTTGCAAAATCATATAAATCCATAATAGAAATCAAAGCTTTAGTCACAAGAACGAAATGATTGTTCTTGTTCAAAACCCCCACATATCTTAATCTTTGAAATTGGATGAAGTCTAGTGCTTGAGACTTTATCCGCACTTGTAATAAATGATTCTCAAAGCCCACATTATGAGGAACTTTGTTTTTGAAGAAATCTTGAAGATTTATGGATGATTTTTGGAAAATTAATGTTCTTGAATAAAACCCTTATATATTTTCTTAAGAGAATTGGAAGAGAATATGAAGAAATTAGGGTTTGGATGGGGATTCTCATATATATAGGGGCCTCCAAAATATGGGAAAAGACCAAAATACCCTTGCAAAAATTCCCTTTAATTGCTGAAAAATATCTGACGACATTTGTGATAAGTCGTCAGACTTGTGACAAGTCATCATGAAATGTCGTCACAAAAGGGTGGAATTTATGACTTTCAGCTTAAGGTTGACGATATTTTCTTACTAGCCATCAGACTTGTGACAAGTCATTATAAAATATCATCACAAAATGTTGGAATTTGTGACTTTATGCTTAAGGTGATGACATTTTGTGACAAGCCATCAGGCTTGTGACAAGTCGTCACAAAATGTCATCACACAAGTTTTAGGCTAACACGCTGGGTAAAATAGGCATAACTTTTTGCTTCGATACCGGATTTGGGTTAAATTTGTACCATTGGAAATCTAATTCACTTATCTATCTGTTGGTGGGTCATGAGCTCAAAATTTCTTACTGTAATAAGAAATATACTCGTTTGAAGTTGACTAGCCAAAATCCTTCTCAAGAATTCAACCAGTAAGGGATGTTTTGATTCACCTAATCGCTAGGCCATCTTTGAGGTCTTAATACACATCACCCTTGATCAGGAAACAACCAAACCACTATAATTTATTTCGCATGAACTTGAGTCATTGTGGCACTATTGGTTAGAGTTCTCGGGGTATTACAATATCTCTCTCTTGGAAATATTCATCCCTGAATATTGCCAGATAGGCCAAGAACAATAAAAAAATCATGAGGACGTATAGCTAGAATGACTCGCTCAAAGGACTTACTTCACTCTATACCTGTGGATACTATACAAAATGCATGAATTCATAATGGAAGTAGACACACAGTTGAATCTTTGATAAGAAAGGCGAAATGAAGAAAGAATGGTACCTTCTGCTCGCTCCAAAATCACATAAAAAGGTGAGGGTTCTTGGATCGCATATCAGCTTTGGCTTCCCAAGTATCACCCTCAACAGATTGATTTCGTCAAAGCACTTCAACCAAAGGAACTTCTCTGTTCCTTAGCTTACGGATCTAAAAATCCAAAATCTCAACTGGAATCTCCTCGAATGAAAGGCGATCCTAAATATCTAAGCTTTTGGAAGAATCAACCACAACAGAATCACCAATACACTTCTTAAGCATAAAAACATGGAATATCGGATGAATGTTAGACAACTCCATGGGTAACTCTACCTTTCTGCTACTTTCCCAACACGACTCAGAATTCTGTATGGACCAACTTAATGGGGACTAAGATTTCCCTTCTTCCCAAATCTAATCACCCCTTTTATGGGTGAAACCTTCAGGTACACCAAATTATTAACATTAAACTCAAGATCTTTTCTTCTCACATCCGGATACGACTTCTGAGGACTTTGAGTGGTCTTTAATCTTTCTCGAATCAACTTAACTTTTTCCATAGCCTTGAACAGAGTATCGGGCCCAATCACAGTTATTTCTCCTACTTCAAACCAACCTATAGGTGAACTACATCTTCTCCCATACAAATCTTCAAATGGGTCCATCTGAATACTAACATAGAAACTATTGTTATACGCAAATTTGATCAATGGGAAGTGCTCATCCCAACTACCTTTGAAATCAAGTGCACATTCCCTCAACATGTCCTCCAAAGTCAGAATAGTCCTCTCAGCCTGACCATCAGTCTGCGGATGAAAAGAGAAACTCAAATGAACTTGGGTACCAAGACCCTTCTGAAAGGCTCTCCAAAACTGTGAAGTAAACTGAGTACCCCTATCTGAGATGATAGACAAAGAAACTCCATGCAATCTGACTAACTCACGGATATACAATCTAGCATAATCTTCAGTTGTATAAGATGAATGCACTAGCAAAACATGAGCTGATTTAGTCAATCGGTCTACAACAATCCAAATCAAATCATGATGACGATGAGAATGAGGCAAACCAATTACAAAATCCATATTCACTTCTTCCCACTTCCAAGTAGGAATGCTAAAATTTTACATTAAACCATCGGGCCTTTGGTGCTCTACCTTAACATGTTGACAAGTAGAACACTTTACCAAAAATCCTACTATGTATTTATTCATACCGTTCTACCAATAGATTTCCCGCAAATTGCGGTACATCTTAGTAGCACCGAGAAGAATAGAACATTGAGTGCCATACGCTTTAGACATAATTCTCTGCCTTAGATCATCAACATCGGGAACACACAATCTACCCTGCAATCTCAACACACCATCTCCCCCTTGGGAGAAAACCTCTAGCTTTTGGTCCTTAACTTACTCCTTCAGTTTGACCAAACTAGGATCTCTGCCTTGCTTCTCTTTTACCTTTGAGACCAAAGAGGACTTGAAACTACTCTGAACTAACATACTCCCTTTAGTGAAATCAAGCAATCTAACACCCAACCTAGCTAAATAATGCACATCACAAGCCAATTCTTTCTTATCATTCTCTACATGAGCTACACAACCCATAGACAACCTGTTAAGAGCATCTACCACAATATTGGTCTTGCCCGGGTGATACAACACACTCATATTATAGTCTTTTAGCAACTCTAACCATCTTCTTTGTCTAAGATTCAACTCCCTATAAGTAAACACATACTGCAGGCTTTTGTGATCAGTAAACACATCAACATGAACACCATACAAATAATGTCTCAAGATTTTCAAAGCAAAAACCACAGTAGTTAATTCAAGATCACGGGTTAGGTAATTCTTCTTATGAGGCTTCAACTATCTAGAGGCATAAGCTATAAATTTACCCCTCTGCATCAACCCACAACCCAAACCAACTCTAGAAGCATCACAATATACCATAAAATGATCAGTACCATCGGGTAAAGCTAACACTGGGGCTGAAGTGAGTTGAGTCTTCAACTCTAGAAAACTCTTCTCACAGGCATCTGTCCACTAGAACTAAACTTTTTTTAGGTCAACCGAGTTATGGGAGATGCAATAGAAGAGAAGACCTCAAGAAAATGATGGTAGTAACCATCTAGACCTAAGAAACTCATAACATCAGATAGGGAGGTAGGTCTAGCCCAATTCTTTACAACTTTTGTCTTTTGGGGGGATCGACTCTAATGCCTTCAGCGGAAATAATATGACCCAAAAAAATAACTGACCTTAGCCAAAATTCACACTTACTAAATTTAACGAATAATTGATGATCTCTAAGAGTTTGTAAGACAATTCTAAGATAGTCGGCATGATCATCCTCTCTTTGGGAATACACAAGAATATCGTCTATGAATACAATGACAAACATATCAAGATATTACTTGAACACTCGATTCATAAGGTCCATAAAGGTTGCTGGAGCATTGGTTAACCCAAAGGACATGAAAAGAAACTCAAAGTGACCATAACGGGTTCGGAAGGATGTCTTTGGAATATAACACTCTCACACTTTAAGCTGATAATAGTCAAATCTAAGGTCTATCATTGAGAAATAACTTGCACCCTGTAGCTGATCAAATAAATCATCGATTCTAGGAAGAGGGTACTTGTTCTTGATAGTTACCTTGTTGAGTTGACGGTAGTCAATGTACATACTAATGTACCATCTTTCTTATGCACGAATAGAATAGGTGCACCCCACGGGGAAACACTGGGTATGATAAAGCTTTTGTCTAAGAGATCTTCGAGTTTCTCCTTTAACTCTTTAAGTTCTGCGGCAGCCATACGGTACGGAGGAATGGAAATAGGCTGAGTTCCGGGAACAAGATCAATCCCAAAGTCTATTTCTCTACTAGGTGAGACCCCTGGGAGATCTTCTGGGAAAATATTAGGAAACTTATTAACAATTCTAACTAACTGAATAGTCGAAGTCTCAGACTTGATGTCTTTAACTCAAATTAGGTGATAGATGCAACCCTTGGAAATCAACTTCCTAGATTTGAGGTAGGATATGAAATTGCTCTTCGGAGTTACAAAACTCCTGAACCACTCAAAAATAGGCTCATCAGGAAACTAAAACTTGACCACTCGGGTACGACAACTATAGATGCATAGCACGAGTGAAGCCAATCTATACCTAGAATGACATCAAAATTAACCATATCTAGCCCAATCAAATCAGCACAGATGACCCGATGAAGGATAGTGATAGGACACTTCTTGTACACTCGCTTAGAAATAGTAGATTCTCCTACTGGGTAGAAACCAGAATAGGCTCAGGAATCCATTCAGGGTCCATCTCAAAATTTAAAGCAACTAGATGTGTCACATAAGAGAAACTCGATTCGAGGTTCATCAATACCTACACATCAAAAGGAAATACAAGGAGCATACCAGTGACAACATCTGGAGAGTCCTCCTGCTCCTGGCGAGGTGGTATAGCATAAAAGCAATTCTGGTGCAAACCGCTAGCAGTACTAGAAGAGGCGGCGAGGAGAATTTGGGTGGACTACAAGAGCAGGGGCACTGGTAGCTTGACTCTGGGGAAGATCATCTCGACTCCCCTGTCTAGCATATGAAAAATCTCTAAGTTGGTGGCCCAACTTTCCACAACCAAAGCAACCCTCTGATCAATAAAACACTCGCTAAAATGATCTCTACTACACTTGGCACAAAAAGGATGACGAGGTCTATTACTTACACTTTCCTAAGACCTAGACGGGATAGGCCTGTTTCTCTGTTCCTGCCTGCTTCTAGGTGCGGGAGCACTAACTGAGGAAGGCATGAGCATAAACAAATGTATCTGGAATTAAGGGTGATTCCCTTCATGGAATATGGACTGACCGAATCCCTGTTGCTCTGATCTAGTACTTTTATTCCCTTTTACTGTCTCCCTCTCTTTCACCTTATCATCTTCAATCTATTGGGCATGTATCATCAACCGAGAAAGGTCTATCTTCCTATTAAGCATAGCATATCTACACTTTTACAAAAAGTAACTTAACACGTTGGTTACAAACTTGATCATAATGGTCCTGGAGTCAGTCATCATACTAGAAGCATATTTTGATAACTGATTGAATCTAAGACAATACTCCTTAACAGTCATAGATCATTGTCTCAAATTTATGAATTCTTCTATCTTTGCTTCAGTCATCTCAAGAGGAAAAAATCTTTCCAAGAACGCATCCTGGAATAATTGCCAAGTCATGGGAGCGGCATACTCCCTTCTACTCTTCCTCCATATCTCTACCCAATCATATGCAACAACTTTCATTTAATAGGCAGCCAATTCAACACTATCCTTCTCAGTCATGTGCATAATTTGGGTGATCTTTCCCATTTCATCTAAGTACATATGTGGGTCTTCACCTACCTTCGACCCAAAGAACTCAGGTGGATTCATTCGCATAAAGTCATGAACTCGAGCTTCAATAGAATTATTCTCTTGCGGGAGCAGAACAGTAGCCTAGGTGTTAGGTTAAGCATTGGTGGTAACTTCCTGGGCTAGCGCCTGAAAAGCTGACCGGAATTCTGCATAAGACACATGCTCGTTCAAGGGATCAATGGGTTAAGGTTGCTCGTTGTTTCTATGAGCTCGACGAGGAGACATTTTCTATTATATGAGAGCATGAGTTAATCGTAAAAAAAGAGACAGTTGTAGGCATGATAAACTTCAGAAAGAAATAAATGATTTTTCCTAAAATGTCCCATAGCCTCTTGCTCATAGATGCGGTGCGCTATACACCAATGATAAGGAGTCTACATAACGCATCTTCGCAGACTCCCTAGGACCTAGGAATCCTTAAACCTTAAGATCTGATACCAATCTTTGTAACCAAAATTTACATCCCGAGATATCACACGGTGCTTAGGGCTACACGTAGCCCCAAGCTAACCCTCAGAGCCAGACACTACTGATAACGCTCAAACTACAACTCTCGTAAGAGTGTAAGCAGTCGTTGTCAAATATAGAACCCAACTGGGTTGGGTGTCGAATCCCAGAGGGAATAGCTGGTCACTAAGTAAGCAAAGATTAGTAGACTTTTGGTGAAAGTCTCGTAAAATGAGGGATTTTGTAGCGTGCAATAGTGTAATAAAATAACAAAGTAAAAACGGAGAATAGCAAAGTAAAAAGAAAGAATGTTTAGTAAGATGTTAATCAATGAGAATTGGGAGTTGGGATTATGTCCGCCTTATGAGTTATACGTCTCTATTGGCTATGAGTTATGAGGAATTCATACATGCGTGTTCTTATAGAGAATTGTATTCTATGGTAAATCCAAGCGTTTTTCGACCTAACAAGGACTATTTCACTTTAACTCTTTCGAGCTTAAAGCGTATCTAACGGTACAAATTCTCCAAGAGGTTAATCCAGTTACGGCACTAACTTCTTAATAGGGGTTGGTGTCCTATTACCTTTACATTATCTCTTTTCCAGACGTATAACTTTTCTTTCGAGCAAGTTAATGCTATACTGGCGTATTCTATGTGTTTGCAACCATAAGAATTTGCATTAAGATGAAGAGAATAATGATATAAGCAACATACGTGTCACAAATTCACAAACTCATAGCAATAGATAGTATCTCATAAGGCTTCCATAACCCCAACAGAGAAGTCTAGCTACTCATGAGTGCGATGGAACTCACAATAGACATTATTATTATACAATAATAAAGATATCACGTGTAGTATGGTGTGGTATGGCTTTAGGCGTGAACTCCCTTTCAAAGTAGCATTTCTATTGTTGTGGAATTTGAGAATTGAATAGATGAATAGAAGAAGAATAAAAAGTAGAATTAATGGAAGAATTAGAATTGTAACTAATGAAAGAATTAAAAGTAGTAGTGAATGATGAGAATAATGTTGTGTAATCAGAATGCCTAAAAGCTTCAGCAAAATAGGGTATTTATAATACCCATATCCTATTCCTACTAGGCTACTACGTACTTATCCTAATCCTAATAAATTACTGCATCATTATCCTAATCCTAATAAGTTACTGCTAGTCCCCAAAGTCTTTAGAATTGCTGTTTTTGCCCGGGACAGATTTTCCATGCATCACTTTTGGTCCTTGGCGTCCATGCTTTCCCTTCCTTCTTTCGTGAAGCTTCCTTTGGCGTCAAGTTATCCATAAAATGCTGAAATCTGCATCATTTATACCTGAAAACTTGCTAATCACATTTGTTAGCTCAATTACAGGACAAAGGACTAAAAGTGCATGAATTATATATTTTGTCCTCAAAACTTAGCTAAAATATGGGTAAAATATAGTACTTTAGGCGTGTAAATTCGCCTATCATCAACACCCCACACTTAAAGCTTTGTTCGTCCTCGAACAAAATATCATGTCCCTCTAAACATTTACTTAGGGTTTCACAGTAAAAACACAAAATAGTCATCAAGACAGGCATAGCAATCATTAACAGAGAGTAGTTTTCCGATCATTACTAGAAACAATTTTAACCTCTAATATAGACTCGCGATGATGGTTAGTTCGTATTCAAAGGTTAAGGTACAAAGAATCATACACAACTACCCAAAACTCATCAACCATGTGTGTCTCACAATATATTACCCATAATCACTCACAAGTATAGTATATTTATTGAAACATGGGTATACGAGTATCCTTGCTCTCACTCTCACAAAGAATTCATATGCTGCAACTGATGACCATAGGCTTGCCCTTAGTGTAATGCTCCACTAAATATCAGAATGCTAAGCTTAGGATCAAATAGGTCTTTTGCTGGTTGTAATGTAGGCTAAGGGACGGGTAGGACTATTTTGGCCAGAAATAGTGACTATGTTCCTAAGTGCTTTAATACATCACATTATGCCATTAACACTTTCTTTCAAACAACCTTTCTACTTTCTTTTAATCTACCACCCCTTCGCACCTCTTTTGTTATTCAATTTTGAACAGAATTTATCTTTTTGTTTTTCTATTTCTTTTTCTTTTCTTCTCTCTTTTTTTTATAACACACCTCTGTGATAACCACTCTTTTTCATAACAATTTCAAGTACCAATACACTCTAAGGCATCACTCATACCCAATTTCCTCTTATTTTGTCACATGTCTTTACAATTTAAAGCACTTAGGAATTTGGATGAAATTATGGTCTTGAAAAAAAATGGATTAGGCTTACATATGAGGCTGTCAAAGAAAATAGGCTAAAGTCTCAAAGGGGGTTATCTATGATGATGTCCATGGGTAGGTAAAATGAAGGTAAACAATCATAGGTTTCCAAAGAAATGCCTAAATCATCTCCTAAACTCACACTCTTTATTTCGCTTTACATACACACCAGGAAAGTTCTAGCATCAGCCACAAACACAGAATATACTATCACCTCACACACACAAGGCACATGGTCGACTTTATTGGGAGTAGTATAGACTCTTGACCCAACAGATGAAGGAATTAAACCACACAACTATCACACAATGAGTCACATTTAGAGCTTAAACGTCTCAATAGTAATGATTGTATCACAGACTCTTGTCACAATACCATGCTACCTATCAGAACAATTTTATGCAAAGTTTTTAACAACAACAAAATAAAAAATTTGACTACTAAACAAATAAAACAAATAAGCAAATAAACATAAATAAGCAAATGCAGAGAAAGAAGTATAGCATATAAATACCAGCACCCCACACTTAGACGGGACACACTGTCCTCAGTGGAAAATAAATAAGAAGAACCTGGATTAGGCGGACTCCTCCTCTATGTCTGGGGTCAAACCCTCTTCATCGGAATCATCATAGGAGTCGTCGTCATCCGAATTCTCCTCCACGTCGGAGTCTGGCATTCGGCGATCATCATCGGTTGGCACATCATCATCGAGAGGTTCCTCAAAGTACATACCTACTCCACACATAACCTTTGCATGCTCGTTTATTGGGTAGTCATAATCTAACTGTTGGAGCTCTACAGCAGTTGGAACACAACCTCCGCTCATCATGGTAAACCGAGTCATGCCATAAAGATGGCGAAAGAAACTTTCATCCCGAGCATGCCTTTCTGCAGTGGTAAGGTTGACGCCATGCGTGGTTTCAGCATCCTTAACCTTTGTGAGGTCAACCCTCTTTGGGTTGTGTGGAAGTTTATGATTAGCCGGTTCCTCTTCGATGTCCTCCTTCCTCAAGATTGCGGTCAACAGATTGCCAAAGCTGAAGTGGGACCTCTTATGTAGCCTGGCCTTTCGCATTGTAGATCGAATAATTGCCCCAATGTTGATAGGGATATTCGTCATCAATGCGTACACCAAGCACACTTTATCTTGTGTTATCTTCGTATACTGGGTCCCTGGAATCAGACAAGAGTTGACTATTCGCAACCATATCCTAGCTTCCCTATTCAAAGGAGCATATGGGAAGGTGTTGTGCCGACCGGTGTCTTTGTGTCTACTCCATCATGCCATGGATCGTGGTCCGCATAATGTGTGTCTAATAGCCCTGTACGTAGTTCTGTTATACAGCTCCTTTAATGGTGATGGTTCAATAGATGGCAAACCTAGAAAAGAGTTGAAGAACTCCGCATTTAGTTGCAGAACTTGGCCCCGAATCTTTACTTCAGTCCCTGTAGTTTTCGGAGACCGGTTGGCATAGAATTCTCGTGTTAAATCGAGATTGCACTCTCCCATATCTCGGAAGATGAAATCAAGAGGTAACGCCATTATCTTGGCCAACATACGAGGTTCTTTCTTTGCTAGGCGCTCCTTGTTTATCAACTCCACATGAACATATTTTTTCTCTTTATTGTTCCTATACCATTCCTTTCCTTCCTCCTCGAGGACCCATTTTATTCCAAACATACGGCGAGGTATTTGCTGCGAGGAGGATTCTCCTTGCTCTTTTCGTCCTCTTTTCTTGCCTTTTTGTGAAGTGGTTGCTTTTTCTTTTCCTTATCTTGCTTTTGGTGCCATTGTACCTGAGATTAAAACAATAGTCATGTTAGCATCATCTCGGTGGATACAATCAACAAACAAGCAGTAGTGGCACCACCCCACACTTAGTTTGTTGGTACAGACTAGTGAAGTGAAAGTTGGCGATTACTCAGACTTCATCGATATACGTTTTAGGCGCTATATTCCAACAATAAAATCAGTGCAGTCATACTTCTTGTGAACTTGGCAATACTTTCATGTTTGATATATCAAGACTTACTACATAGGGATTGAATCAAGGTATAGCATCTAAAAATAATCACAACCTCATATGTTAGTAGTCAACCATAATTCTTGTCTCGATGAACAAGTCAATCCAACATGTAAGATTTCTATTGACAAGATTATGCAATTTTCTTGACCATGTTAATCCCGCAAAAGTATGACAGTGCATCAAAATCAAATTCAAGTTGGAAACATGTTAAGATCATTCTTACGTATTCTTTCACTCACTTAGTTGTATCACAGAATATAGTAGTGGAGTACTTACAGAATATAAATGAAGAACAAAGAAGTACTTACTTAGTTGATGCCTTTGGATGATGTTCTTGCAAAGTTGAAAGAGCAAAAGGAAATTTTTTGAGAGGATTTGGAGACTATAGGCGGCGCTTATGCTAGGTTTGCAATGTGTTTTTGGTCAAAGAATAAGTCTCTTATTTATAGGAGAGGCTTGGGTCAGGTTTTGACCCATTTAAAATCGGATTTGGAGACAAGAAGTGACCATAGGCGGCGCCTAAAGCTTTGCCTATACTTGGCATAGGCGGCGCCTTTTGCAAAGCATTATTGAGCATAGGCGGCGCCTATGCCATGGCATTGTTAGGCATAGGCGGCGCCTATACCATGGTATTGTTAGGCATAGGCGGCGCCTTTTGCATAGCATATGAGATTTAGAGACAAAAGGCATTGGCATAGGCGGCGCCTATGCTATGGCATACTTGGGCATGGGCGGCGCCTATGCTATGGCACACTAGATTCCGAGGGCTTAGGCCATAGCATAGGCCTTGCCTTGTTCGTGGCCTAGTTTTACATAGGCCTAACCTTTTTTGTTGCCTATATTTTCATAAGCAATGCCTAATCCATAGCTTTTTGCTTATTCATTACTAATTTACCACCTTCAACATGCAATACGACCAAATCAAAATTTGGAACTAATCTCCTTGTTTACGCCTCTTGTACCTACACTTGCTCAAAGACAACAAACATGATTAGAATGATGGGTTGCCTCCCATCAAGCGCCTTAGTTTTGGTCGTGGCACGACTCTTCTTTTTGGATTTTTATTTATCAAAGGCAAACACGAAATAGAACGAAAAAAAGGAAAAAAAATGTAAAACGATGGGTTGCCTCCCATCTAGCGCTTGATTTATTGTCGCGGCATGACATAGTTACCTCAAGTACTTAGACTTCGTCGAGATAAGTGATAGCCATATAATTTATTGAGTCGAGAGGACCGATATAAGGTTTTACTCGTGGGCCATTCACCTTGAAGACAACACCATTATTGTCTTTCAACTCAACTACTCCAAACGAGTAGACTTGGTTAACTTTGTACGGACCAGACCACTTGGACTTCAACTTACCTGGGAATAGCTTCAATCTGGAATTTAAGAGGAGTACCATATCATCCTTTTGAAAGTTTCGTTGAACAATCCGCTGATCATGATACTTTTTCATCCGCTCCTTGTATAGGTCTGATCTTTCATAAGCATGTAGATGGAATTCATCCATCTCGTTCAGCTGCTCCAATCTCAGATTCATTGCATCATCCCAATTCAAATTCAATCGCTTCAACGCCCATAATGCTTTATGCTCGAGCTCAATGGGTAAGTGACAAGCCTTCCCATAAACTAGTTGGTACGGGGACATGCCAATTGGCGTTTTGAATGCAGTCCTATAAGCCCATAGTGCATCGTCCAGCTTTCAAGACCAATCTTTCCTATTAGCATTTACCGTCTTTGCAAGGATTTGCTTGATCTCTCAATTGGAAACCTCTACCTTCCCTCTAGTTTGTGGGTGATAAGGTGTGGCTACCTTATGTTGCTTGACACCATATTTTGCCAACACGGATTTGAATAGCTTGTTGCAAAAGTGAGATCCTCCGTCGCTTATGATAGTATGTGGCACTCCAAAGCGGGAGAAGATATTCTTCTTCAAGAATGATACAACACGCTTTCCCTCATTGTCGGCCAACGCTACTGCTTCAACCCATTTTGAAACATAATCTACAGCGACGAGGATATATTTCATTCCGAACGAATTTACGAATGGACCCATGAAATCAATAACCCATACATCAAAGAGCTAGACTTCAAGAATTTTCGACATGGGCATCTCATGGTGTTTTGAAATCGCACCTTGTCTCTAACATTGGTCGCATCTTCTCACAAATTCGTAGGCATCTCTAAATATCGACGGCCAACAATATCCACTTTGCAATACCTTTCTTGCTGTCTGATTACCTGCGTGATGTCCTCCAACTTGGGAAGTGTGACATGCTTCCAATATATTAGGCACCTCTACATGGGATATGCATCGCCGGATAACACCATCCATGCATCATCGAAACAAATATGGCTCATCCCAAAAGTAGTGTTTTACATCATGCATAAACTTCCTCTTTTGATAGAAAGATAAATTTACAGGTATGACATTACTTACCACAAAATTCGCAAAGTTGGCATACCATGGTAACTTTTCCATTATCGTGGCTAAGATCTCCTCGTCAGGGAATGCATCATCAATCTCAATTTTAGGCTGCGCCATATGCTCGTTCTCAAGTCTAGATAGATGGTCAGCCACTTGGTTCTCGCAACCCCTTCTATCTTTTACCTCGAAATCAAATTCTTGCACCAACAATACCCATCGAATTAGCCTCGGCTTTGCGTCCTTCTTCCTCATTAGGTATCTCAGAGCTTCATGGTCTGTATGAACGATCACTGTGGTTCCCAACAAGTAAGCACAAAACTTCTGAAAAGCATACACAACCGCTAGGAGCTCTTGCTCTATGACAGTATAGTTCTTTTGGGCTTCGTTCGAGACCTTGCTCGCATAATAGATAGGATGGAATAACTTTTCCCTTCTCTGGCCAAGTACAGCGCCCAAAGCTACCCCACTGGCGTCACACATGACTTCAAACGGTAGGGACCAATCTGGAGCTACCATGATAGGAGCTTCAATTAGCTTCCATTTGAGGCATTCGAATGCCTTCAAACAATCTTCATTGAAGTCAAACTTTGCATCTTTCTCCAGAAGTTTGCATAATGGACTAGCCACTTTGGAGAAGTCTTGGATGAACCGCCGATAGAAACCTGCGTGCCCAAGGAAACTACGAACTCTCTTTATGGAAATTGGAGGTGGTAGCTTCTCGGTGACTTAAATTTTAGCTCGATCAACCTCAATTCCTTTTTTGGAGATTTTGTGCCCAAGAACGATGCCTTCCTTAACCATAAAGTGGCACTTCTCCCAATTCAGCACTAGGTTGAATTCTACACATCTTTGCAACGCCATACTCAGGTTTACCAAAAACGATTCAAACGACTCGCCCACAACTAAAAAATCATCCATGAATACCTCCAAAGTATCTTCAACCATATCAAAAAAGATGGATACCATACAACGCTGAAAGGTGGCTAGTGCGTTACACAGCCCGAATGGCATACGTTTAAAGGCAAACGTACCATATGGGCATATGAACGTTGTATTCTCTTGGTCTTCGGGGGCAATACAAATCTGATTATAGCTAGAATAACCGTCTAAGAAACAAAACCATCCTTTTCCCGCTAATCGATCGAGCATTTGGTCCATGAATGGCATTGGAAAATGATCTTTGAGCGTCCATGAATTTAGCTTTCGGTAGTCCATGCATACTCTCCATCCGGTGATGGGTCTGAGTGGAATAAGCTCATTCTTCTCATTCGCTACTACCGTCATGCCTCCTTTCTTGGGAACACATTGTACCAGGCTTACCCATGTACTGTCAGAGATTGGATACACTACCCCCGCATCTAACCACTTAATAATTTCTTTCTTCACCACTTCTTGCATAGGTGGATTTAGACGCCTTTGATGCTCAATAGTAGGTGTGCAATTTTCTTCAAGATGAATCTTGTGTGTACAAATCCCAGGTGGAATACCAATAATATTAGCGATGGTCCAACCAATGGCTCTTATATACTTTCGTAGAATAGCAATGAGAGCTGCAACTTGCTGCTCACCCAAATCTACCGCTACAATGACTAGAAGTGTGTTTCCGCTTCCTAAGAATGCATACTTTAAATGGCTAGGCAGCTCTTTCAATTCTAACGTGGGTGGCTCTTCAATAGATGGTTTAGCTGGTGGTGTGGGTCGATTTTTGAGATCAAGGTCCAGCTTTTTGGGAGCATGAGGATATGATCCAAATCCTATTAGAGCATCAATAGTCTCTTCATAATTTTCAGCATCCTGATGCTCAACATTCATGAGCACAACCGCCAATGGGTCATCAATAATTTGCTCCTCTTCAAGTAATTATTTCTCATCATCAAAGTAAACATCAGCCACTGACAATACGCTCAGCTCTTTGGGTTGCTTCATTGATTTACACACATCAAAGCGAACTACTTCGTCATTTATCCGGAATAAAAGCTCATTAGCTCTTAAATCAATAAGCACACTTCCTGTTGCAAGGAAAGGGTGCCCCAAGATTATGGGAACTTCTGAATCTGCCTCACAATCCAAAATAACGAAGTCTGCCGGAAAGATGAATGAAGAAACCTTTACCAATACATCACATAGAATACCAACAGGTCATTTTACCGACCTATCAGCCATTACGAGCCTCATATTGGTTGGAGTAGGATCACCCAACCCCAACTTTTTGTAAATTGATAATGGCATCAAATTGATGTTGGCTCCTAAATCGCATAATGCCTTGGCAAAATTTAAAGAACCAACTGTGCATGGAATAGTGAAAGCACCGGGGTCGGCCTTCTTCTGAACTAGTGATCGGGTAGCAATTGCACTGCAATGATGCACAGTATCTTTCAACTCATAGCTTGCTGCCTACTTCTTTGTCAAAAGATCTTTCATAAATTTCGCATACCCAGGCATTTGTTCTAGTGCCTCCACCAACGGAACATTTATGGTCAGCTGCTTTAACATCGTTATGAATTTGCTGAACCTTATATCATCGGCAATCTTCTTCAATCTTTGAGAAAAAGGTGGTGGTGGAAGTGGGATTGTTTTCTCCACAGCTTTCTTCCCCTCTTGCTTCCGTATTTCAGTCTTTTCAGGCTGTAATATACTTGGTGTGACGTTTTGGATGTCGTGGTTGGCTTCTACTACGTTTTCTACATTATCCTTCTCATCGTTGTCCACTACATCGTCGACCACTTGCTTGACTTTGGATGAAGTTTCCAGCACCTTACCACTTCGAGTAGTAATAGCCATGCATGATCCATCATTCCTTAGATTTTGCACGGTGTCGCTAGGTAAGGTGCCAACCTTTCTTTGATTGAGTACTGCCGAAAGTTGGCTCAACTGCTGCTCTATTTGTTTTATTAAAGTGGAATGTGAGTCAACCAATTGCTTCATCGAGGATAAATCATTTATTACCTCAGTTACTCCCCCGCTGGTTGCCTCTACTCCTTTTAACAGTTTAGCCATCATATCTTCCATATTTGCAGAACTAGATGCAGTGGCATCACATCTCCCTGGGGGAACATACAAACAACTCTTGTCATTCTTGCTCTTCCAACTACCTTGGTCCTTGTTTCCAGATTTATCATAATAGTTCCGACCTTGGTTTCCTTGGGTATTGCCTCAGAAACCCCCCTGATTATTTAAGTAGTTGGCCTCTTCTTCTGAATCAGATTCGTCTCTTCCTTTTGACGCAACAGCTTTGACTTTTTCGGTCTTCCCAGATAAGAGATGCTTTATAAGAAGATCCACTTGTGTTTTCATGTGCGCCATATCTTGATTGCGTTCTTCTTCTCTTCTCCTTTGGACTGCATTCATGCCAATAGATAAAGTGAGGCTTGCTACCTCAGATTCCCTAGTATGCCAAGCTCTACTTTGCTTTGTCATCCGGTCTAGCATATTGCTTGCCTAACCAAAGGTGAGGTCCATAAAAGATCCTCCAGCCGCATTATCCACCACTGGTTTAGTTATTGAATTCAAGGATTTGTATAGTATCTCCATTAGGTGAACATTGGTCATATGGTGGTTTGGGCAACGCATTAGCTTCGTCTTGAACCTCTCCCATGTTTTATGAAGAGCTTCAGTTGGAAGCTGCCGAAAGTTGCTGATTTCATCTCTCAATTGTGCTCTTTGGGATGGCGGAAAGAATCTTTCTAGGAAAGCGTCTTTCAACTGCCTCCAATTAGTGAAAGAATCAGGAGTCAGCCCATTCAACCATAGAGTTGCCTCCCCAGATAGAGACAATGGAAATAGGCGCAACCGAATTGCATTCTGTCCAACGCCAGGATTGTCGAATGACTTGCATGTAGAAATAAAGTTGATCAGATGCATATTCGGATCATTGCCTGCTAGTCCACCGAATAATCCCTTGAGTTGAAATAACTGAATCATGGTGCTTGTGATGTTGAACTTGGCTCCAGGTGCCAATGGTGAAAGAATAATGGCTCCTGTGGCTCCGGCTCCATCAAGATCATCATCATCATCGTCGAAAGCTGGTTGTACAGGTCAGCGTTCATGCCTAAACCTAGCTTGACGATCTCTTCTGTTAGCAGGTGTTGCTATCTCAGCATCACGCCTTGGGTTTAGTAACTCGTCATCACCTAGGTCCTCATCGTCAGGATTTGTCGCTCTCCCAGTGTTATCAATATTTCGTTGATACACTTGAGCGGCTGCTAGAGCAGCTAGTCTTGCCTATTCCTGTTGAGCAGCCATCCTTTAAATTTCGTGTTGTGCCTCCATTCTGCCAATACGTTGTGGTTCAGGATTGATAGGTAATAACGGTTCACCAGAACTTCGAGTATGGGGCATGCACTGAATAAAAACCTGCAGAAAACAAAAACAAAAACTAAAAGTAAAAGTACGAGAATCTTTGACCAAAGGGTCTAGTAATTATCAAAAACTTAGTTGACAACCGTATTCTCCGGCAATGGTGCCAAAATTTGATAACTCTCAAACTACAGCTCTCGTAAGAGTGTAAGCGGTCGTTGTCAAATATAGAACCCAACTGGTTTAGGTGTCGAATCCCACAGGGAATAGCTGGTCACTAAGTAAGCAACGATTAGTAGACTTTTGGTGAAAGTCTCGTAAAAGGGGGGATTTTATAGCGTGCAATAGTGTAATAAAATAACAAAGTAAAAACGGAGAATAGCAAAGTAAAAAGGAAGAATGTTTAGTAAGATGTTAATCAATGAGAATTGGGAGTTGGGGTTATGTCCACCTTATGAGTTATACGTCTCTATTGGCTATGAGTTATGAGGAATTCAGACATGCATGTGCTTATAGAGAATTGTATTCTATGGTAAATCCAAGCGTCTTTCGACCTAACAAGGACTATTTCACTTTAACTCTTTCGAGCTTAAAGCGTATCTAACGGTACAAATACTCCAAGAGGTTAATCCAATTGCGGCACTAAATTTTTAATAGGGGTTGGTGCCCTATTACCTTGACATTATCTTTTTCCTGGCATATTACTTTTCTTTCGAACATGTTAATGCTATACTGGCGTATTCTATGTGTTTGCAACCACAAGAATTTGCATTAAGATGAAGAGAATAATGATATAAGCAGCATACGTGTCACAAATTCACAAACTCATAGCAATAGATAGTATCTCATAAGGCTTCCATAACCCCAACAGAGAAGTCTAGCTACTCATGAGTGCGATGGAACTCACAATAGACATTATTATTATACCACAATAAAGATATCACGTGTAGTATGGTGTGGTATGGCTTTAGGCGTGAACTCCCTTTCAAAGTAGCATTTCTCTTGTTGTAGAATTTAAGAATTGAATAGATGAATAGAAGAAGAATAAAAAGTAGAATTAATGGAAGAATTAGAATTGTAACTAATGGAAGAATTAAAAGTAGTAGTGAATGATGAGAATAATGTTGTGTAATCAGAATGCCTAAAAGCTTCAGCAAAATAGGGTATTTATAATACCCATATCCTATTCCTACTAAGCTACTGCGTACTTATCCTAATCCTAATAAATTACTGCATCATTATCCTAATCCTAAAAAGTTACTGCTAGTCCCCAAAGTCTTTAGAATTGCTGTTTTTGCCCGGGACAGATTTTCCATGCGTCACTTTTGGTCCTTGGCGTCCAAGCTTTCCCTTCCTTCTTTCGTGAAGCTTCCTTTAGCGTCAAGTTATCCATAAAATGCTGAAATCTGCATCATTTATACCTGAAAACTTGCTAATCACATTTGTTAGCTTAATTACAGGAAAAAGGACTAAAAGTGCATGAATTATATATTTTGTCCTCAAAACTTAGCTAAAATATGGGTAAAATATAGTACTTTAGGCGTGTAAATTCGCCTATAATCAACTACCTCAAGGAACTCAATTCAACAATAGTCATGCATGATAATAAGATATATCACATCGGGTTCAAGCGAGGTACTGGAGAATACTAAACTATACAACCAAAATGTATATTGAATGTCTGTACATACCATCCCTTTAGTCTAACAAAGCCTCTATAGACACGGTCCTCGAACTATGAGGACTCACCACTGAGAAAATATAGTGAGGCACCCGAATATCGCAAACGCGGCCGTTGCTGAGTACCTGAACCTACATTACGAGAAAAATGTATCCCATTGGAAAATATGTGGGTCAGCACTTTGGAATTTACTGAGTATGTGGGGGTGCGTGCAACAATGTAAATATATCATCAATTTCATGAAAATATGCATATGTACAATGATGGCTCACTTTTCTTGAGTTAGATTGAAACATACTTTTCATGATCTCATAGTAAATAAATCCTTTGATAAAGACCTCATAAATCATCATAAACAACTCAACTCTTTAACTCAAGACTCGGACTGACTCGGTAATTCAAGAAACTCAACTCTTATGGACAGGAAAGTTCTTATAACCGACATAAACCATGTGAGCTACATGGAGTCCAATACTTTTCTCTCCTAAAGAGAGAACCCAAGATTGGTGGGAGCATCGTACTCTTTCCAGGGAGTACAACCTCAATTTAGTGATCACAATCTCATACTCAACCTCTGGCCCACAAATATAAATACCAATCCTATGGTGGCACGATGTTTTGGGGGAAATACCACATTTCCCGCTCGGTGCTAAATACTACTCCCAGACACAAGCTCAGAATGCATTAGGAAATCCACCACAAACATCACAAAGGTCTATCATGAAGACCAAATAAAATCTTTTTCTCATTTATCAAATCATAATTAATTTGTGGATTTCTAACTCGACTCAAATCAAATCAATCTTTATCAAGATCAAAATGTATCAATTCATTAAATCATGGCAACATCTATAACTTTGAGGAAATATCAAGACTCATTGTAACAACTCAATCTGATGAAACAATATACTCAATAATCCAATTTGTCATAAGGAAGCTTAAAGCTTGACACATATCTTGAAAGCACTTGAAATATCAACTCATGGTAGAAATATGAAATTCAGAATATTAAATATCAAGTAATAACATGGGAATAGTAAAATAATCATGTATAATAAATCTTGAACAATTTATATTCTCAGAGTCTCATGATGAAATAATTTGGGTATAAACCCACTTGCAAAATCATATAAATCCATAATAGAAATTAAATCTTTGGGGACAAGAACGAAAGGATTACTCTTATTCAAAAAACCCCCACATACCTTAATCTTTGAAATTGGATGAATTCTAGTGCTTGAGACCCTATCCTCACTTGTAACAAATGATTCTCGAAGCATTGCAATAAATGAATTATAGTGCTTGAGACCAAAATACCCTTGCAAAAATTCTGTTTAATTTCTGAAAATAATAGCTGACGACATTTATGATAAGTCGTCAGACTTGTGACAAGTCTTCATGAAATGTCATCACAAAAGGGTAGAATTTATGACTTTCAGCTTAAGGTTGAAGACATTTTATGACAAGTCATCACAAAATGTTGGAATTTGTGACTTTTTGCTTAAGGTGATGACATTTTGTGACAAGCCGTCAGGCTTGTCACAAGTCGTCACTAAATGTCATCACATAGTTTTCAAGATGACACACTGAGTAAAATAGGCATAACTTTTTGTTTGAATACCGAATTTGGATGAAATTGGTACCGTTGGAAAGCTAATTCAATTATCTATCTGTTGGTGGGTCATGAGCTAAAAATTTCTAAGTGTAACAAGAGATATACTCATTTGAAGTTGACTATGCCAAAATCCTTCTCATGAATTCAAGGATGTTTTGATTCACCCAATCGCTAGGACATCTTTGAGGCCTTAATACACATCACCCTTGATCAAAAAATCACCAAAGCACTGTAATTTATTTCTCATGAGCTTCGTTTATGGTGTCACTATTGGTTAAAGTTCTCAGGGTATTACACTACAAGACTTAGTTCAACTGCACTACTTCCTCTGCACACATAGGTGTGATCGCCACTCAATAAGTGTGATCGCAGATGCATCAGAAGACTACTGAAACTTGGAAATATTTCTAAATTTTTGCCAAGGTCTCTAGATTCATTCAGAATCTGATATATGAAGATAAACTATGTAACCATACTAAATTAGATGTTTTGGATGAATGGAAAAGTTGGATTTTCCATCCAAAGTTGTTTCAACCAAATATGGGTCCCATACCCAAATTTATAATTTTCTAACTTTTTGTCCAATTGGTCAAAAAAAGCTTGGGTGCCTCACAGGACGAACCAAAGATCTACAAAGCCTAAAATCAGTATTTTGGAGCTTCTCACACAGTCTGAATTTGTATCTGAGATTTTCTCACTAAAGTTTTTCCCGGTGGCCATTTGGAACTAGTGAAGACTTCTAAATAGGGAATTGCCTAGTGACCAAACTGTTAGTCCCAACAAGTCATAAATGACTTGGGACGGCTATGGGAAAGTCTAACAAAAAAAATAAGTAAAAATATGAAAAAGAACTTGGAGGGTCACTACAATATTGTAACGACCTGAAATTGCCTCCCGGTACATCACGCGGAGCTTAAGGCTACAAGTAGCCCCAAGCTAACCCTTTGAGCCTATTTCTACTAATAACACTCAATTCAAGATAAAATAATTGATACACTAGCATAGTTATATCATATGAAGGGAAATACGGAGAAAATGCTCGGTCCAAACAATCATAATATTAGAACTCTCCACACAATCATAATCTGACAACTAGTCTGACAAAGCCTCTATTAATCCATGAACTAGAGAGCTATTGGGATAGGTCCCCAACTGACTTAAAATGAACTAAAAGTAGTATCATAGTCTCTCAAATGTGGAAATATCTGGAGATTGGTCCTCGAACCATAGGACTCACCACTATAAGAATGTGGATAGAGGTACTCGAAAGTCACTGACGAGGATGGGACTGAGCACCTGAACCTACATTATAAGACAATGTAGCACATAACGTATATGTAGATCAGCACTTGGGAATGTACTGAGTATATGGGGGTGCATCCATTTATATAAAACAACATCAATACTCTTTAATCGAACCATGCATGCAATAAGTAATGACTCGCATGGCTTGAATAAGTATAAAATGTAAAGCTCGTGAATCATGTAGAATGGAGCATGCAACACAAATCTCATGAATCATCATAGTTTAAATTTGAAACTAGTAATATTCTTTTATTCTCATTACCTATAGGCTAAAGGAAACTTTGAAGAATACTTTCAACTCATTCATATGTCTCATGGAAAGTAAAACTTCTTTAATGCTCAAGAACTCATAACTCTTTTGAACTCAAGTACTTGAAATTCGGAATCATATAACCTTGAAACATACTTGAAGGCATTTCATTCACTTTAGGGAAAAATACTCATATAAAGGGAAAATACTTTAGTGTTAAGGAAATAAATTATCTAAAAACTTTAGTTTTAAGGGAGGTTCTCTTAACCAACATAAACCATCCGAGCTACATGGAGTCCAACATTTTGTCCTCCTAAGCAAGAGACCTCGCGTTGGGGAGAGGCGTCTTACTCTTGCCAAGGAGTATAACCTAGGTCCAGTGATTACTGAACAAACTCAGCCTTAGGCTCAATATCAACTCAGCCTTAGGTTCAATGATAATAATAGACTCAGCCTCAGGCCCAACCTACGGTGGCACGTAGTTTTGGGGTAAGAAACCGTAGTAACTTACCCGCTCGGTGCTAAATACTACTCTCTTTAGTTGATCTTTCTCACTTCATGATAATCCACTTTAAAATAATCTCATGGTTCATTAAGAACCCAACAATCAAATCTATAATCTCATGTAGTGAAGTGGATTTCAAAAACTCCATGACCATTAGGTCAAAATATTTCTCAATAATCTCAGAATACTCAAAGCATGGGTGCTTACAGCACAAGAGTTCATAAAATCTCAAGTTGGGCTTAATAACCAATAATTCAATCTCAAGTTAAAACTCATTAAAAGCATAATAGATAGCATATTGATTCATAACTCATGTAGAAATTAGGGAAATTCCGCAATTTATCTCAAAATCTCAACATACTCATATGCTTCAATATCTCAAACATTTCAACTATTAAGTTCTCAAGGATTAAAATCATGGGGTATAGACCCAACTGCAACTTCTTAAGAAACTATGTAAAAATTAAGTCATTAGATTCTCAATTCATGGGAAACATCAAAATATTGTAATCAATAATAGTGGGTAAACACTTCTAATTCAAATTCATGTAAAATCTCATAGATTGCAGGAAATTATAGTTTAAATAAGTCTTAAGGCACAAGGGTGAAAGGATTACCCTTGTTCAAAACCCCACATACCTTAGATTATGAAATTAGATGGACGAGATTGCTTTAAACTCTTCTTCTTACTCTTGAGAGAGAGTTCTTGCAACCTTTGAACTTGGGGAACTCAAATCTCAACTCAATTTGTAGAATCCATGGTAAGTTCTTGGATTTCTTGGAGAAGGGTTTTAGATTTGCTCTTGGGAGATAATGAGGCTATCAAGTTCGTTTGGAATATATATGAGGCTTACAAGGAAAAAGACCCAAAAACCCCTATTAAAATTAGTTAAAACACTGAATGGGGGCTGCGACGGTCAAAGCAATGGTCCGTCGGAAGTCCGATGGTCTATCGGCTCGTCCATCGCATATTGGCCAGGAATGGGACACACTGCCTCAATGTGACGGTCGGAGCGATGGTCCATCTCAAGTCCGACAGTCCATCGGATCGTCCGTTGCACGATGGCTAGGGTGAGGCCACACTGCATTAATACGACGGTCTGTCGCATCCTTGATGGTGCGTTATTTTGGCCGTCGCACTTAAGCTAGAAAAGGGGGTTACTGCCTTGGTTACGATAGGCCAAGTGACGGTCCATCACAGACTCGACAGTCCATCAGATCGTCCGTCTCACCTAGGTGATTCCGACAACTCTCGGTAAAACGGCCATAACTTCTCACCTCGATACCGAATTTGGACAAAATTGGTATCGTTGGAAAGCTAATTCAATTCTCTACATGAAAAAAGTCAAATTTAAGAAAATTCTATATGGTTTAAACACCCATCACTTGGGAAGTCACTTCTAAATATTTTAGGGATGGAATTAATCTTCACTTGACCTGCTCTAAGGCTCAGACTACAAGGGAATTTTGTGGGGTCTTACAAATATCCACTATTAAAAGAAGCTTCATCCTTGAAAGTCAGTGGATAAAAAGATCTCAAGAGTTTGAATGGATGAGATCTAGGCCCGCATGCTCCAAGCATGACTTCCTGGATAAACTCTAAGAAGAGAGAAGAATTTTGAGGGATTTTGTTACAGGTATCCCTTTTTCAACCAGCTCTCTGACTTCACTTCCAAATAGTCATAACTCAACTTTAACCACTGAATGGCCTCCAACTAAACTGAGGAATGTTGATACACACAAATCTGAACCCATACACACTGATACCAAAGGTCTAAGTCATACAACCGACTCCAAATCGAAATATAACCTTTCTTTACCATTCGACACCTTCTATCAACTCCGCACCATAACAAAAATCGCCTGATTCATGTCTATGCAATCTCATCATAGAACACTTAAAGAACTGAGGCTAATCTATTGAAAGTCCATATGATAATCATGAGAATAAGCCCATCAGGCACTCTCTGGTCACATAAATAGAGATGATCAAGGGATGTAATCTATGCCAATACAGCAACTAGTCTAGATACTAATGTAAATTGAAATGCAAAAGTTCAAGGCATAACTAATCATCACTGAAAAATCTGCTTCAGAATGACCAATTAACTGACAAAGAAATCATATTGAATGCAACTCACGTATATTACTCCCACTGAGTATATCATCCTAAATTCCCATAATAGATTGAAGACCCATAGTCAAAGCTGAAGGAACCAATACCAAGTCCATGGCTACCATTTGAACACTTATAAACTATAATCCAATCGAAGTTGAGAAGATTGAATAGGTAAGCACAGAGTAGGCTCAACCAACCTATAAATGAAATCTAAAATAAGACAAATCTAAAACAAAGATTGTATTCAAGCTCTATAACTCAAAGCAAAAATCTCTGCCCAAAGGCTAAATTTCTCGATCTCAACTACCCAAACTAAATATGAAGACAGGTAGGAATTGATACTCAAAATCTATCATAAATTCCAAATCGCCATTCCAAGGCATTAACTCCAAACTGAGCCAATACATTTATATTAATGTCAACTACTCAAACCAACTTTAATATCCAAATCTGACATATCTAAGATAAATCATGTTGAGACAAAATTAAGACATAGCTGAAGAATATAATCACCATAGGGATAAAACATCAACAAAAAGCACAAATAGACAACTCTATATTAGCAAGAGGCATAAAATATAGCCATGGAACAGTAATCATGCTGAAGGATAAATCACCTGCTAACAAATGCCACTAACCCACATCATATCCACTGGAGGGCATGAACTGTCAAAACATACTCAAGGACTCATAAGGCTACAAACCATACTAGTTATAGCAAAACTCCAGCAACTCAAAGACATGCAACTTTAGCCGGAAGCTAACCAAACAAATACTCCAACTTGATAAAAAATATTCATAGGCACATATCATCGAGGAGAAAGATTCCATCAAGACTCATTAGGACAAATAAACTCTAAAATAAGGACTTTTTGAATCCATACAAGTAGGAAAATCATAACTCAATAAATCCATGAATCATCTCGTCGAAGAAGCATATACCAATCTCAACATCAATGTTAAGTTTAAGGCAACTACTGGGAAATAACTAAGCAACTCCAGATAAAGAATTTCAAACTTGCCAACATAAGAAATAGTCAAAAGAACTATAACCTGTCTCTAACTCTCTAACTCCACTAGAGTGAGAACTGCATCATAATGATAATGGGGTATCCAACTCCACAAGTATAATAAGGGCAAACCATCTCTAGGAGACGAACCCAATAAATTTGAGAAATGAATTTGAGATATCTCAATATCAATATCAAATTGATATCAGGTAATGAAATAGCCACAAATGATGAATAAACCCTAGACTGGTAATCTCACAAATGGGCTATATAGAAAGGAATAGCCAAAGAAAAAACATTCGCAACACAAGAGGCAAGTCTAAGAATCTCAAACTCAATAATGGAAACATAACTAAATTTCCAACTTTATAATTATTCAAAACCACAGAAGGTTAACTTACCTTCGATACTATAATTACTCCCATGATCAATCTAACACGTCTAACAAAAGAGAAAAACAATCAACCTTGCCACACTCTAGGGAAAAAATCATCAAATCAGTCTATATCTACTCAGCCTCCAAGTAAGAACCATAGAGAATGGAATTCTAACTAGATAATACTAGTCTAAATAACTACCATCAATTATTAATAACATCAAGCAATAACGTCAATAACAAATATCAATATTATTATAATAAATATGCGGTACCAAATATGAAAGTCAATAGAAAGTACCACAATAAGGCTAATATGCCAAGATAAATGGGAGTCAAACCCAAATGTTAGACCCAAAGAAAGAAAATAACAATACAGATCTACTCCATCCACTACTTAAAGAAATAAACCACGGAGTATTCATATAATCATGAATTCAATAATAAGGCACACAATAACCAATATGAATCATCAAAGCATATAATCATTAATGGGTATGAAAATACCAATACATATAATAAAATAGTAAATGCAGGAAATAAAAAAGCACCTATCTTGTGGAAATCCATAATCACACACCTGATGGGTCTTAGGGAAAATAAATCTAAGTGGGTTGGAAACTAGGACCGACTAACTAAATCATCAACTGAGGTGCCAGGCGCACTATCTTAACTAAAGATACCACAATATCATGAGGCTAATCTAAATAAGCTAAAAGACTAAAAATCCCTCTCTAGGGACACTCTCAAGACTAGTAACCAATTTCTCTATTGTCATAACAAACTCTTAAAATTCTAACTTGGTGAGAACACAAACTAAGACCAAATGGCTAGCCAACTGACGTTGAGAGCATCCTCTACTATAATAATCATTCATCTCACAATTATAGCCCACTTCAAGAACTTTAGGATAGCGAGAATACAAGTTGACTCTGATTGAATGACAAACTCGTATCTGGGACACTCTCAAAACCAATGTCCCATCTCACCCTAACTAAGAAAGCTCTAAGAATACTCTGAGATACTGCCCCTCATAATCCAGAATAGTCGACATGGCTTGAAGACCCATACCGAAAACTACGCAAGGTCTAATGGGAACTCTTCCCACTATGATTATTATGACTAATATGAGAACCATACAAAGTTTGAAATACTACCTACATAGAGCTGACAGACTGCAAGTGAAGATTACCTCTATCAGAAGGATTCTTACCCTTTGATAAAATACCAATAGCACTATACTACTATAATGGACATTTGCCACTACCTCTATAAGTGTCAATTCATGCTATCTTTGTGGCTATAACTTAATAAACAATCTGAGAGAAGGAAAACCCAATTGTTATTAAGTGCTCCGACACCAAACGCAGTTATAATGCTGATTCTTTAATAAATCCATGCACCATATCCTATTTTGAAGTATATAGCATAGGAATAAGTTTGGCCTACTCTAGAAACCCAATATTGGACTTCAAAATTGGTAAAGAATCCTAATTAACACTAATGAATCTAATTCTGGCTTGAGAACTGCTCGATCACTTAAATTTCACCAATCGTTATAAGTTAAAACCATATACACAATATTTATATACATATATAAGATGTCGGGATAGGGAAAAAGGTCATAAACATGAGAGTTCAAACCATTATCCTAAACTATATAGCTCGCTCCCTCCTAAAGGTACCCACAGGCTATACAGGTTTATTTTCCCTATCGAAAGGGACCTAGTGTGTATTAGCCATACGAACTGAGGAATCTGAGAAACGTTTAAGGACACCAATGATATATCTATCAAAAATATAATGCCTACACCAAGAACACGGTCATATAGACCCCACCCCGACAAATATGGTTTCAAGTGTTGGCCTCCATGGGACTGCACCTTCACATTGAGCTACAAAATTCTCTTTAAGCCTAAATTAAAATTATTTTGTACATAAACCCAACAATTAACCTCGGAGTGATATAATAAGCCATTTTCTAATATGGTATTGTCATAAAAATTATGCTTTTATTTCTTTATAAATATGCTAAGCTAATCCATGTGACCATTTAACTCCCAAGTTCTATTTAAAATTGTAACCATGGCCACCAAGGGCCTACAAATCTGTTTTTATCAAGTTATCTATTTTTGCAATGCAATAGTTTAAAAATGAGTTAACTTATGCAAATATTCATGCTCAAAACCTAATTTTACAAGGTGGGTTTAGGTTAATGCTATTACTAAGCCAAAAAGTCATTAATATGGGTGTTCCAACTTCCAATCCCTATGGAAATGCACTCATTCAGTCCTAAAACCCTCAACTAAAGCATGAATAACATATTTAAAATATGGGAAAAGCAATTCAAGTAATCACCTTTAAAATCCCTCTACCCAATTTCAGACCCAATAATTAAATCATATGAATATTGAATCAATTTATGCCGTAATGAAAATAAAATTTTAGGGATGAGAGACATACCTGAAATAATAAGAAACTGAAAGGAATTCGATGTTTAGAGCATAAATGCAAAATTTCCTTGAAAACCCCTAGAATTTTTTGCCTTCAGAGTTAAAGAGGAAAAGAGTAAGTTTATTCTTGATAAGTAAAGGTAAAGAAGTCATTTGAGTGTGTTTAAGTCATGGGAAAGAGTGTGAAGAAAGGAAAATACCAAAACAACCCTAATTAAAATGTGCAGGAAAAATTAGTGAATAGTCATCATGATGTGGGTAACAACTCATGAGGCTTGATCATGAGTCGTGGCCTAAAGTCATTTCCTAAGCACTAAAAATAAAATCCTTCGCTGTTATGACAATGAGTCACTCACAATGACTAAATATGTCTCAGAATAGGTCATACACCAAACTCATTATCAAGGGACCAATACCTGGGCTCCTTCACTCCTGTGACAATGATTCCTCGTCATGACTTTTTATGTCTAATAACGAGTCATTATTAGGATCATTGTCAGTGGAAGTTTTGACATTATTTTTTGTAACCTGGTTACCTCAATTATTTTCTCTTTGAGGGTCCAGAGCTCAAAAACTTGGGGTGTTGCAGAACCTAATAGGTAGTAGCTTACGATGCAAACCTGTGTTATGTGTATGTGAGATGCTACTTTTTCCCCTTTATGTGTTAAATCCTGAAATTTCCTGATTAGTTTTACCTAGACTGTAGGATAGTCGGTTAGGTAAGGATTATTGGTCGTTCTTGAAATAAGTTAACTTTTATCCTAAATGACCTTCTGAATGTGAATAAGTATTCCTTGATCCTTATTTTGAGCTTCTATAGACTATTTTTCTTGTTACACCTTTCATCTTCCATTTTTTGTTACCATGAATATATTTTGGAATTAGTCCTCCTTGGATATTATGCACCTCAACTCAAGTAATTTTCCTAAGTTGAGGGTGGTTATCATTGGGGTGCATAATGTGAATTGTATAAAGAAGGGTAAATAAGAGAAAAAAAGGTAGAGTTGGGTGTGGCAAAAAAAAAAAAATAATAATTAAAGAAACCACATACAACCTGAATATGCAATAAAAGAATAAAATGAGAGAGAAATAAAGGTGGAATAAAAGAGAGTTGGTTGATAAGTGGACCCCAAAAGTAAGTGCAGTGCCAAGGAGGCTTAGTCACTAATGGAGAAGAGTTTGAATTCCCATATGTACCATACATGGCCCAATGCCTACATTATAGGCCGACAAAATTCCTATAGTGATCCTAACCCGACTGCCTGAAAGCTAAGGTAAAGAAAATAAGGGCAAGCCTATAGTGGCCCTACACACAAGGATTGGAACTTTTTTGTGAGTATAAGTGTCTCTTGATCGTCCCAGCATTGACATGCATGATTTCATATGAGTGATGTCACTCAAAACTATGCCTCCAATTAAGACTAAAGCAATTGAAACAAAATATAGTAACACAACAAGGTTGGGGTCGAATCCCAAAGGAATACGTGGTTATATCTCTCATTTACTGGAATTAATAGGCAGTACTAAAAGTAAATGAGGGGGGTTGTAGTAGTAATCTCAAACAAGTAACAGAACTCAACTCAGTATATTTATCGTGATTTATTAAACTAGTCTAATATCTTTCATACAGAATTTGATAATTTACGTACCATCAACTGTCTTATTGACTCATTGAAATATTTTACTCTTTACCTTATGAGTTTCAGGATGTCGTATTACTAACCCTTATCCTAGAGCCCAGTTAACTATTATCTTTTGATTTCAAATTATTAGATGATAGATAACTGTCTTAAGTAGATGATGCTGGTTAGCCTAGATCGATAATTAATCTTCAAATTATTGTTACCATTATCTTTTACAAATCCCTAATCCTCTTATAAAGTAAGTAGTGATATACTAGGCAGGATTCTAGCATTTTCAATTTCTAAGAAATCAATTAAATTGAAGGTAACCATAATACATGCAACAATATTGGTTCATAACAACTTAGCACTTCCCCTACTTTACCAATTTGTTGGGGTTCCCACAACCCTATCTAAAGGCTTTAGCCACTAATTATTGTCAAATGATCAACAAAATTCATAATTGAAAGAATTAAATCTTATCTCAATGACCAACAAATAAAACACAAAGTCTTCAATTGAATTATCAAAAGAAATCAAGAACAAAGCAATCCCAAGATCAAAATCAAATCACAGAATCAAATATATATTTGTAAGTATCAAAAGTGCGTCAACTAACTAAACATGTGAAAAAGGTATATATAGAGTACAAGGAAACCCTAGGAAACAACTCCAAAACAAAAAAGGAAAACTGAGGTCAGTGTCCACTTACTGGGACACCTACAACCATAGGTTGTCCCATGTAGGTGCCCCTGGTCTAAATTCTTCAAAGTAATTCTTTAGGTTTCAATCCTCTATAATATGTTCTGGTACCTAAGGACTATAGGTGGCACCTACAGTGGTAGGTTCCCTCCGTAGGTGGCTGGGTCAACTTTTTGTGCTTTTAAATCTCTGTTTCTCAGCTTTTCTGGCACCTACTCTGGTAACTATGCCCCGTAGGTAGTACATACGAGTCATAGGTTCCCACTTCTATGGTCTAAAACTTCAATTTTCACATTTTTCTTCATAATAGTTCAAAAACTTAATTTCCTATAAAAACATAACACAAACCACATCATATCTACCAAAAAGACCTAGGTAACTTATAAATTTTCATCATTTTAAGCATCGAAAGTGCTATAAATCCATAGCATATGAAACCCATCAACTAATAACGTTTGCATGTCCTCAAGTAACACAACATAATGAAACAAAACAAAGATTCTTAACTAGGAGAACTCTAAGTTATCTAAGATAGTCCATCAACACTTTAAGCTCAAAACATTAACCTCTCCTATTTCCTCCTTTCAAAATCAATTGTGTATACATGAAGCACAATAATGTAACACAAGGGAATCAAGATATGGAATTACATTAGCAATAGAGAACCACGCATACATACAAGCTACACTAACCAAACAGGTATGCAGCTTGCAGTACAACCCACGTTCCCTTACAATAAATAAGTCTCACTCACTCATCTAAAATAATGCATTTCAATGTCGGGATGATCAAGAAACACTAACACTCACAAGAGAAGTTCCACTAATATATATCAAATACTATAGGCTTGCCCTTATTTTCTTTACCTGAGCTTTTAGACAGTTAGGTTAGGATCACTATAGGACTTTATTCGGCTTTTAATGTAGGCTTAGGGCTGGTATGATACATATGAATATATATTTAGTAAATAAGCCTCTTTGGAACTACACTTACTTTGTGGACCTTTCAAAAACCAAGTTCCTTTTTACTCCACCCTTATTTCTCCCTTTTTATTATTTGTTGGACATTCACGTTGGGTATGGTTTATTTTATTAATTCTTTTTCTTTTTCACATTTTTTTTCTTTTTCTTTTTCTACCACACCCAGCCTTACTATATTTTCTCTTATTTTATCCTTCTTTATACCCATTTTATATTTTACACCCCTATGAAGGCCATCTTAAACTTATAAAATTTGCTTGAGTTGAGGTGCACAATGCCCAAGAAAGACCAAGGCCAAAATAGGTTCATTGTAACTCAAATGGGAAGGTGAAAGGTGTAACAAGAAAAATAGGCCATACATGTTAAAAATAGATATTAGGGGATATTTATTCACACATGGAAGGTCATTTAGGCTATAAGTAGACTAAAATCAAAAATAGCTTATGATCCTTTCCTAACCAACTATTCTCCAACCTAGGCTAATTCTAGATTAAAAACACAAAGGGAACTAAGTAGTATCTCACACACACATGGCACAAGGTTACATCACAAGCTACTACATATCTGGTTCAAGTAATTTGTACCAATGATTATCATGTCCCTAATCCTAATGCCATAACAAGATCCACAATGATCATACATATATACATATTACACAGTTCTAAAACAAGCTTTTAGAGGGGTATCATTTTTTTAAAAATCAACAAAAAAACATGACAACTATTCTAGATACTCAAAAATATCCTAATTATACAAAAAAACAACACAATACAAAACAAAACACAATACGACATGATATTAACCCAGACATACCAGTTCTACAACCATCCTGCAGCTGACAGGAAAAGAAGCATGGTAATATAAACCTACGGTGGCTATGGTGTACCCCACCCTCAACTAAAAGACTTCTTACTGTCCTCAGTGTCTATAAATAATGTAAAGCAAGGGAATGAGAACATACTTGGGGTGCACTAGGTGCCCTTATCATGATCCAAAAAGAAGTTACCTTGGTATTCCTCCCAAGTAGCGTCTGATTACTGTTGCGGCATGACAAAGTTGCCTTAGCTACTCAAACTTTGCCAAGGTCCACATTAACATATACTTTTACTTCCTTAATGTCTTCGATATAGTGCTTCACCCACTACCCATTTACCTTGAATGGGGCTTTGACATCATGCTTCAGTTTTATAACACCATGTCGAAATACCCAAACCATGGTGAATGACCCATAACACCTAAACTTCAGCTTTCCAGGGAAGAAGTAAAGTCTTGAATTATACAACAAGACCAGATCACTAGGTTTAAACACTCTTTTTGTAGTTTTCTTATCAAGATACAACTTTATTCTTTGTTTGTATATGGCAGAACTATTATAAGCACAAAGAAAGAAATTATTTAACTTATTTACCATGCTCAATCTCGCCTTTGCTGTATCACGCTATTCAAAATTTAGCATTTTCAATGCCCATAGTTCTTTATGCGCGAGTTCGACTGGTAAGTGGCATGCCTTTCAGTATATGAGCTGATATAGGGAGGCACTTATGGAAAACTTATAAGCTATCCAGTAGGCCCATAATGTATCATCCAACTTTCTCGACCAGTCAGTCTTGTTGGCATTCACAATCTTCAGTAATATGGACTTGATTTCTCTAATGGAAACCTCAACTTGCCTACTTGTTAGAGGATGATGAGGTGTTGCCACCTTATGAATTAAACCTTATTTATCAAGTAGGGCCTTAAACAGATAATTGCAAAAGTGAGAACCACCATCACTATTAATTGCACATGGAGTGACAAATAAAGAAAAGATGTTTTTCTTCAAAGATGATTCTTCTACCTTCATTATTTGGAAATGCAACTAACTCCACCAGTTTTGAAACATAGTTAACTGTTCCAAAATATACATCCTGCCATAGTATCTCACAAACAGAAAAATGAAATTTATCCCCCATACATCAAACAACTCTAGCTTAAAGATAGGTGTCTCGGGGAGTTCATGGCATAGTGAAATATTGACTTAACGCTGACATTGGTCACAAGCCTGTGCAAAATTGTGAGCATCTATATAAATCATAGCCAGTAAAACTTGCACTAGAGAATTTTATGGGTTGTGTGGGTACCACTATAATGACCCCTAACTATTGATGAATGACTATCTTAAAAATTGCCCATCGTCTCCACTATTGAGATACACCTCCAAATAACACCATCCACACAGACCTTGAAAAGATATGGCTTATCCAAAAACAACTTCCTCACCTCACATACAAATCTCTTGCGCTACTGGAAGGGCAGGTCTTCTGGGACAAGATCACTTGCCAAATAGTTAGCAAAATCAGCTAACCAGTGAATTAAGTCTTGTGATTATACCAAGACCTACTCATCTTGAAAACTATCATAAATTTCAATCTCATCCCATAATTTTTTCATTGCCTATTTCTCAAGCCTAAACAAGTGATCAGCAACTTGGTTTTTTGTGCACTTTTGGTCTTTCACCCCAAAGTCAAATTCTTATAGCAAGAGGACCCAGTGTATAAACCTTGGTTTTGCATCTTTCTTAATATTAGGTACCTCAAAGTTCCATGATCTGTGTGGACTATGACTTTGATCCCTATCAAATAGGATCTGAACTTTTAAAAAGCAAAAACTACTACAAGTAACTCTTGCTCAGTGACTGTATAGTTTTTTCGTGGAGGGTTTAATACCTTGTTGGCATAATAGAATTGATAAAGGATATTCTATATCCTTTACCCTAGGATAGATCCTAAGTCCACTCCACTCACATCACACATAACCTCAAATAGTGCAGACCAATTAGGGGACACAATGATAGGAGCCAAAATCAATCGCTCCTTAGGGCGCTTGAATGCTTTGAGACATGCATCATCAAATACAAATTTCATATTTTCTCTAATATCTTCCATAGAGGATTTGCAATTTTAGAGAAGTCCTTGATGAACCTCTAATAAAAGCCTACATTGCCCAAAAATCTGTGTGTACATTTAATTGAGACTAGTGGTGGAAACTTTTCAATTACCTTAATCTTTTCTTCGTCCACCTCAATACCCTATTTTGAGATCTTGTGCCCGAGAACAATATCTTCATTTACCATAATGGCATTCCTTCTAATTTAGCACCAAGTTGCACTCTTCTTATCTCTATAATGCGTTGGCCAAATGGGCCAAACAATCATCAAAGGAGTCCTAAACTACCAAAATTACATCCATGAAGACCTCAATCATTTCCTCCACCATGTCATTTGAAGCGTTGAAAGGTAGTGAGAGCATTGTATAATCTTAATGGCATCTTTTTGAATACTAAAGTCCCATAGGGATACGTGAAAGTTGTCTTTTCTTGGTCCTTGGAAGCAATAATGATCTAATTATATCCCATGTACCCATCAAGAAAACAATACCAACCCTGGCCTGCTAGTCTATCAATTATCTAATCTTTTAAAGTCATAGGGTTATGGTCCCTATGGGTCCAAGTATTTAGCTTCCTATGATCCATGCAAACTCTCCAACTAATTACTAGTCTCACTGGCATAAGTTCATTTATCTCATCGAGAACTACTGTGATTCCACCCTTCTTTTGCACACATTGAATCAGGCTAACCCACTTGTTGCCTACAATGGGTGAACCATTCCAGCACCTAATCCCTTGATGATTTCTTTATTTACAACCACCTATAAAGAATGATTCAATCTATGTTTATGCTCAATGTTAGGAATACACTCCAACTTAAGCTATATCTTATGAGTACAAATACTTAGTAAAACCCCCATGATATCTGCTATGGTCCATCCAATGGCTCTTTTGAACCTCTACAGCAATGATATTAATGCTTCAACCTTTGAATCTACCAAATCCATAGAAATAATCACCAGTAAGGTATTGTTAGCCCCCAAGAATATATACCACAAATGAGATGGGAGGGCCTTCAATTCGAAAACCAGTGACTCCTCAATGGATGGTTTCGTAGGAGGCATGGTTCTATTCTCAAATCAAGGTCTAGTTTTTTGGGCATAATTGTAAGAACCTCTACCATGCAATATATTAACTATCTCCTCATATTCTTCTATGTCATTGATCTCAAAATTTAGGATTACCATTGCTAATGGCTCAACCTCAAGTCTCTCTTTAATAAGTACAACCTCTGTATCAACATCATTATCAATAGTGTCTATCACCAACACTACCTACATATTATTTTTCTTTTGTACTGACTGATGCATATTAGAAATCACCTACTTATTATTTATTTGAACATCATCTGCCCTAACTTCATTTTAATCAATGCCCTACCCATGGATAGGAAGGGTCTACCTAATAAATAAAGGCTTGAAAGTCCACCTCACAATCAATAATCACAAAGTTAACTGGGAACATACAAGATGCCACCCTTACTACTATATCACACAAAACGCCCATCAATTTTTTCACAGATATTCCTATTATCAACAGCTTCATAAATGTTGGTTTGAGTACCCCCATCCTTACAATATTGTATGTAACCAGCGGTATTAAATTTATGTCAGCCCCCAGGTCATACAAATCCTGTCTGACTTGGAAGGGACTAATAGAACACAGAATAGTGAACGATTTAGTGTCCTTCTTCTTCTCAATCAAAGATATGGAAGTAATTCCACTATAATAATACACATAATTATTGGGATCATTGACCCTTCCCTTACCATTATCATTATCATAATCACCATCACTACTTGTCGACTACTCAGACTCTACCTCAGGTATCTTTTTAATCACAACACTATCATTCCTCGACTCCTCAATCTTAGGCAATGGGGGATCAATAATATACTTATTACTTCGAGTGGTGATAGAAAAAAAATGATTTATATTTATGATATTCTTAAGTATGTTTCTCAGAAGGGTACCCGACTGCCTTTGATTCAAAGTAGCAGACATCTGCCCAAATAGCTACTCTAACTACGTGATCACAGTCGCATAAAACTCAACCTTCTACGTCAGACCTAATATCTCATCCTTAATCTCCTTAAGGCATGTTTCCTAATTTTCTTAAACCATTACCAGTTTGGACAACATCGTCTCCATTCTTGATTTAGTATTATGATTGCCTGGCACAACATACCGATCTCCCTTCTCCTTGTAGTCATCTTTTCTTCTTCAATCACCATCACACTCCCTATTGTTATCGATGTATTTATCTCCATAATAGTTTCAACCTTGGTTTCTTTTCCCTTTGATTATAAACCCACTAATTCTCAATCTAAATACCTATCCTTCTCTTTCAAGTCAAACTCATATGATCTAGAAGTTGTACACTATGAATCTACCACATTTACCTTCTCAGAATTCACTTTTGTGAACTGTTTCATCAGCAAACTAATATTAGTTCTAAGTTATTCAATCTCTTATGCCATAGAATCATCACCCATTCTATGTTCTACAAAAGCCTTAATGGCATAAGTGCTAGCATACCTCTCTGCCTCTCGATTATGCCACCCTCATTTAGTGAGAGATCTGGTCTAGAATATCAAATGTTACTTTCTAGTATATACGTATGAAACCTTCTTTGGTGATTGTATCTAACATGACTCTAGAGCTTATGCTCAGGGCTTTATAAAATATTTTAAGCAAGTTTGTCCCTGAAAAATGATGATTTTGTACTATGCTCAATTTCTTCTTAAACTGGAACCAAGCCTCATACGTTGACTCAAAATGTAGCTACCTAAAGTTATATATCTCATTTTCTTAACTGCAACATTCTTGATAAAGGGAAGAAATAGTCTATGAATTTCCTGCTCAACTTATTCCAAGTGGTAATCAATCCTTTAGGAAGTTTCCCCAACCACAAAGAAGCTTTTTTTGTATAGCCCATCATGTTACTTTACACAAATTATAATAATAATCTCCCAATTTAGTTTTTTGTATAGCCCATTGATTTCAGCAAACTTGAGAGATAGTTACATGTATTCCCTGTGGATTTAACCCTGACCTAAGTTGGCTTACTATATTTTGCATAGACAACTTTATCTTCAATTGGAAGTGTAGCTTTGGATGATATCAGAGAACCAAAGGATGATTGTGGGTTCTAACCACGATCATACCTTTCTCTTATTTGATGCCACTGACCCAGGTTTTCTATTTGTATTAGGATAGGTTTTATTTTGTATATAAATACTCCTATAGGGTATTTTGTACGAGTTTACACTCTTTCATATTTTACAATATTATATTATGAGATTCTAAGGCATATTCTTTGGTTTTCGCAAACATTGTTTCTAGAGTTTTAATTCAAGCTAAGATTTTGGGTTTTCTTATTATTATAAGTTCATAACTATGTTTTCATATATGAATTATACTTATGTGCTTAAAATTATTAGTAGCTAAACACCACAACTAGGATTTTGGGAACCATGATGGATTAACAAAGTACTGTTCAATGTACAAGGTGATACTCGAATGGTGGTTAGGCTTGTATTGTTATTCCTTTAGATTTGGTTTCTTTATAATGAGTGCACTAGTTAGAAATCGTCCGATCTATACTATAGACTTTAGCAAAGATAATCAGATAGGAATAGTGAATCAACAACAAGACTTAGAGTTATCTTCATTTACTTAGCCTTGAGATGGTAAATAGAGAAGACTATATTAAGATCATAGATAGGAGTTAGTAATGTAAAACTCATGATACATGAACCTTTGTTCTTAGAGATAGTCATATACAAAGGGTGTAATCTAGTCGGTTAGATGATATATAATCTATTTATTTTACATGTCAAATACCATAAGAGATCACTGATGAGTGGTGAATTTACCACTCATATGCATCCAAAATTTGTGAACACCACTATAATCTGAAGGAATAAATGAGACAATTTGTTAGTTAAATGCACTAATTTTAACATTTTCTAGGCGTACAGGTGATGAGAAAGAAAGATGCATGTTTAAGCTGAAAAGGAATCAAAATATGAAAAAAAAATGGACAGTTGAAAGACCCATTACAGATAAGGCTTAGTTACCATGATTGTAGTCTGAGGATCGCGATCGCGGACAGTCAATTTTGGTCAGCCTTCACAATTTTGAGGTATTTAGAGAGGTCAAAATCGTAGCTAAATGCCTGTAATCGCGATATAGCAAAGTATTGCCTAGGGTAGTAATGTAACTACAGATAGTCGACCCCAAATTTTGAAAATCTCAATACCCTTACACATGGGGGGATCTTAATAGTTATCTTATCTATCATCTTCATATTAGTTTTTAAGGTTTTTATCACTTGGATCTTGGAGCAAAATTTACAAAAATCTTGAGATAAGAAGACATAAGAGTGACTCCTAAGTAAAGAATTGACAAATTCCATTAAAGATTCATTGAAATTTAAAGTATGGTGTGTATTCTCATTATTTTTCATGAAACAAATTGATGGAGATTTTTTGTATACTTTTTCTTATTATCTTTATGAGTTGCAAGTTTTTTCTCTTGGGGTTATGTTTGAATAGGGTGCAAGTATATGTGGGTTTTGATAGTTAGCTTTAATTCTTAGTTAATGTTGTTGGGTTTCATAAATGTCTGATTATAAAATGGAATGTTCTGGTGAAAGCCTTAATTTCCCTAAACACCATATCATCCTTGAAAGAGGAATGTGGGTAGTCTATATCCTACATAATCCTTGAAAGAGAGGTATAGGTGACATGAGTATGTATGAACAATAAGATAGATAATAGTATTCCTTTTTATTGTCTTATAAATAAGGATAAATTATAGAATTGCTATATCTTGGGCATCATCCTAGAAATGGGGATGCCCAATTGAGGCTTTTGGAATGATTAGTTGACTATACCCACAAGTTATTTGAAAGAATCGGTGAGTGATAATTTGGTACTTTGTTGAAAGGATAGTATTAAAATCCCTAACAAATCCTACCCATGCATGATTTAACTAAGATTGGAATTTGATTTTCATGTACCCAGACATTAATTGCTTCTCGTAAAGAATAGGCCCAAGATCCGTGCCTAATTGATTATACTCTAATTATTCTTAGCTTCAAGTTAGTCTTTTATAAGACCTAAAATTGGTATACTTCTAATAAAATGTTCAAACCCCCTAAATATTTGTACCCTAGGTTTGAATTTAGCAAGTAACTTTTATTTCAAACTTACTCAATCACTATTCATATTTTTTCTCGTGGATTTGACCCTGACTATTATTGGGTTTATATTGACAACGAACGCCTTGAACTTAAATCGATATGTAAGTTGAGCGTTATCAAAATGGTGCCATTGTCGAGTAAAAATTTGGTGTATTGAGTTAGTTTGGAATTTTATCTTACATGCTTAGATTCAAACTTATAAATATTTTCTTGTGATTTTCTTTTGTTTATTGTGTTGGGTAGATTTTTATTGTTTTTGTTTGCTTGTTACCATGGCATCTTGGAATGAATATGAGTTTGGTGGTTACAAATCTTATCTTGATAATCCATGTCCATATTATGATGGACCTCACTTTTAGAAAAATTATAAATATACTCCCTAAAAAAATGTGTGTGCACCATCTCAATCCTATTGGGAGTATAATTGTTCTTTATATGATGGTCGATATGGACATTAGAGTGATTGTCCAAATGCCCCCACCCCTAGTTATGCTATCAAAAATGCTAGTTCTTCATATGAGTTTGATAGGTCTTATGATGTGATAAAGGAAGAACAACATTTTGGATACAATGATATTGAAGCAATGCATCTAATACTCTTAGATCGGGTAACTACAATAGAGGAGGACGTGCACCACTTGCATTAATCCATGACGGAATTTGGAAAGGAGAGTGAAAAAAAGTGGGTGAGGAGGTTGATCTTTCAAGTGTCGTTGATATGCCCAACCTTCAAAATAAGGTTGATAAGGAAAAATTATCAACCCATGTAGTTGATGGTGGGCTTGATGTGTAAGAATTCTTGGTGATTTGCGAACCAACTAAACCAAAAATAATGAGGGATGCAAAAATTGAAGAACCAATAATAGAGTTGAAACAAAAAGACAAACAAATCCCTTGTAAAGACTCTAGTTCATTTCGGAGTGAGAATATCAAGAAGACTGCGACACTGGAATTGGGAAGACAACCTCATTCTAGCCAATTTTTGACATTATGCTTGGTGGATGTGATGAAATTTTAACAGCCCAAGCAAATGATGAACATTGAAGATGAAGAGCAAGATTCTTACATTTTGGATTTTTTCATTCCAAAAGGGAAAAATGACATCCTCACTTGTAGGTCAATAAGTGCAAAATCCAAGGTTTGACAAGTGATTTTTTGATTTTCTCACCAATTCCCAATGAGCTTATTCAAAAGTTTGATGTGAAGTTGGGTAAAAGGTTTAAGTCTTCAAAGTGACGAGATATAATATGTATTGTGGTGCCATTGCTTTTACCCATAGTACCTCAAAGATGTATTGATTAAAACATGGATAAAAGATTCCAATACTCTAAGTGGAGACATAAATGATAGTTGAAGAGTCATCATGCCGCGACGTTAAATTAAGTACTCATTGGGAGGCAACCTACCACGCCATTAAAGTGGTACATTGTAAGACCCCATAAAATTTCTAAGCTTAATTCATCATTTTAGGCTTGTCAAGGGGTCTCATACTTAGAAAATTCTAGCTAAGTTCCCATACTTAGTTTATGTTTGTCCTTCAAAATTTGGCAATCTCATTTTGTGACCTTAATGTCCCTTAATGATCAATATTTTTGTTGATTCATGATTAGAAAGGTCGATAGGTGTTCCCAGACGAGTTTCAAATTTTTTGAAACTTGTTTAGACCACGTTTGCTGTCCCAAAAGACTGGACCAACGCGATCTTGGAGAACCGCGTTGCCTATCGCATTGGTTGACATTGTTGCAGGGACTTCCAGTAAAAACAACAGAGGCTTATCATGATCATGGCGCACCGCATCACCAATCACATCCATGCCCAGTTTTCATTCATTAAATGTCCACGTCTTTAAGGGAAAAAGGGTCAATTTCCCACCCCTATATAATCCTATAACACGAGATTTTGCTAGGTTTTCACCAAAATATAATTGTTTCTCTCAAATTCCCTCAAGAACAAGTCTAGCGTTTTCAATTAAAGGTTCTAATCCAGGAGATTCCACCGTTAATCTTCAAGAAACTTCCATCTAAGGTATATAAATTGTTGATTCATGGGTTCTTTTCATCCATGAAGCTCAAGAAATCCTTTCAAAAATATAAATTTTGAATTCCATGTTATGAATTGAATCATATCCATATTTATGTTGTTGTATGATTACCAATTTAAAATCTCTTATACATATAATGAAATTATGTAGTGAAAAATGTTTCCATGATGTATTATTTTAATTTTCATGCCTAAGACTCAAGTTATGCATGCAAGGTAGTTTCTAGAATGCCTAAGAGAATAAGAATTATGCTTTATGAGTCAATTGTGACCAAATTGATGAATCTATATTTTACCTTTATGTTCACAACGACCTTCAAGTTATTGTTATGCATTGTAATGGTTAGGTGGAATGATCATGAGATTAAACTTACAAAACTATGAAATGTTTATATGTATTCCTATTCATGTGTAAGCTTATGACATATAAATACTTCATGAAAATCCCCAACGTTTGTACTATGAATTGCTGACTATGGTCATGTGTTCAAGAAGTGTCATGTCTTATCAGTATCATGCTATCGAGTCCTGGGGATACTTGTATCCGATAATTTAGATGTGCTCCTAGAGCCAGTGTCAGTTCCAAGATAATCTCAATCACGTCATGATCAGTAGTATTCTCAATCAGTTTCAGAACTTAGTAGAATTCAATTAGTTACATGGAAAACTCAGTAATCTCATGAACTCAGATAGTTAATAGAATTTAGTAACATTCTGTCAGTCTACTGAACTCAGTCCAGTTCAGCTTAGTATAATTAGTTTAGTGTCTATTGAGTTGGGAGAAGGATTCAGCACCAAGCGAACCCAAGAATGAGGGCACACACTGATAGTAGAGGGTGTTATCCTTAGAAGAAATCCTTGAAATCCAGAACTATGTAGCCAGCATAGGTTGAGACATCAACCCTGACAGTTGAGGGTTGATTAGATGGCTTAATACTACCAGTTGAGGGTCTAACCATTCTCCTTTGGGGACACTGCCAGATGAGGGTTATAGATTAGAACCCAATTCTATATAGTAAAGGGGCATGTTGGTTATATGACTATTTCCCACAGTCTCAATCTTAGTCTCAGTAAACGAACTCAGATAGTTCTTTAGATTCAGGATTGTCAGATACAGTCACTAAGTTCAGTACAAAACTCATTTAGTTCTATCAGAACTAGGACTGTCAGACATAGTCACTCAGTTAACAATATATCAGTTATACGAAACTCATGTTATCAGTATTCAGACTCAGTAGTTAGTATTATCATTATCTCATTTATTGTTACGTATTTATGCATGTATTCTTGCGTTCATGTTATTCATTCAGTTATTATTTTTCATGCATATGAACCCCACACATTCAACCTACCTTACTTTGCATAACAGTACATTCAGACGTACTAACGCATACTTTTCTTCTATGCTATGGTGTTTTATACCATAGGCTCGGACGCTCAAGTTCCCGATTGCACTTAGCTTCAGATTCAGCCAGTAGTAGTAGATTTGCAGTGACTCCTCATCATTCGAGGATAGCATGATTATTTCATTACTTCATTACTTTAGTTTTAGTAGACGGAGTTATTTGGGGACATGTCCAATCTACTCCATAGCTTTTATACAGTTTAGAGGCCTTTAGACTAGCATGTTCAGATAATTTATTTCAGTCTTGGTATTGATATACCATATTTCTAGATGTTATGTTTTATCAAATATTTGAACCTTATGGCCTTTCAAGCCTTTAATTCCACATTTATACAGTATATTATGTAGTGCTCAGTTACAGATATCAGTCATGAGTTAGCTTGTGCTCCTTCGGGATTGCTAGCATCATGTAGTATTTCGGGTATCAAATTTGGGGCATTAAAAATTTGGTATCAGAGACAGGGGTTCAACAGTGTCCTAGGAAGTCTGGAAAGCCGCATCTAGTAGAGTCTTGTCAATGGGTATGTTGCGCACCATAATGTACGCACCACATGAGAAGCGTATCTGGATAATTGGGTAAACTTAAGAGAATACTCTTGTACCATCATGTTGTCTTGCTTTAGATTTATAAACTCCAAAACCTTCTCTTCCCTTAACTCTAGCGGGAATAACCTAACTAGAAAAGCAATAGCAAACTCCTCCTATTCTATGGGCCCTACATCTATGGATTTTTCTTCTTTCCACTATTAAAACTATAAGTGTACCATATCTTGTAACTGATATATGGCTAACTCTGTGCTCTCAATGGCAGTTACTCCCATAATATCTGTAATTTTCTGCACCTTATTAATAAATTCCTGAGGGTCTTCAACTGATTTAGACCCAGTAAAATATGGAGGGTTCATTCGGGTGAAATTTTGAATCCTGGCAGCAGTAGTATTGACCACTAGGTTGATCAGAATAGCAACCGTATTCTGAGCTGCCACAGAATAAGCTAGGGTGGTGAAAGCTACTCTAAACTCATCGTGGGAAACATGTTCATCCATAGGATCTGGTTGGATGGGCTGGGGCTCTGATTGGTCTCCCGTTCCTCTTCGCTTAGTCCTCTTTAGAGGCATATTTAGTAAATGGAAGAGAAACTTGGATTACATAGAGAGTTTAACTAGAGCTCATTCCCATTTGCGTGATATAAGTACTGAAAGAAGGGAAAATTTTCCTAAAACATCTCGTAGCCTCCTGTCGATAAGTGTGGCGCGCTACACACCTATACATAAGACTCTACTATATGTGTCTTTCAGACTTCCAAGGACTCTATTGAACCTTACGCTCTGATACTAAGTTTTTAATACCCCAAGTCTGTACCCCAAATGCTACATGGTTCTCATAATCCTGAAGGACCACAATCTAACCCATCACTGGTACCTACTACAATAACTAAATAGTAATACTACAAATATATGGAAATTAGGCAAAAGCTTTCCATAAGGTTCAATACTAAAATAAAACTGAATACGGTATATCGATACCAAAACTAAAACATCTGTTTGAAAAATACTCTAGTCTAAAAAGCCTCTACTGTCTGAATCATGGAGTTGATGGGACAAGATCCTAAGAAACTCCTACTACTAAAAGCTATACTGATAAACTTAAATACTGAAGAAAACAGTCATGTACTCAAACTATGAGGACTCACCACTAACTTTGACTACTAAAGATCTAAACTGCTAAAGTACTCAAGAGCCCTTACGTCTGAACCTATGATATAAAACATCATAGCACAAGAGAAAAGAATGCGTCAGTACTTTGAATGTACTGGTGTACTAAGTAAGGTAGGCTGAAATACATGGGTTCATATGCAGGAACAATACTGACTGAATGACATGGATATAACTAAATGGGAGTACATGTATGAATATGTATACTATACTGAGATGTGATAACACTGGATATTGAGTTTTGAATTACTGATTTGCTGATATCTGAGTTTACTAATACTGTGTAGCTGATAACTAAGTGATTGTATCTGATAGTCTTGATCCTGTGGAACTATACTGAGTTTTGTACTAAGCTGAGTGATTATATCTGACAATCTTTAATCTATAGAACTAAACTGAGTTTTATTCTGAGACTGGAACTAAAACTGAGAATGTAAGAGGTAATTATCTAATCGACATACGAGATATATCAACTCTAGTCTAGCAGGAGATATATTAACATACACTGGCAATGTAGTTCTATAATGTAGGGATTGCTACTAAGGGTTAAACTCTCTGCTGGCATGAATGCCCCCATCCCTGGGTTAACTCGATGTTGAATCCTACTTCCATCTGAATAGACACTGAACTAATTTTCTAGTTCATACTAGGCTTGACTGAACTATTACCAATTTTACTAAGTTCCACAGACAAATAAAATACTACTGAATTCTATTAGCTTACTGAGTTTACTGAGGTCTGAACTGAATACTGAACTAGACGGGAATAGTACTGAATTTACTGAGTTCTCCTGAGTCCTATAACTAACTGAGAGCATTAGTAATCGTGATGTGACTAAGATTACTTTATAATTGACACTGGCTCTAGGTAAACAGCTAAATTGTCGGGAATAAATACCCCCAGGACTCGATAGCATGAAAAGTAAAACTTCACATGATCTTGCATAGCATAGCATAAAAATAGGTAGCATTTATCAAAGGGATATCATTAAGAAAATAAAGGAATTAAAGGGTAATTTAGCTATCAAGGATGAAGAAATCAACAATCTTAAGAAGACAATTCATCATTTCTCCAAAGGAAGCCCATGTGACAATGGAATGCTTAGAACTGAGAATGTTGAATTGAGGAAGAAGGTGTCAATCTAAATTGATAAGGTCCTTAGGTTAAATACAGAGATAAGGTATCTCAACAATAACCTGACCCTACTCCTTCAAAATCTTTTTCCTAGTCCTTCACTTGTTAATTCTTCCAAATTTTTGTGTATTTTTCCCTAAGAACAATTAATTTATGCACCACAATGATACTTGTCCTTCTTATAAATGAATCTTTACTTTGTCTATTACATTTTTTCTCTTTATGGCAAAGTTGTTCTTCATGTTAGTGTTGCCCCAGTGGCCATAAGTTAACTAATTTGTGCTTAATTTACTCTTGGTTTACTATATTTACTTTTCTATGATGCCAAAAGAGGGACTACTGAGCATATATCGTAGGGGACCAGGTAATAGGTATTCTAGGTGAATGTGAATGGCATGCTGATAGGGGAAAGGAAGTGGTGGGCTAAGTGAATGATAAAGCTTAGTGATAGGGGGAAGCAAACATGGTGCTTAGTTTTTTTTGTAAATGACAATAATAGACCAGGTCCTTGTGTTGCGTAATGGTGATGGAGAAAGCAAGATGATAGGGGAAACATTCAACTTCAGGTTGTAATCACACTAATTAAATGTGATAAATATGAATTGATGTTCAAAACTGTATGGTTGGTTTGTCATCATCAAAAAGAGGGGAATTGCTATATGTAGTTTTGATGATAAGCAGCTAAACTGCAAGGAACCAGGTCCCTGGATGTATAAGGTATAGTACAACTGGCACTCATTGTCTGCACAGTTTTGTCCTTTTGTGTAACAAACTTTTAGATTCTATTTTGTACTAGTTAGGATAGCTGTTCCAATGATATTTCACCTCTAGTCATCACTCATCTATAAAAGGAAAGAGATGCTTCTTCATCAAATGGGGTTTTTGCAATTATAAAGAGTGAAGAGAGGTAGCAAAAACTCTATTTCAAGACTGCTCATATTCTTAGCTATTTATGTGAGATTAAATTAAAAATTTTCTTGAGTGAGTACTAATTTGTAACTAAACTACTCATGCTATAAAAGTAGTGTTTTTGTTTATTGAGAAAGTGCTCAGGTAAAGTTGCCTAAATGTGAGACTAATTAGATTTAATCAGTAGAGAGGGTCCTTGGTAGAGTTATCAAGATGTGCTTATAGTAGAGTTGATACTAGAGAAAGGAGCCTAGAGTTAGTATAAAATCCAGAATATAATTAGGAGGAGGATTATAGTGAATTTCGTGAGGTTCTTTTAAGGGCAAGCAGTGGTTTTTCCCTTCCTGGGTTTCCACATAAAAATTTAGTATTTTTAATTTCCTGCACTGTCTTTGTTTTTCCAGCACCTTGTAGTTGCTTTACTATATTTTGCATGCGATTGAACTTAAGGGACCTGTTCCCTTACTGTGCAGTGCAACCATCAGAGTTTCAACACTAGTGTTACATAGTGTTACAAGCTTGAGCTATGTGTTGTTCTAGTTGATCTTGTTGGACTCTATTATGTTTAAGCACTAATTTATGGTGTTTGATGATATAGGAATCCTTCCGGGATGTCAACTCAACTATGACCTACTACATAAGATAAATTTAAGGTGGAAAGATAACCTCAAAGTAAGGAACTCAAAGCCAAAATGGATGGTTCAAACATGGACAAAATCAGGGATTTCTTAGCACGCGGGCGTGCCACGCCCTAGGACACAAACCTATCACGGCCCGAACTAGGGCCTAGCCGTGACGGGTATTCAAGTCTTCCTAGGACTGGAGACCACCCCCTTTACCTAGGCATATAGAACACAATACAACTAGTAGTAAATGAGTTACAAATATATAACCAGATAGAGCTGAGTTCGGAACATATAACAAGATAGTTAAGAAACTAGCTCAGAATAAATCTAAGAACTTTAACATCCATAGTAATCCACAAAGACTCTAGTTACATAGAACAACCTAAGTTGGGGCCTGCCCCTGACCATAGTCAAAATGAGTCCAAAAGGAATAGTCCAAAACATGAATGAAAGAAGACCATGAAATGAGGATCTTCCAGAGAATGGAAGCTCACCACTTTAAATCTGACTCATGAGCAATCCATAAATCAACTATCACGGTGCAGGGAAAGTAGAAGTGTAGATTTCCTACATCTCTTAGGGATACAGTGTCCGGAGATGGTTTGCGGGGTAAGCGGTAGCATGTAACTCAGGTTGGGAGTAAGCTAATACCAATTCAAAATCAAGTCCAAAATCAATGTACATGTTCACATACATGCATATATATATATATATATATATATATTGTAATACACTGAGACTCTAACCAATAGTGCAACCATGAATCAAGCTCATGAGAAATAAATTATAATGTTTTGGGTTGTTGTTTCATCAAGGATGGTATATATTAAGGCCTTATAGATGTCCTAACGATTGGGTGAATCAAAACATTCCTTACGGATTGAATTCTTGGGAAGGATATTGGTATAGTCAACTTCAAATGAGCATATCTCTCATTATACTTGTAATTCTTGAGCTCATGACCTATCAACAGAAATATAATTAAATTATCTTTCCAACGATACTAATTTCTAAAAAATCCGATACCAAAGTAAAGAGTTATACCCATTTTACACCAGCATATCAATCTGGAAAAGGGCGACAACGTTTATGATGGCCTGTCACATTTCTGATGACATTTTTGATGATGTCGTCATGTTTCTGACAATATTTTTGATGATGTCATCAGCCTTAGGACGAAAATCATAAAATTTGACCCTTTTGTGATGACATTTCATGACGGCCTATTGTAGGTCTGATGGCCTATCACGGATGTCGTCAGCTATTTTTTTCAGCAATTTAGAGATGTTTTTGCAAGGGTATTTTGGTCTTTATCTATCTTTTGAAGGCCTCTATAAATATGAGAACCACATCCAAACCCTAATTCCATCATTTTCTCTTTCAATTCTTCTGAGATAATATATCTAGGGTTACATCAAGAGTATAAATCTTCCTAGAATCATCCATAAATCTTCAAAATTTCTTCAAGAACCAAGTTCCTCATAGTGTTGGCTTCAAGAATTATTTATTTCAAGTGTGGATAAAGTCCCAAGCACTAAAGTTCATCCAATTTCAAATATTAAGGTATGTAGGATTTTGAACAAGAACACTTCTTTCGTTATTGTGCCCAAAGATTTAATTTCTATTGAATTTCATGAATTTTACAAAGTGGGTTTACATCCAAATTAGTTATCAAGGATTTATGAGATTTGAGCTATACAAGACTGACACATATTACTACTTCTTTTCTTATTTCTTAAATTAAGAATTTATGTCATGAGTTGTATATTGTTATCATGAAATGATAACTTCTAAGTGATTTATTAAAAGTGTCATGATTTATCTTTTTCCATGAGAAGTTTGTCTATTGAATATATATTGATATTGAGCTTGAGAGTCAAGAACGAGTTCTATGATGTTTTCTAGAAGATTTGATACTTGATATGATTTGATAAGCAAGTGTACTTGGTGATGAGAAAGATTATATTGAGATTTAGTTGAGTTAGGAATCCACAAGTTGGTTATGATTTACAAGTGAGATATATATTTATATTTTGGTCTTCATGATAGACCCTTGAGTTAATTAAGGTGAATTTCCTAACCCGTTCTGAGCTTAAGTCTTGGAGTAGTATTTAGCACCGAGCGAAAAGTATGAGTTCAGTGCATCCTACTTCCACAGAACTATGTGCCACCATAGGATTAACATAAAGGGCCAAAGGCCAAGATAGTGATCACTAAGTTTAAGTTTCTACTCCGATGGCAAGGATAGAACAGCTCTCCCCAACCTGGGCAAGATGTTGGACTCCATGTAAGCTCACATGGTTTATGTCAGTTATAAAAAACTCCAAAGTCCATAATAGTCCAAGTTCCATGAGTTATTAAGTCACTCTAAGTCATGAGTCATAGAGTTTGAGTTGAGTTCAATGGTTTATGAGATTTATGAAGCATGTGTTATTATAAATGATCTATGGGAAATATGTTTCGGGTAAATCAAGCAAAGAGAGTCATTATTATCAGCATGCATAATTTTCTTATATATTTATGATATTATTTAAATGTTGTTTGCACCCTCACATACTCAGTACATTCCCAAGTACTGATTCTTATACTCTTCTGTGTTTTACATTTTCTTGTGATGTAGGTTCAGGTGCTCAGCCTCAGTAGCGATAGTGATTTTTGAGTACCTCCATCTACATTTGTACAGTTGATGAGTCCTCATGTTTTGAGGACCTATTTTCCTAATTTTTGTCTTGATAGTAGATGGTTGTTTATTTCTAGTTCAGTACGGGTAAGTTGGGGATCTGTCCCAATGGCTCCTCAATCTTATGTAGTAGAGGCTTTCGTAGACTAGAGTACTAGTATGTATAGAACTTTGGTATTTTAATTGTGCAGGATAGTATTTCTTTGTATTCAAGTATGTTCATGATATGATTATTCTTTCTTATTACAACTTGATTATTGTAATAGTGAGTTATAGAAGTGATGACAGGCTCAGAGGGTTAGCTTGAGGCCACATGTGGCCTTAAGCATCATTGTGATATCTTGGGATAGGATCTTGGGGCGTTACAAGCTTTGTATCAAAGCCTAAGGTTTAAAGAATCCTAGGGAGTCTGACAAGATGCATTACGTATAGTCTTGATCATCGGTGTGTAGTATGCAACATCTATGATCAAGAGGCTACGAAACGTTTTAGGAAAAGTCATTTCTTTCATTTAGAAGTCTTTCGTGCCTATGATAGTTTCTCTCTACTATTAATTTGTGCTCTCTTATGATAGAAAATGCCTCCTCGTAGAGCTCGTATAAATAACGAACGACCTCAACTCATTGATCCTTTAAATAAGATGGTGACTCATGTTGAATTTCGGGCAGCTTTTCTGGTGCTAGCCCAGGTAGTTACCGCGAATTCTCAGGCCAATGTTCAGGCCGCTGTTCTACCTCCAAAAAAAGGTAATTCTGCAGCAACTTGTGTTTGGGATTTTATGTGGATGAATCCGCCAGAGTTTTATGGGTCAAGGGTAGGTGAGGACCCACAGATGTATCTTGATGAGGTGAAAAAGATCACCTAAATTATGCATGTAACAGAGGAAGAAAGTGTTGATCTAGCTACCTATCGCTTGAAAGATGTTGCTTATGATTAGGTGAAGTTATAGAGGAAGAGTAGAGGGGAGGATTCCGCTCCCATGACTTGGTAGTTGTTCCAAGATGCGTTCTTAGACTGATTCTTTCCCCCGGAGCTGAGGGAAGTAAAACTAGAAGAATTTATGAACTTGAGACAAGGCTCCATAACTGTTAAGGAATATTTTCTTAAATTTAACCAGTTGTCTAAGTATGCTCCCAGTATGATGGTTGATTCCAGGACTAATATGAGTAAGTTTTTGACTGGCGTATCGAGTTATATTGTGAAAGAGTGTAGGTCCACTATGCTCAATAGGGACATGGATCTTTCTATATTGATGATACATGCCTAGTAGATTAAAGCAGACAAGGCAAAAGAGAGAGAGAGAGAGAATAAAAGAGTTAGATTAGAGCAGTAGGGGTATAGTCAGAGTAGATTTTCTGGAGGGATCCACCCTCAATTTCAGAGTCGTTCTTTTGTGTCAGCACCATCATCAGCTAATACTTCTGCATCCTATGTCAGGTAGGAGTAGGGTAATAAACCTATTTTGTCTAGGTCACAGGACAGTGTGAGTAATAGAACTAACTATCCCCTGTGTCCTAAGTATGGCATGATGCATGCTGGAGAGTGTATGGCTAAGTAGAGAGGTTGTTTTGGTTGTGGTAAGTTGGGCCACAAATTCAGGGATTGTCCATATACTAGAAAGGGGAGCTGTGATATCCGTCCCCAAAGTCAAGCTATAAGTTCTCCAACCCCTTGGGTTTGTCCTACTCCTCCTTAAGGTGCCTCATCTTGTACTGCCGGTGGTCAGAGCCAGAATCGCTTTTATGCTATACCACCACACTAGGAGCAGGAGGATTCACCATCTGTTGTTACTGGTACACTCCGTGTATTTCATTTTGATGTGTATGTGTTGATGGACCCCAGATCAAGACTTTCTTATGTGACTCCGTTAGTGGCTGTGAATTTTGAGATCAATGCTAAAAATATTCTTGAGCCTTTTCTAGTTTCTACTCCAGTAGGTGAACCTGTTATTGCTAAGCAAGTATATAAGAAGTGTCCTATACTTTCCTTCACAGAGTTATGTTTGTATATTTGATTGAGCTAGACATGGTTGATTTGGACATTATTCTGGGTATGGATTAGCTTCACTCTTGTTATGTGTTTGTAGACTGTCGTAGCCATGTAGTCAAGTTTCAGTTTCCCAATGAGCCAGCTTTTGAGTGGTCCAGAAATTTTGTATTTCCCAAGAGTCATTTCATAGCCTATCTTAAAGCTAGGAAATTAATATCTAAGGGTTGCATCTATTATTTGGTTTAAGTTAAAGATACTAAGTTTGAGACTCCAACCATTTAGTCGAACAGCATTTTTAATGAGTTTTGTGATATTTTTCCAGAAGATCTCCTAGTGGTACCTCCTGATAGAGAGAGAGAATTTGGGATTGATCTTCTCCCCGACATGCAGCCTATTTTTATTTCTTCATATTATACGGCCCCATAGAACTTGAAGGGTTGAAAGAGCAACTCAAAGATCTTCTAGATAAGGGTTTCATAAGGCCTAACGTATCTCCTTGGGGTGCACCCATTCTGTTCGTGCGAAAGAAAAATGGTTCATTGCGGTTGTGCATTAATTATCGTCAGCTTAACAAGGTCACAGTCAAGAACAAGTACCCTCTTCCTAAAATTGATAACCTATTTGATCATCTACAAGGTGACAACTATTTCTCAAAAATAGTTTTGAGATCCTGTTATCACCAACTTAAATTTAAGGAGTTTGATATTCCAAAGACAGTGTTTCGGACCCGATATAGTCATTTTGAGTTCCTGGTCATGTCCTTCGGGCTAACAAATGCCCCAGCAACTTTTATGGATCTCATGAATCGGGTTTTCAGATAGTACCTGGATATATTTTTTATTGTGTTAATAGATGATATTCTTGTATACTCTCGAAGTGAGAACGACCATGCAGGTCATTTTTAAATAGTCTTGTAAGCCCTTAGAGATCATCAACTATTTGCTAAATTTAGCAAGTGTGAATTTTGGCTAAGATCAGTTGTTTTGCTGGGTCATATTGTTTCTTTTGAAGGTATTTGGGTTGATCCTCAAAAGATAGAAGCTGTGAAAAATTGGCCTAGACCTATTTCCTCATCTAATATTAGGAGTTTCTTAGGTTTAGCTGGCTACTACCGTTGTTTTATTGAGGGTTTCTCTTCCATTTTGTCTTCTTTGACTCAGTTGACCCAAAAGAAAGTTAAATTCATGTGGTCTGATTCTTGCGAGAAGAGTTTTTAGGAGTTAAAGACTCGACTCACTTCGGCCCCTGTGTTGACCCTTCCAAATGGTGTAGATAATTTTGTGGTGTACTGTGATTCTTCTAGAGTTGGGTTTGGTTGCGTGTTGATGCATAAAGGTAAGGTTATAGCCTATGCCTCTAGACAGTTAAAACCACATTAGAAAAACTACCTGACCCATGAACTCGAGTTAGCTGCAATGGTCTTTGCCTTGAAAATCTGGGGATACTATTTGTATGGTGTTCATGTTGATGTCTTTATGGAACACAAGAGTTTACAGTATGTGTTTACTCAAAAATAGTAGAATCTTCATTAGAGAAAATAGTTAGAATTGTTAAAGGACTATGATATGAATGTGTTATATCATCTGGGCAAGGCCAATGTAATGGCAGATGCCCTTAGCAGGTCGTCCATGGGTAGTGTAGCACAGGTCGAGGAGGATAGAAAGGATTTATCTTGTGGGGTGCATCGTATGGCTAGGTTGCGAGTCAGATTGCTTGATCCAGCTGAAGGTAATGTTTGGGTCCAAAGTAGCTCTGAGTCATCTCTAGTTTTGGAAGTAAAGGACAAGCAAGATATGGATCCTAGTTTGGTCAGACTAAATGAGTCAGTTAAAGACCAAAAGGTGGAGGTTTTCTCCCAAGGAGCAGATAGTGTATTGAGATTTCAAAATAGATTATGTGTGCCTGATGTTGAAGATTTAAGGCAGAGAATTATGGCTGAAATGCATGGCGCATGATATTCTATTCATCCCGGTGCTACCAAGATGTACCACGATTTGCGAGAAATTTATTGGTGGAATAGTATGAAAAGGGATATAGCAAAATTCGTAGAGAAGTGTACAACTTGCCAATAGGTTAAGATAGAACACCAAAGACCTGTTGGAATGATGCAAGAATTCAGTATTCCTACTTGGAAGAAGGAGGAAGTAAATGTGGATTTTGTGACTGGTTTACCTCCTTCTCGATGTCATCATGATTCGATTTGTGTCATTGTAGATGGATTGACTAAGTCCATGCATTTCATGTCAGTGCATACATCTTTCACTGCTGAGGACTATTCTAAGTTGTAAATTTGAGAGTTAGTCAGGTTCCATGGAGTTCTTTTGTCTATTATCTCAATTTACTTCTTATTTTTGGAGGGATTTTCAGAACGGTCTTAGTACCCAAGTTTATCTTAGCTCCGTTTTTCATCCGCAAACCGATGGTCAGGCTGAGAGGACCATCCAGACCTTAGAGGATATGTAGAGGGCATGTGTTCTTGATTTCAAAGGAAGTTGGGATGAACATTTGCCATTGATTGAATTTGCTTACAACAACAGTTTTTATGCTAGCATTGGAATGGCTCCCTTTGAGGCTTTATACGAAAGGCGATGTAGATCACCTATAGGTTAGTTTGAAGTGGGTAAAGCCACTGTGAGTGGACCTGATGTTGTGTTTGAGGCTATGAAGAAAGTTAAGCTGATTTGGGAAAGGTTAAAGATAGCCCAGAGTCGTCAGAAGTCATATGCAGATGTGAGAAGAAGATCTCTTGAGTTTAAGTTTAACGATCTTGTGTACTTGAGGATTTCACCCATGAAGGGGGTGAAAAGATTTGGTAAGAAAGGGAAGCTTAGTCCCCGATATGTTGGCCCTTATAGAGTTTTGAATCGTTCTGGGAAAGCAACTTACGAGATTGAATTCCCTACCGAGTTGTCAGCTGTCCATCCTATCTTTCACGTTTATATGCTCAAGAAGCACATTGGTGACTCTGCTATTGTTGATCCATCAGAAAGTTTCGATGTTCAGGATAGCCTTTCGTATGATGAACTTCCAATTGATATCCTAGATTATTAAGTTTGTAAACTAAGAAATAAGAAAGTTCCCTTGGTAGAAGTTCTGTGGCAAAATCAATCAGTCGAGGGTGCTACTTAGAAGCAGAAGAAGATATGCGAGCCAGCTACCCTCATCTCTTCTCTGGGAGTTCAAATCAAGCCGAAGGTACTATTCTTCCCTAATCCTATTTCCTTCTAATCCAGTGTATTCAACTATATGGTTATTCTCTCTATGATTCATGCATTTTGTGAAGTACTCAAAAGTTTAGAATGAAGTAAGCCCTTTTAGTGAGTCATTCCAGCTATATATCCTCATTTTCTCTTGTTCTTGGCCTATATAGCCACATTCGAGAATGAATGTTTCCAAGGAGGAGATGTTGTAATACCCCGAGACTCTAAACAATAGTGCAACCATGAATCAAGCTCATGAGAAATCAATTATAATGTTTTGGGTTGTTTTCTGATCAAGGATGGTGTATAGTAAGGCCTTAAAGATGTTCTACCGATTGGGTGAATCAAACCATTACTTACCGATTGAATTCTTCGAAAGGATATTGGTATAGTCAACTTCTAACAAGCATATCTCTCATTATACTTAAAAAATTTTATCTCATGACCTATCAACAGATAGATAATTGTATTATCTTTCAAACAATACCAATTTTGTCAAAATTTGATACCGAAGCAAAGAGTTATACCCATTTTACTCCAGCATGTCAATCTCGAAAAGGGTGACGACGTTTCTGATGGCCTGTCACGTTTCTGACGACATTTCTGATGACATCGTCAGACTTAGGTAGAAAATCATAAAATTCAATCCTTTTGAGATGATATTTCGTGACGGCTTATCACGGGTCTGGTGGCCTGTCATGAATGTCGTCAGCTATTTTTTTCAGCAATTTAGAGATGTTTTTGCAAGGGTATTTTGGTCTTTATACAACTTTTGAAGGCCTCTATAAATATGAGAACCATGTCCAAACCCTAATTCCATCATTTTCTCTTCCAATTCTCTTGATATAACATATCTAGGGTTATATCAAGAACATAAATCTTCCAAGAATTATCCATAAATCTTCAAAATTTCTTCAAGAACCAAGTTACTCATAGTGTGGGCTTCAATAATTATTTATTTCAAGTGTGGATAAAGTCTCAAGCACTAAAGTTTATCCAATTTCAAAGATTAAGGTATGTGGAATTTTGAACAAGAACACTTCTTTCGTTCTTGTGCCCAAAGATTTAATTTCTATTGAATTTCATGAATTTTACAAAGTGGGTTTACACCCAAATTACTCTATCAAGGATTTATGAGATTTGAGCTATACAAGATTGACACATATGACTACTTCATTGTCTTATTTCTTAAATTAAGAATTTATATCATGAGTTGTATATTGTCATCATGAAATGATAACTTCTAAGTGATTTATGATATGTGTCATGATTTATGTTTTTCCATGAGAAGTTTTTCTATTGAATATATATTGATATTGAGCTTGAGAGTCAAGAACGATTCCTATAATGTTTACTAGAAGATTTGATACTTGATATGATTTGATAAGCAAGTGTACTTGATGATGAGAAAGATTATTTTGAGATTTAATCGAGTTAGGAATCCACAAGTTGATTATGATTTACAAGTGAGATATATATTTATATTTTGGTCTTCATGATAGACCCTTGAGTTGATTAAGGTGTATTTCCTAACACGTTCTGAGCTTAAGTCTGGGAGTAGTATTTAGCACTGGGCGGGAAGTATGGGTTATGTGCATCCTACTTTCCCAGAACTACGTGCCACCGTAGGATTAAGATTAAGGACCAAAGGCCAAGACAGTGATCACTAAGGTTAATGTTCTACTCCAATGGCAAGGAAAGAATAGCTCTCCCCAACATGGACAAGATGTTGGAATACATATAAGCTTACATGGTTTATGTCGAATGTAAGAAACTCCCAAGTCCATAATAGTCTATGAATTTATAGCATTTACGACGCTTAAAACTATGAGAATATACATGTACTTAAGGCTATTTTGTTGGATTTGATGCATTTTGGGAGTGTTTTACAATAAATAAGGTTTTGGATGCTAAATTCGAGAAAAAGATGAAAAGTGATGTTTTTGGCTACTTATTTGACCAATCTTGGGTATTCGAGACACTGATCAGATTGGTCGTGATCAAAGCATGTTCGACAATTGAAGAAGAGCTGAGAAGATGATTCCCAGCACTTACTAAGTCAATATTTCAATCGCAAGTAGGACCTACGGACCGTAAGTAGGACCTACGAACCACAAGTAGGCAAAGCAAGTGCCAGAGTTGAAGATCCCGAGAGTTGACAGTGCTTCAATAATTTGACCATAACATTTTACCTCGGTATCATATTGACGGGAAATTGATATCATTAGAAAGATAATTAAATTATCTATCTAATAATGGTGAATTTGGCACCTAATAAGTCAACCTGCGGACCTCAAGTAGCACATACGGTCCACATGTAGGCAAAGCAGGTGTCGGAAGCCAAAATATCGAGAGCTAGGCTGAAGGATTTGTACCTGCAGTCTGCACCTGCGCCCACTATTTGGACCGTAGGTACTACCTATGACCTACTCCATATCGTGGGTACATAAAGTAGGTGGACATCGACAATGATTTTCCCGAATCATTTCGAAATCGTTTCTTAGGGTTTCTATGTATCCCAATTACACCCCTATGATGTACATTTATCGTCAACCTACAGTTTGACATTCATAAAGTTTTTTGCTCAGTAAAATTAAGTTAAGCATGACTTTCAGATTTTGTAATCAAGAAAATCCATCTTGATGATGATGGTTTGGCATTGAATGCCTTCGATAAATAGCTAAGCCATTGCTAATGAGAACAAAGTTTCATGTGTTGGTTTGAAATATTATATACAAAAGTACTTGTATGCATCAAACCAATAAATTATAATTAATTTTTCCTCAAAGTTGGTTCTAAGTCAGGAATCACACGTTGTCTATCTAATAGTTAATGTGTGGTATACGATTAATGAATATACCCTGATGCACAAAAATGAACTCCTCAAAGAAGATAAGGATGAATGTTAGTTTTCCTAACATAAGGGGGAGATTATAAGTAGCTATGAAATATGTTAGGAATTATCATAAGATCCTCATTCATAAGATAATTCAAGTCAAATGTCGAAAGCATCCAATAATTAAGATGCAAGTGCTCCTATTTTGTGTCCTTGAAGGATAAAGTGTATGCATGCATAAAGCACAGTAGACTAATAGGTTTCAAAGAAAAAAGGAGCAAATAATCATAATAAGAAGACAATGTGCTCTTGAAGAGCCTACGGCATAACACTTCATGAAACCTTATGAGAGGTTCAGGTACCTGAAAATAATAAAGTGATGAGATCTCAAAATGTTATGTCGCATTATGAACCGATATGAAATGATATATCATAAAAATCTTTGACACAATATTGGTACAATATTGTGAAAGATTATGAGGATCTAAATTCTACGTTTATTTAAGCATGCTGACGTAGAAACATTTATCAAGTGACATGAAAGAATGCATTTTAGTAAGCGTAAAACCTATTTGATTTGCAGTCCAGACACTTGAAGATGTCACTCATGAAATGTTGAATATTGTCACTTGACAAAACTTATGTGAAAACTTTTAAGGATTCAAACTGCTTGACGCATATAAAAGTTTCTGGGAAACTTATTTATAATCCTTGTATTGTATAAGATTATAGCTTGAGAATTATTGAAACTCTTGGAGAGTTTTTAAAGCAATAGATTATTTGCTAAAATTCAAAATATATCGAATTGGATTGGTTATGAAATACCATATCTTAGTGCAATTGATGCACTCATGTACCGTGCAAATACTCTAAGGCCTATAGCCTTTTTGGTTAATATGTTAACAAGGTATATTTCTACTCCTACTAGGAGACATTGAAATGGGATAAAATATATGACCTTATTTTATTCTAAAGATTACAGTCCCGATCTTATTGATCATGCTGATGTTGGGTACTTATCTGACTCGCATAAAGCTCGGTCTCAAATAGGCTATGTGTTCATATGTAGTGGTACTGTCATATATTGGAGATATACAAAGAGTCTATCGTAGCCACTTCATCGAATCATGCTGAGTTAATAGCCATTCATGAAGCAAGCCGAGAATATGTATGGTTGAGGTCCATGATACATCTCATTCGAGAAAAATGTGGTGTAAAATATGACAATCTACCTATAATTTTATACAGAGATAATGCATCATGCATAGTACATCTTAATGGAGGATTCATAAAAGGAGATAGAACAAAGCACACTTCATCAAAGCTTTTCTACATACATGAGCTACAAAAGAAAAGTGATATCAACGTGCAACAGATTCGTTCAAGTAAAAATGTGGTTGATTTATTCACCAAGTCTTCTCCAATTATAACTTTTAAGAAGATGGAGCACAAGATCGGGATGCAAAGGTTCAAGGATGTTCTCATTATGGGGAGTTAATATGTGTTGTGCTCTTTTTTCCTTACAAGGTTTTGTCCCACTGGGTTTTTCTTGTAAGGTTTTTAATGAGGCAGCCGAAATGCGTATTATTAAAGATGTGTACTTTTTTTTCCTTCACTAGATTTTTGTAACAGCTCAGCCCACCAGCGCATGCGAAATTGTCCGCTTTGGAGCCTCGGTCCCTCACGGTTTTAAAACGCGTCACATACGTGGAAGGTATCCATGCACCTATAAGGCACACTTCGTTCCCCTTCACTACCGATGTGGGATTTGCCTAAGTGAATGCAGGCGTTACGTATCGTCGTCCCTACACTCACCCCCCGTAGGTACTCAGCGTCCTCGCTGAGGTTTGCCCCACCACCAGCACCGGCGCTGGCTTTGATACCAACTGTAACAGCCCAGCCCACCGGCGCATGTGAAATTGTCCGCTTTGGAGCCTCGGCCCCTCACGGTTTTAAAACACGTCACATACGTGGAAGGTATCCATGCACCTATAAGGCACACTTCATTCCCCTTCACTACCGATGTGGGATTTGCCTAAGTGAATCCAGGCGTTACATATCGTCGTCCCTAAGTGAGTGTAGGGACGGCGATACGTAACGCCTGCATTCACTTAGGCAAATCCCACATCGGTAGTGAAGGGGAACGAAGTGTGCCTTATAGGTGCATGGATACCTTCCACGTATGTGATGCGTTTTAAAACCATGAGGGGCCGAGGCTCCAAAGCGAACAATTTCGCATGCGCCGATGGGCTGGGCTGGGCTGTTACAGTTGGTATCAAAGCCAGCGCCGGTGCCAGTGGTGGGGCAAACCTCAGCGAGGACGCTGAGTCCCTACGGGGGGTGAGTGTAGGGACGGCGATACATAACGTCTGCATTCACTTAGGCAAATCCCACATCGGTAATGAAGGGGAACGAAATGTGCCTTATAGGTGCATGGATACCTTCCACGTATGTGACGCGTTTTAAAACCGTGAGGGGCCGAGGCTCCAAAGCGGACAATTTCGCATGCGCCGGTGGGCTGGGCTGTTACAGTTGGTATCAGAGCTAGCGCCGGTGCCGGTGGTGGGGCAAACCTCAACGAGGACGCTGAGTCCCTACGGGGGGTGAGTGTAGGGACGACGATACGTAACGCCTGCATTCACTTAGGCAAATCCCACATCAGTAGTGAAGGGGAACGAAGTGTGCCTTATAGGTGCATGGATACCTTCCACGTATGTGACGCGTTTTAAAACCGTGAGGGGACGAGGCTCCAAAGCGGACAATTTCGCATGCGCCGGTGGGCTGGGCTGTTACAATTTTTTTCCTACTGGATTTTTTCTAGTAAGGTTTTACCGAGGCACATTATCTACCAATTAGACATTCAAGGGGGAGTGTTATAAATATATTTACATTATATTGAATGTCTATCAAGATCTATTAAGATCTACTTTGATATGTACTAGGATTTGAAGCATTTGTCTTTTACTCAGACTAAGAGTAAATTTTCCCTATAAATAGAGGAGTTTTATTCATTGTATTTACAATCTGATGATCTCTCATATATCAAGAGAAGAAATAAGAATTACTCCCTCTATTCTTCTTCTTTATTCTTTCTTGTTTCATAACAATATGGAATTAAACAATAGAATATTCTGAGAGACTCCTTTATATTTAAAAAAAATATTTTTATTAGGAAAAATATCTTCAAGGAATTATACGTCTCTATAGAACTAATATTTTTGAGAATTCAGGATCAGAACATTGACGACTAAGTATGAAAGTGAGTGGAAAATTGTAAAAAGACACATGGTGTGGATTTTAGTTCAAGCTTATTTTTAGTATATGATTTTAGCCAAGAATAACATAAGCAATCAAACGTAAAAAAAAATGAGAAACTATTTGGAGTGGTACCAAATAGAGCTTAATATGGAGAAATTTTATCAGGGGATGCTGGAAATCTAATTAAGTAAACAACAGATTAAAAAGCAAAGCTCCAAAATCGGGGCAGTTGTTTAAATATTTGTAGGATTCTAGCCGTTTTTATAATATGTCTATGGTGTCTTTCAGCTAGCGCTCTGCAAAAATCGAATCGACTGATAAATCGAATCGATAAAAATTTTATTGGGTTATTGGTATTGGATTATCGGATTAACAGTTTTTATTGGTTTTATAAAAAAATTTATTAGGTAAACGGTTCGGTATCAGTTTTAGCTTATTGGGTTATCGGTTAAACCGATAACCCAATAAGGATACACTAAGTTATTGTTTTATCTCTATTTATGTTATATATTTTAATCTCTCTCTATATAGAGAGAGAGATATGTGTATTATATAGATTATATGCACTATTAATTCATAATTCAGTGATTCACAAAGTATTAGCCTATTCAGGGCAATAAAAGCACAATATAAAGTTTGGCTATTATCGTAATAAAAAACTTGAAGCATTTATAGCTTCCAACAATTAGGATTCAATTTTTTTCCTAACTAACATTCAGTTTAAATTTGAAGATTTTTGTAAACTAAAATGCATTGCGTAGGTTTTGGCGGCAATTAAGATTTCATTTTTTTTATGTTAGTTGTTATTATTTCTATTTTATAAGTATTTTCTTATTGGTTAAATCGAAAAACGAACCATTAAGGACCAAAAACCGATAAACCGAAACCGATAAGAAAATATCTTATTGGTTGGTTATTAGTTTTACATATTTAAAAATCAAAAACCGATAAACCAAATCAATAACACGTAACATCGAACCGAACTGACCAATGCACAACACTACTTTCAGCTAAGTAAATTCTTAGTGGTGTATATGGGGGAGAGGATAAATGTTGAATCCTAAATTTAGTAAAAAAATGACTTGTCCCTTAAATTCTCTTCCCCCATTAGAATACAGGGTGAGAATCTTAATATTGAAAAGAATTCTCAGTGAGTGGCCAGAATTCAGAGAAGACCTTAACGACATCACTTTTTTGTTTAAGTGTATAGTGCCAAATATATTTGGTAAATTATTCGACAAAAATAACGTTATATCTCTTTTGATCAAGGAAAAGAACAAGTGAAGGACCGTAAATATCGGTGGAAAGTGTTTCAATCAGTCTTAACTTTGCAAAGAGTTTCTGTGAGAAAGGAATCATGTGGCTTTTATTGTAGTTGCGAATTACAAGATTGAAAATTATTAAATAAGGCAATAGATAATTTTTTAAAAGAAGCTTCAAAAGACGGATGTTAGGATGTCCTAAAAGACGACGCCATAAAGATAAAGGAACTTTAAAATTATTTGTTGTGTAAACTGTTCGTATTAGTCATATCTATTTCCCCCGTGTAATAGTGGTGCCCCCATACTCAGTGCCTTCACAACAAAAACAAGGGAAAAATTTAATAGATGTTTGGTTTTGTTGATAACATTTTGAAACAAATATAAGGTTCTTTTTAATAGATGGAGCATAGAGAATATTATGTAAACAAAAAGAATGAATGTGAGTATTTTATGTAGCGGAACCAGTGTGGGTGATCGTAATACCATTACCATCATCCATTGAAACTTGTTTAGGATCCGTCTATGCATGTGGAGAGCCTATGTTCTAAGAATTAGCAGTGATATGATTTGAGACACTGGTACAAAATCCATGGAGCTGCACTGGAAGAAGATTGAGCAGCAAACATAACTTTAGCTTCAAATGGTTACGTGACTTGGAATGACAAACATTTGCAATGTGGCCAAATTTTTCACGAAATTGACATTGGACGCCATGGCTGGGATAACGAGCAGTGTCTTAAATTGTGTATACCAAATAATTATAATCCTAACAAATTACGAAATTAATGAACATTAAAATATCAAATCTAAGTAATTTAGATTTAAAACTCAGCATCTATATTTTGAAAAAGAGGGGAAAACTCAACTATCATGGCATGTAATACAACAAAAAAAAATCAAATTAAAGTTAGATTAGATAAAAGTAATTAAACTACAATGAAAAAATATAGAAAAATAAAGAGTCAGGGGATAATATTTTAAATTAATTTTGAAAATATAATGAAGTAATTGGATAATACCGGAGATACAATAGAATAAAAATTTAAAAGTAAAAACAATCAATATTAACAATATGAAATCTTTAAATTGTAAAATAATATAATAAAGAAAATATGAAAAATAAAAGATTTTTTTTTATAATTACATGATTTTTTATACATATAAATTTGATTAGAAGTGTGGGGGAAGAGAAATATTAACAATCTAATATCTTTAAATTATGAATGGTACTCATTTAAATTTGATTAAAAGTGGAAGAGCTGGGTGAGGAAAATATAAACAATATAATACTCCCTCCGTTTCACAATAAGTGAATTATTGAAGCAATTTTAGTGTTTCAAAATAGTCGTCTTAAATTTTAGTTCTGTGTTTCAAAATAAGCAATTTTAGTGTTTAAAGTTTGATAAGGGTTTGATACCTTATCAAATGTCTAAATCATAATTCATAAACAGGGTATCGTAATATATTAAGACATCACATTAAAAATCACAAATCTCCAATTCTTTTATAAATAAATATTTGTGATTAAATTTTAATACAAACCTTCAAATGTACATAACTTTACAAAGATCCATTGGTCCGATAATTCAAATAGTAATTAATTATTTTAATATAATCTTCGCATATTGTAATTCAAATAGTAATTAAGTATTCTGATATAATCTTCGCATATTGTACTGACAATCTCCACATTACGCATGAGTTTTTTTCGTAAAATTTATAATGGTTAGCGTTTTTGAAAAGCATCAGCTTTGGACCAAATTTTAAATTTTTAAAAAGACTACCACAAACTTGAAATTGAAATTTTTTTCCTTTAAGGTTAATTTGAGACTTTAAATCAAAATTTCAAAATTGAAGTTGAAGTTTTGTTGAATCATAAACAAACACAAATTTGAATTCTTAATTGCATGGTCAAACAGGCATCTCTAACCATAGTCCTGAGAAATCTTCTTTTATTTTTGGTAGTTGAGCACATATTGAAAACGAAAAGTAGAGAGTTAAGTTGCATACACAGCCAACTCATTAGTCAAAGGCTCAAATATAAAAGTATCAACCATCATGGGTTGTGGTGCAGCGGATGGAGCTGCTCCACCCTTAACCTGCGCATGGAGAAAACTTTGTTGGGAGCGCTTCTTCCCGAATGGAGCCCTACGCAGCGCGAATCCGGATTATTCGGACTCCAATATGGGTACCAAAAACCGGATGGGAAACCAAAAAAAAAAAAAAGAAGTATCTGGCAGAAATACAAGGAAGAAGGTTGTGTACAGTACACCCTTGTGGTGGCGCCTTCCCCGAACCTTGCACATAGCGAAAATTTTAGTGCACCAAGCTGTCATTTTTACTCTCTTGAGAGTTATGACAAAGATTAAGCTTTCTAATAGACTGAGTTCCTAATATGTCTGCCTAGACATGTTCCAGTGCAAACATCAGAGGAACTGCAAAAAGATTAGTGTTTCCAAAGTCTCCTTCTTGCCCCTTCTTTTTGCTAGAGTATCTGCTACATGCTTCTGTTCTCTAAATGAATGCACCACTGCTGGATGCCCCTCTCTTCAATTAATCCAGAACTGTTTATCTAGAAATGCGATAAGATCACATTACTTCTTTTTTATCAGTAAACAATAAAGTTCCACTGAAATCCACCAGGGAAATGGTTTGTACAATTACACTCTGGTTAGTCAAACAGCATCAAGCTTCCCTACTACAGCACCAACATGTAAGATCAAGGGTAATTCTTAATCAATAGATTACAAGATAATTTTACATATATACACACCATGGTACAATTCTTGACGAATACAATTTTGTGTGGCTTGAATGGGAAAGAATAGAAGAAGATATTGCGTCAAGATTCTTACAGTCTGTAAAATTATAATCTATGTCCATTGCAAGCCATTAGAGGCTTAATTAGTCAGCTTCTGCAGGTGCCTTTTGGTAAATGATTAATGTGTTTGAACTTACAGGATTGGCATGATATTGCCCGTATACTGCATATATTCCAACTGTAACAATGCTTAGTACAACAAATCTCACCCATGCTTCATAATGCAACTGCATGAGAAAGAAATGGAAAAATGAGTTCGGGCTCCAATCTTTTAGTTTATTATGTCCCATTATTTGCATTTGAACAACGTTAATATGTTAATAGATGAAGCTTTGTGAACAAACCTGCGCAAAAAGAAAAATATTGATGAATATGCAAACAGTAGGCAGAATGGGGACTCCTGGGCAAGAAAATCCTGGCGTATCAGTATAAACCTGTGAAGAAAAAAGGAGAACCTGAAAAATGGAAAACAATGCATATATGTAGAATATTTTCTACTGAAAAAGATGGGCTAAAGTTGCAGCTTTTGCTCTTGCCAGTAATGATGTATGTATGAGGGGTGCGATGTCATTCTACTTTGGGGCCCTGAAATGGATAAAACTTTTGTGACCTAAGTCCTACCTTCGCTGTTCCTTGGAAGTTTGTGATGTACGAAGCATCTAACTCTCCCATTTCTGAGAGCTTAATCATATGCGTTTCCATTTCCTTCCTATTTTGTTACAGGGAATTTCTAATGATTTGAATTTGGTGAGAGCTTGTTTAAGTAACTTTGACACTCTGGAGGGAAAGTTATGTGCATTTTATTTAAACAAACCAAATTTTAAATACACAAGTTTAAAGAAAAAAACAAGGCAGCCTGGTGCACTGAAGCTCTCCCTATGCGCAGGTTCGGGGAAAGAGCTGGACCACAAGAGTCTATTGTCCACAGCGTCACCTTACATTTCTGCAAGGGCTGTTTCCACGCAGAAACACAAGTAAGCATTAAAAGAAATAAAATGCCATACAAAGAACACGACAGCTGTGGAAAGTTTGCCTACCAGCTTTTTAGCTCATTAAATAAGATCATGATGGATAAGCTTAAGTGCTCCGCCAAAACAGATTGAGAAAGAATAGGTTGGACTTACATCCTCAAAGTTATTCCTCTCCAACCACAGCTATTATGCATATGTTTATGAAGGACCAACATGTATTTGCTGATAAGAAGTCAGCAGTTGAACATTACAGGATCCAATAGCAAAAACAAGGTTTTGCTCAGTTGCAAGTTCCGCAAAAGGGTTTTGCATGGCCATTTTTAAAACAAAAGATCGAATCCAAAATATTTATTTTATCCATTTAAAATTCATCATTGGTCCAAAAGTAGCATGCTGTAAAATTCGGACTTCTACCCAAGAATTAATCCAGAGTAAAACTTTCCACAAACTAGATCCTGAGATATCTGTGTCTGAGAATAATTTCATGCTTCCATAAAATGTTCACATTCAGTTTTCTTACTTCAAGGATACCTTAATTACCGGTGCAAGTAAAAGTCCAGAAAAAGGTCCTAAGATTCTCAGTGCAGAAAACTGGAACAACTTACTTGACGGAGATGAAGAGCAGCAGCTGCGAAAATTGCAATGACTACAGCAACGATCAAGAATATAAATGAAACACCGAAACGGTAAAAGACTCCTGCAGCAAACCCGCAACAGACAACTGTAATAAGGCATATGAGACCTTCTGCCCTGCTAGACATAGACTTGCCAAACACCTGATGGGCAGTCTTATCGTTCCAGCGGAGAGTCACAACACATGCTGAAACAACAGAATACCCTGTCTGAAACAGACCAGCACCGGTAAGTTATACGAAATCCTATATTAGGCAGATATAGTATGTTGACATGCAAGAAACAGGTCACATTAACTATCTATTGATAGAACTACCCTTTTTCTTCTAAAATCAATTATAAACTAAATAACATCACTCATCCTAAAGTACCTACAAGGAAAAAAGTATCACTCATTATAAATGGAACAGGGTATTCTTTTGGGTTGGCTGAGTGATAAACAGAAATGTTTTTTTCGACTTAAGTTTTCTCTCTCCTCTCTCTATGAAGAGTTTTGAAAGTGCTTGCTGCATCACTTAGAGAGACCATTTAACGTGACACAATGGTGCCTTGTTTTAACAGGAGATGAGGAAAGCGAGCGTTCCGGCACTTCCTTTTATTCTTCTTCTAACCTTTCACAAGAAAGAAAAATCATAGCCACTAAAATTTGGAAGTTGAAAGAGATCTCGTTACAAGAATTGACCCACCAACCAGGTCTTCTTCCAATCTGTCTAGGGGCTTTAATTTTTGTGACTGATTTACAGTAGTTTTGGAAAAAGTATTGTAAACCTGAGACCTGTTCTGAGTTAGCATAGTTATCAAATTTACGAGGATTTCCTGTTTATTTTAGTGTGTGATGTATATTTTTTCATGATGTGTGTTTCATGTTTCTTTCCAATAGCCCAAGGAACCTTCTCCCCTTTTTATGCTTTTGCTTTCTCTTTTTTAATATGTAATGATAGTCTATTCATTTATCATAGCACCCACCTGAGTAAAGGATGTATGTCTTGCACATTTCCTTTTCGAAAGAACTGTGAGCAAGAGTGCCAAAACATATTTTCGGGAATGATTCTCTTGTTATGTATAAACTTAGTATTAAGTATAAGCTTAGTAATCATTAATATGATTCATTCACCTCAGAACATATAGCCATTAATATACACATGAGGAGCTACAGTACAGAACATCGCAGATAAAAGAAAAAGAACATACCAGCGTTCCTACTGAGAGAATGTGCGAGAGAATGTGCACATTGAAAAATCCTGCTAAGACACTTGCAACAATTCCAACCCAAATTTGTGAATGAACAGGAGTGTGTTGCGTTTGATGTACTTCAGCAAACAGTGATGGTAACAAACCGTCTCTTCCAAGGCCAAGATATAATCGGGACTGCTCATTATAAAAAAATTTATCTCTTATAAACCAAATTTGTAGGTTGTTTAATGTCATCAGCATCTCGACTTAAAAAAGCAGTATACCTGCACATAAAGCCCAACCAGGAGAGTGGTAGTAAGTCCAGCAATAGCACCAATGCTTATCAATACAGACACATATTGCAAGCCCTTTGAAGTAAAAGCTTCAGCCAAGGGAGCATCCCCCCCAAGGGACTTGTATGGAAGCATCCCAGTGAGCACCAAGCAGACCCCAACATATAATGCAACACAAATAAGCAGGCTCCCGATTATGCCTAACGGTAAGTCTCTCTGACAACCAGGTTCATCATCAAACATATCAGTAAGTACAGAAAAGGGGGAATAATCAAAATCACTAAATACTTGCTAAAGACGGTTGTGAAATGGGCATCATATCAATCAGTATTACCTGTGGGCTCTTAGACTCTTCTGCAGAATTAGCAACTGCATCAAACCCAACATACGCAAAGAATACTACGGTTGCTCCAGTTAGTACAGATTCAAAACCATTAGGAGCAAATGGAGTCCAATTTGAAACATCAATCTCAAAAGCTCCAACAATGATGATAAAAATGACAATGACTACCTGCAGCGAAATTGTCTCTCAGTCAGAGATCAGCCATGTCATTTTATGTCAATCCTTAAGGAATGAAGCATTCAACTACTGTGCTTCACAAATTTTTCAAAACAAAGGAAAATAATATAGGACTATGGCATCTCTTATTAAGGAAGTTCACATTGCAGGCACACGTGATTGGCCTGATAAATAACAAATGAAACATCACTACTTAAAATCTATCATAAAGTTCTGGGATTTTGGTTGACCTGGTACTGATGTAACCCATAACAAATGAGAAATAATGGAGAAAATATTATTATTGAATTGTGTGTCTACATAATTACATTGAGACCCTATTATAGACACTACATTAATCCTTTTCCAACTAGGAGACTACTACACTATAATCCCATTTCAACTAGGACACTACGTTGCAATCCTTTTCCAAGCAGTATTCTATATGTTATTCTTGTTCCTACTCATATTCTAACACTCTCCCTCTACATGTCATATGTACCAAGCTTCCTATTCGTACTCATATTCTAACACTCCCCCTCAAACTGGTGCATACATGTCATATGTACCAAGCTTGTTATGGATGTGATTAATATGAGGATTAGTAAAGGACTTGGTGAAGATATCTTCAACAAAATTGGTAAGGACTGCTCTGGACGTCTGGGAGATCTCAGTTAAAAATAAACAAACTGAAAAAGTGGTCGAAAAAGTTGTAAATGTCGCCGAGAAGACAACTTGTCGCTGGAATATTGCCAGAAATTAGTATAAAATAACTGGGTCATCTTAAAATCAAGAGACAAGTAGATCTTGAACAATAAAGTCACTAAAAAAACTGGTTAAAACATTTTCATGTGCCGGATGATTAGATTTGACGGTTGAAAAGCGGTCAAAATCTGAGAAAAATTATATGGGTAGGGTTGGAATGGTGGCACGACCCTACTGAAATTAAAAAAATTATATAGGTAGGGTTGGAATGATGGCACAATCCTACGCAAATCAGATCTGAGGAGTCACTGAAAAGACACACGGAACTACGCAAATCAAATCTGAGGAGTCACCGAAAAGACGCATGGTGCCATGCAACTCAGATATGAGAAAGTAGTCCCAAAAGATGCACGGTACTACGCAAATTAAATATGAGAAGTAGTCTAGAGAGATGCACGGTGCTACCAAATCAAAAATGAGAAAATACTCACCGAAAAGATGCACGGCGCTACTGTAAATCAGATATGGGAAAGTAGTCACCGAAAAGATGCATGGTGCTACACAAATTAGATATGAGAAAGTAGTCGTCGAAAATACGCATGGTGTTATGCAAATTAGATAGGAGAAGCCACGGTAAAGAAGTATGGTAGCCTAAGTTTTGCTAACATGATCATTGGCTAGAAGGGCAACATATATAGATTATAGCCGCCCGCCAACAGCTAAAGCTCTTTGATTCTCTACCAAGATCGTAGAGGCTCTTATACCATGTGAGAAATAATGGAGAAAATATTATTATTGAATTGTGTTCTACATTATTACATTGAAACCCTATTTATAGACACTACATTAATCCTTTTCCAACTAGGAGACTACTATACTATAATCTTTTTTCAACTAGGATACTACATTGCATTCTTTTTCCAAGTAGGACTCTAATACAAAACAAACAAGGAAGGCACCAAATCACACTCCAAAACAGTTCACTAATCCAAGGATCCGAGGACCAAGATGGAAACCACTCTTAGATTCAACAAATATAACAAGAATACAAGATATGAAGGTGTATTTGACACCAAAACAGCCACCACAAACTAATATTATCAACACAAAATGATGAACACAAAGAACAACAACAATGTGAGAAACAACAACTACAAACAACTTACAATAACAAGATACAACGATTACAAGATTGCAAGAATGTAAATGATAGGTAGTGAGACATACATTACTATAATAACTAAGAACCTAAGTGTGTTCTAAACATTAAGACCCTCAATGATGATAGTAGTAACACCTACACTCTTCAATGGACACAAGAGGGACCTCAATCCTTCAAGCAACCCAAAGCTCCAAGAAAGAAAACAACAAAAGTGAATCCACAATTATGTTGAACCTAGTTTCGGCCAAGCCTCTTTAGAGAGAGAGAACTTGCCTTTCTTTGTGTGTTATACAATATTTAATATCAAAAACTAAGTAAGGAAACCCTACAATGTTCCTTATAAAGTGTATTACAAGATAGAGGTTAAAATGACCAAAAGGCCCCTCAATGATGGGGCGCCCCTCTAGTGTATGTAGTGGGTTGTTTTGGTGTGTAGTTAGGTCCTCTTTGCACTTCATTTTGTACACACCAAGTCTCAAGCCCAACACACGCTCTCTTAAGTCCATCTACATGATCATGCTTGTATCAGACTCTATATGTTATTCCTATTTTTACTCATATTCTAACAATAGACATTCAAAATTTTTCTGGTTCATGGTATTTTGGTGATGTCTATGATTTCGAATAGATAGTTTATAGTATTATCTTGTGGTTGTCTTGTTTCCTGTATTAGCTAGCAGTTTGTTATCCCATTTGGCTATGAGCTTTTATATTTTGTGTTTGTTATACTGTTATCCACCCTGAGCCGGGGGGTCCATCCGAAACAGCCTCTCTACTTCATCTGAGGTAGTGGTGTGGTATGTGTACACATTACCCTCCCCAGACCGCACTATGTGGGAATATACTGGGTATGTTATTGTTGTTGTTGAAAAAGATGAGTTATTGCCAATTGTTTAGTTTCTCCGCATATTTTCAAATTACTTTTTGCTTTTGTGTTATTTCTTTAAGAATTTCGTTTTGAACTACTGAGGAAACTTTTTTTTAAAAGAATGCTAATGTTATCTGCTGAGAAAACTTGTAACGTTATCTTTATAATATTTTCATTTTATCTTATAAAATTTCGGATTATGCTGGCATTTTCAGATGAAAAATTATAACTTATCATTATCACTTCAATTTGGTTTGATTTTTATTTTATTTTCTATTAGAGATGATTTTAATTGTGCAAAGAGTTCTAACTTGATAAATTTATGCCATAGATATATGTACTTAAATCAGACAGGACCTGTCTTGATTTCTGTCTTTTTCACTTTTTCATTTCCTGCCGTTGCCCTTAAATTTCACTCTTGTCCTTTTTCTCATTTCTTCCTCCAGTTCTCCATTTTCCTCATTATAACCTCTCCCTCATAACTTTCTCCCTCATCATTTTCTCATCTTATTTTAGTGTCACATCACAAAAGAAAACCATGAATAGATGGACAAAAGAGGAGGAGGAATTACATGCATATTCTAATACTCACATTTGAAATCATTGATGGACTTCTGAGAGTATGAGAATCAAACAGTCCAATTATTTTAAACTACATACTTATCAAGCAGGATCTTTTGGAAGATCAATGTTGAGTGACCTACTACATTGTTGACTATTTTAGATTGCCTACTCTTCTTAATATCAGATTCCCCATCTCCCTCTCTCCCATTCCAAAATCATATTTTCAAGTGACCAATAAGAGTCTACTACAGTTCCAAATAGAACACGTAAATTGATTGCTACTCTACAACTCAACAAATTAGAAGTAGAGCTGAAATATCGTATATCAGTACTGATTCCATTTCCTCCTTTATGGCAGCAGATTATCTAATTGTACTGCACTTCAAACTTTTCGAGATAAGGTAAATAATTTATTAGTATGAGAAAACTCATGTATACCAGCTGTTATATAAAGGTAGAGGACCTACACAAAAACATGGTCCTCTAGGAATGACAACCAATCTTCTATACAAAAATAAACTTTATGGGGAAGACAAAAAGTTCCAAACACTAACCAAGTATTAAAGGCTATTTCCTTTTGATAAAGAATCATTTTATATCCCCTCAAAAGCTTTCCTATTTCTTCCTTTCCATAAGACGCATATGATGGCTAGAAGAGTAAGAACCCATGTCCTGTGTTTTCTTTTCGTTCTTTAAAGGACCAATTATGCAACTGCAACTCATCATTCGGTGCACACACACTGAACTAGTTCAAAACAACCCACCACAGGCGTGTAGCCACTTGGCAATGTAATAAGAGGTGATATACATCTTTTTCTAAGCATCTATGCATACAACACTAGCAAATATATGTTGTTATTCTCTTCTTCAGATAATGGACGATTTAAATCTCCTTGCCAAACATTGCTAATTTTTGACTTGCATGAGCAAGGTTTTCCCTAGAGTAAGGAGTTGTACTTGGATATAAGGCCCTTTTACCCTAGATATTCAATCACCAAGAAGAACAAGCTCGCCTATTATGCCAAATAACGAAGTACAAAGAGTAGATGGAAAGATTACCTTAGTCACTGTCATCACTGAATTTAATATAGAAGATTCTCCAACACCTCGACATAGAACAATTGTCAGAAGCACTAGGAGAATTGGAGCTAATAAATTAAAAGAGAATGCTCCATATATTTCTTCACTGCCATGTCCAACCCAACTTGGAATGTTGTTCTTGAGGAAGGGGATGAGCTCTAGTGCAGTAATCACATAACTTGCTAAACTGCGAGCTATGCTAGCTGCACCTATATGATAGTCAAGCATCAATTGCGAAAATACAAGGAAAGCAATAATCTCATTGAAAGCTGTATAAGCATAAAGGTACGCTCCCCCAACAACGGCCGGAAAACGTGAAGCTAACTCAGCATAACAGAGAGCATTGAGCACGCAAGATCCTCCTGCGATTATGAAGCTGACAGTGACTCCTGTACTACAAAAAATTAAACTCTCATTAATGAAAATTTAATAACACATGCCTATTATGGAAGAAAAGTAGCACACAATGGACGAAATAGATTTATACAGGCGATACCTATTAGTTAGGACAACGTTTTAGTCAGTTAGTATGTTTACTTTAAATTTTAGTCAATTAGTATGTTTACTGTAAATCTTTTGTTTCTAAGAGTCGTTTTAGCCCTATCTATGATTCTTATGCCAATGGAAAATGTAAAAATATCTAATACTTACTATCATTATTATAGTAAGTTAGCAGCAGCAGTAGTAGTAATATATGGACTAGCAATAATAGGTCCATTGCAAAGTCACCACTCATCAAATTTTGGATCATGTGTTCAACATTATGGGAACTACCTGGATAATGCCAAAAAAACACCCTGGAGTTTTTGCAAAAACTGGAACAGGAAAGGACACTGTAAAAAGACAACTAACTTTCGGAACTCTATTCCATCTGCCATATGGTGTACAGTATGGAAAGAAAGTAACCTCAGAATTTTTCCAAGGCAAAAGAAAATGTAATCAGCCTTACAAAATAGATGTTTCTCGTTTCTTAATTTTTGGAGTAAACAGGTCTTTTTACAATATGTTGCCGACGTTATCAACATTAGTGCACTGCATGAAATATAAAGCCCTTTCACCAGCACAATCTCCGTGCTGCTTTGTTTCTAATAAAATTCTTAGCCTTACATATTATTATGTAACATGGGTTTAAGATGCACTTAAATGGAACGACATAGACTGAGGATTCATATACTTGACTTGGAAGAACTTGGAATTGATGCATAGTTGTTGTTTTAGCAGTAGTAGTTGGATCTAAGATGAGCTTAAATGGAACGACATAGCTTGAGAATTCATATATTCGACTAGAACTTACTTGGAATTTAGGCATAGTTGTTGTTACTGTAATAATATATGCGTATTTGAGATGGAAAAGATATAAGAGACACGATGAGCTTCTATTTCATTGAAGAAGCTTAATTTAAGATATGCTTATAGCTAGATAGCAGTACCTTTTGTCCCATTTTATGTGACACGTTCTTTTTTAGCTTGTCCCAAATGAATGACAATTCTCTAAATTTAAAAATAATACTCTCTCCGTTTCAAAAAGAATGACCTACTTTCCTTTTTAGTCCGTTTCAAAATGAATGACCTCTTTCCTTTTTTGGCAATACTTTAATTTCAACATTTCACATGGCATATTTAGGACTACAAGATTAAAGGACATTTTGGTACATTTGACACAACTTTAATTTAAGGCCACAAGATTCAAAAGTTTCTTTATTTTCTTAAATTTTGTGTCAAGTCAAAGTAGGTCATTCTTTTTGAAACGGAGGAAGTACAACTTTAATCTTTTCATTTTAAATAAATGAGATGATTTATGACCATGTTAATATCTATTGACTTATTTTAAATCATAAGTTTCAAAAATCTTTCATTCTTACATACCAGATGGTGTGCTAGTCAAACATAATCACATAAAATGAGATGGGAGGAATATCAAAGTCTTTACTTGCAACTTCTATGTCATAAATGTATATCTCATTCAGATTACAGACAAGAAATAGAAAGAAAGAACAAATACACACATAAGTAAGAAATTAAATTTCCCATTCAAATATGATTTGAAAAATTATCGCCATATACTTGATATGAAGCAACTTATCACATACTACAAGAGCGTCTGAATTTTTCCTTAACAAAAATTGAAAAGGTCATACATCACCCTGAAACAATATTTTTTGCAAAATAACTAATCTATTTCAACTTGTTGATCTTGTTTTGACTTGGCACGGAGTTTAAGAAAGTAAACAAGATTTTTGGATCTTGTGGTCTCAAACTAAGGATATGTCAAATGTACCAAAATGCACTTCAAATCTTGTGGTCCTAAACATGCCATATGGAAATTGGAACAGCCAAAAAAAGGACGGAGGCATCCCTTTTTAAACGGAATAAAAAGGAAAGTAAGACAAACAAATTAAAATGAACGGAGTATGATCTGACAATGAAATGGCCTATATTAACTATTTGAGATACAAGTACAGGGCAAGCACGATGGCCCTTTTATTCTGGTAGTAAAATATCTGAAGAAATATCCATCATTGGTTGTCTATATTCGTTTTTGCTCAATCATCAATATACATAAATGATTTTGGTATTTGGGAAAATACTTTTGGATACTTCTGAAAGCAGATTCTTTTTTTTTAGAAAGGTAACAGCAACTTCTGAAAGCAGATTATGTAAGCATATTTCTCCGTAAGAAACTTTTTAGAAGCCATAAAAGACACTTGAAATAAAATTTGACCTAATAGTCTGTTGAGCCCAAAATTTATGATTCAGCAGATGGTCAGAACACATCTAAAAGAAGGTATTGACAGGAATAAAGCGCTGAAGTCTTTTACACTGTATTTGACAGGAACAAAACAACCCCCATGTGAAGTCACATTTAGAACTTTAGATTGCTTTTCATTTAGTAGAATCTCCCAGGGTGATTTTTATGCACAACTGTTTTTCTGCTCCTAAAAATAGCAGATTCATGCATGAGAAACTGAATAATAACACTTGGTGAATGTTAAAGCTGATATTAATTGAAAATCAGCTATCCCCTTCCGCTATAACGTCACTTAGATCATATAGACCACACTTCATAAAAGAAAGTATATAGAAACAACTAGCTCCTACACGTAAGAAATTAAGGGATCGTTTGGTGTCAGATACTAAATCAAATAGTCCCGGTATAAAATAATAGTCCCAGGATAAAAATTTTGGTGCTACTTTTGGTTGTCAAATTTGGGACAACTTATCCCAAGATTAACAAATAGTACCGCTTGGTGGGAATATATTGGGTATGTTGTTGTTGTTGATAAGTTATCCCACCCAAGGGGTGGTATAGATAATCCCACCATAACTTACCTTGGGATAAAGTCATAAAATGACAAAATTATCTTCCAAATTCCTTAATTATCACTTTTCACATATATATATATATATATATATATATATATATATATATATATATATAAATCTTCTATCATGAGTCGTAGTGATTTTACTAAGATCAAAGTACTTTCTCCCATCTAACATACCCTGTTCATCTCTTTCTCTTCAGCTTATATATTTAGCAATTCTTTCTTTAATCACATCCTGGGACAACACCAAAGTCCTTTTTGATAATTTAATCTTGTAGGACATCTAAAATCTAAATTCCCTAGGAATTTACAGATTAATCCATTGCCATTGCTAAATACTGAGAGATTAATCATATACTAGGGGTAGAGAGATAAAGCAACAAACAATATTAACATTACAAACACACATATATTTACATATCAAGTAGAAAATACAAAGATTTTAGATCTTAACTTAAGATGAAGAGAGGTTTCCCTTTCAGGAGTTCCCCTGAAAGCTGGTAGCTACGGTAGAAAATTAAAAACTTATGCACTCGTACTCACACACTTTTTTTTATGAACAGAAAATAAGAAGATTTTATGCTTTTAGATATCTTATATGCTCACACTCTAACTTATTTTTCGCTCTGCCTTGTTCTGTCTTATTGCTTGGGTATTTATAGGCATCTGGCGGACTTCAAAATTGAATTTCAAATTGCTTGAAGAATCTTTTTAGCCTGTCGGGTACACTGTGGGCCCATCGTCACATAGCCTTGTTTAAAGTTTCTTCTTTTTCTGTCATCAATTTCTTGTCATCCACCTTAGTTGCATCACTGCTGACGCTACTTTTCTTGTTTTCTTTTGTCTTTCGTCATTGCTTACGTAAAATTGTCCCAAGTGTCTAGATTGTGTAGTGCTACTGAGTCAAAGCTCATTCCTGAGTCATCATCTTCATTTGGGTCTTGGGCGAATTAATCCATTGCAGGATCATATTCTTTATTTCGGAATCTGACATCCTGGATCTTGGCTCTGGTTTGAGATTTTCCAGGATCACTTCTTTATAAGAGAGAATGTGAAATTTTGATAGTCCTCACATCAAATTTTTTTTACAATTTTATCCCTAATTTAAATTTTAATTACTCTATAAATTTCATCCATTTTGATAAATTTGAACAATTATATGGGCTTATTAAATGCTACAAAAGTGACAAGTCATGAAAAAATGATAGTGAAACCATAAAAACTATTTATACAATCAAATTCAAAATTGATCCAAGGATTTATTGTCTTTCTATTTTGTAGTTATTAATCTTACTTCAAATTTTCATTTTTCCTAACAAATTTATCATGGACAAGTAATTAAAGTATCTTGACATTCCCTTTCTAACTTAGTACATGTTTAATTATTAAATAAAATATTATTTTTTATATATAGTTAAACATGTTTGAAAATTTAATTTTAAAAAAAAATACAATTCAACTTTTCAAATATTAATGACACTAAATAATATGAAATGAGAGTAATTCGTTTTCACGTTTTTTGATGATGAATTTTCTTTAAAAAAAATGAGATTATCAACATTTTATAGAATTAGGACAAAATAAGTAATTAACATGAAATATTAAGCTAAATGGGGTGAAGGGTATTTTTGTAAACAAACTATCTATTCTTAGAAAGAATGCAATGCATATCATTTTTAGTACCACAAACCAAACACTTACTAAAAAATAATTTCAGGATAACTAAGCACAGGACAACTAATTTCAGTATAAGTAATCTCAGCATAACTAATCCAGCATAACTTGTTTTCTAACCAAACGACCCCTAAGAACTATATTCATCCAAGGATGTAGCCTAGTGAATAATGAAATGGATTAAAAACCTTAGAAGTAACAGATCTAAATCCTAGTAGACCCAAAAAACACTAGATGATTTCTTCTCATTTGTCCTAGCCTAGGTGATTCATAAGATATACTATCAATATTTGAGTGATTATTAACACAGCATAGTCCTATTAAATTTGCTTGTTGTGTATTATTTAAATTTTATTGTTGCTACTACTCTTCTTACAAAGAAAACTTGTTTAATCCAGAGAAACATTTCACATGAAATAGTTTCTTGAGACTGTCCAGCACAAAAACATTTGTTTTTGGTAAGTAAATATTTTATTTACCAAGTAATCACTTCAAAAGTGATAAGCCAGCAACCACGAACAAACAGCCCCGTGGTTTACTGAGTAAATATATTGCTAGTCCGTATCTAACTACTTATAGCTATGGGAGTACATTTAGTTCAAGTAGTTTCCTAGCTAATTTGGCCTGGTGAGTTCCTCTTCCATGCACATCTTGTATAGCCTGTTTAACCAAGACATAAGTTGGTCGTTGTTTGCTCTGAAACACCTTGCATTGCGTTCCAACCATATTGCAGATATAGCACAGGCCAGGTCAGTTTATACACTTGCGCAGTACTGTTGTTGCCCTTCATGTGTTGTATTGCCCATTGAATCTCAGTCCGCCACTGTAAACTCGACCTACTAATCCCTTACCACTTCAGTAACTGATTCCAAACACTTGCAGCATATGTACATTCAGAGAATAAGTTCTCGACATCCTCATCCTTGTCTTGACATAATGGATATATCACATGGTCCACCAGATTCTATTTTCCCAGTCTAGTTTTGGTGGCAAGTCGTTTGTTGCTTCCCAGACAGTAGGAACAGCCATTTTAGTGCACCATAATTGGACCAAACCAATTTTCTCCATTCCACTTATCTATTTCACCCCTCATTTGTAGATAAACCTTCTTGATAGAGTATTTGTCCATAGCCAGTATTGCATCCTCATCATATCCAGCCTCCTGTAGATACTTGTGTGCTTTAAGAATCCTTTGCACTATCTATGAAGCTTGTTTGGCCTGTATACCCCACACTCCTTCATTCCCATAATATATATGAATTCATTCCACCCAAAGCTTATCCATCTTTTGACATAAGTTCCACAAACACTTGCCAATAGCTACTTTATTCTAGGTATGCACATCTAAAAAATTTAATCCCCCACTAGACTTGGGACAACACAATTTTTCCCAAGTAATCAATGATTTTTTTGGAGGCTTCAACAGTCCATGTCCACATGAATCTCCTTCATACTAAGTTACTCGGACTCTTCACTTTCAGTGCGGCACCTATGTCGACACGACATGGTAATGGGTGTGGGATCCGTACCTGTTCTAGTCAACCAATTTTGGGTACTTTGACCAAAATCGATTGGAAAAGTCCGGATAGATTTAAAAAATTTTGTAATCAAAACAAAAGCTAAGGTGACATTGAAGAAAATGGAATAGCTTGTATATAGAAATTTGAATGTTATTGTTTTTCTTTTTATCTCCTTCCAAGATTTTCTTCTTGAACAATATTTTCTCCTCAATTTTTTCATGTAATATCTCATAATTTATGTTTTATAACTCTATTTTTAGATATTTAAATTATTATTTACCGAATCCCTGCACCCATATCCATCCCCAGAATCATATCCCCAAATCTTGAAATTGAGAACGTGAAGGATCCGACCTCTAGATCCATACCCGTATCGGACACCTGCACCCGGGTCCGAGCAACTTAGCCTGCGTATGCCCTCTATAACCTGTATAAGTTTCTTAGGTAGACAAAAAATTTGTGACCAAAAGATTTGAATAACAAATAATACACTTTTGATCAGTTGGGCCCTCCCAGCATAAGATAAGAACCTAGTTGTCCAATTTGTTATTCTGCCCAGCATCTTGTCAACAAGAGGTTTGCATTGGACCACAGACAAGTCAACAAGAGGTTTGCATTGGACCACAGACAATCTCTTAGTGCTCAGTGGTACCCCAAGGTATCTAAATGGTAGTTCAACTTTTGTAAAGTGAAGTTCCTACAAGACTTGATCCTGAAGAGCTTGTTTTACTCCCCCAAAATACACATTACTCTTCCCAGCATTTGCTACCAAGCCTGATGCCTGTAAGAACATTTCAAAGCATGAATGCAAGCATTTGACAGACTTCAAATCTCCTCTGCAAAACAATAGTAAATCATCAGCAGAGCTAAGTTGCACAATTCTGTGTGGTTTGCATCTCGGATGATATTGGAAATCTGTATTGTTGTGCAGTGTCTTGATTATCCTTGTGAGATAGTCCATAGTAAAGACAAAGAGGTAAGGAGACAGAGGATCTCCTTGCCTAATTCCCCTCTTAGCATGGAATGGTCTAGTGGCCTTGCCATTAACCATCACTGAATAATTCACAGTTGTAACACATTGCACAATCCATTTGATAACAAGCTCCGGGAACTTCAGCTCTTCTAGAACTTGCTCTAAAAAAGACCACTCCAAGGAGTCATATGCTTTCTTCATATCAATCTTAATCATACATCTCTTAGAAATACCCTTTCTTCCATACCCTTTCACTAATTCATGGCTAAGTATGATATTATCATTCAATGACCAGGTCCAAAAGTTGCCTGATTAGTATCCACCAAATGGCTCATGACCTGCTGTAATCTGGATGTGATCACCTTGGAAATGATCTTATATATAGTAGAGCAACAGGAGATTGGTCTATACTCACCAATTGTTGTTGGATTATCCACCTTAGGTATTAGAGTGACTGAGGTACAATTGATAGGCCTATACATTTTACCAGTTCTAAAGAATAGCAGGATTGCATTAGTGACATCTGTACCAACCACTGACCAAGTTTTTTAAAAAAAATCTGCATTATACCCATAATGTCCTGGAGCTTTTAAGTCATTTATAGCCTGTAGTGCTGCCTTCACCTCCATTTCAGTGACTGGTTGTGCAAGGAGAAGTTGCTGCTCCCTATTCAAAACATTACCAAGCTTCATGATGTTCACATTAACACTAGGTAGGCAAGAAGCTGACTTGCCCGGTAGTTCTTTGTAGAATCCAGTAACCTCTTTTTCAATATCCTCTTATGTGTGCACTAACTCCCTCAGGAGTCAGTAGACTAGTAATAGAATTCAGATAAGAGCAAAAAAATAAGAGGTATTTGCATCCCCCGGCTTTAACTATTGGACCCTAGATTTTTGTTGCACTGCACTTTCTTCAATCAAACTCTATTTTTCCAGTTGCTGACTCAGATCTTGTTCCTGTTGTCTATGCAATTCAAACTGTTATGTGATCATGCATTTCCTCTTGTATCTTATTAAGTTGGTTTCTGAAGTCCCCACCTTTGCCCTTACATTTTTGAACACTGGAATTGCTTAGCAGTTGACAGGGAATTGGTAACAGAGAAAGGAAGGAGATCTGGTGGAAGACTATTCCAGCATGTATATGGCGGGCTCTGTGGAAAGAAAGAAATGCTAGGTACTTTGAAGGGAAAAAAACTAGCTTACAGATGATTAGAGCGAATTGTATAAGTCTCTTGTTTTTTTGGTGCAGACAGATTTTGGTAGGGGATGTAGTAGATTTAGTTGATTTTGTAGGAAACTTGTAGAAAATACCCTTTTGGGGTGTGCCCACCACTCTGTGGGATGTAAGTTTTCATTTGTTGGATGATGAATCTTTTGGTGTGAATACAATGTTACCTTTATCTCAAAAAAATATTTTTTGAACTCACAGTTATTGAGCTGCTTGAGTTTAGATTTTACTCTATTCAAGTTCTGCCATACCTGCTTCAAGCCACTTCTGTGATCAACTTTCCATGCCTCATTGACTCTGGGTATGAACTCAGGATGCACCGCAAGACAATTACAAAATATAAAAGTGTTAGGAGATCTTCTGATCTCACCACCCAGCTCCAAGCTTAAGGGAGAATGATCTGATATCTCTGAAGGTAGTATAATAACCTCTAACATTGAAATGTGTACCATTTACTCAGCATTGACTAGTGCTCGATCAATTCTACTGCATGTGTGACCATTTGTCCAAGTGTATTCTCTACCAACTGTCTTCATTTCAGTCATATGGGTATCTGCCAAGAAATCTATAAGGTCTTTAATTTCCCTCTCTTGCACTGGACTTCCATTTAATCTGTCATTTTCATTTACAATGGCATTAAAGTCTCCCATACACAGCATAGGCATCTGTACATTTGCTACCATCAGCCTCAAATCTGCCCACAATTGTACTCTATCTTGTATAGTGTGCAGCTCATAGATAGCCACAAAGCAGAACATAATATCACTTCCTTTCACCTGCAATCTACTTTGAATAACCTAGTCAGTTTTATGAATTATATGACAATCTATATCTTGAGGATTCCATAACAGCCAAATTCTCCCTCTATTTGAGTGCTCATAGTTAGCTACATAAGCCCATATAGGAGCAATTTTTTTGGACTATCCTACTAGTTATATTCTGCTCTACTTTATGTTCTATGATAGCAACAATGCTAACTTTATTTACCTTCATAAAAACTTTCAACTCCTTTTGCTTGTGAAGCTTATTTAAACCCTAGTGTTCCAGGTTATCAACTTCATTGAACAATCTTTGAACTTGTGTCACCCCCTCCCTTCCTCTGTATTCCATGGCTTATGTCCTTATCCAGACATTCTTCCAATGAAGCAAGTGATTCAAAGCCATTATTCATCTTCATAACTTGGGATGTACTTGGCACTACCACACCTTTAGCTGCTGATTTGGCTGCCACTTGCTTCCATGAGTCCTTAGCCTACTCACCTTGTGCCTGCTTATTCATTTGGTCATTGTTGCTCTCAGATGTTCCTGCTTCCACAACTTTTTTCCCCTGCCATTTTTGAACCATTCGGGGTCCTCCTTTGTCTTTAATTTCATCCCTAATATAACATTTATGCCTAACTTGCATACATTTCATGCAATACTCATGCACCCGTTTGTATTTGACCACCTGGTCAGAAGTTCTGCCATTAGGGTCTGCCACTTTAATCTTCTAGGGCAATTCCCTCGCTACATCCATTTCCACAAGCACCCAAGCATAAGATATGTGTTCCACCTTTTGTAGTGCACTCATCTGCATAGAGTGGAACCCCTAGGGCTCCCTACTGATTCTAATCAACGAATCCATACCCCAGCAATTTAGGGGTAGATTCGGGTATTTTACCCAAATCGGAATGGTCTGCAATACCTCTTTGTTGAGATCAAAGTCAGCACTCCACACTTTGATTATGATTGGTCGATTGTTTAGCATATGGGGTCCAGAGTAGAGCAGCTCATTTCGACCATCCATCCTCGCAAACTTCACTAAGAAATAGTCATCGTTGTGATAGTAAAGTTTAGGTTTGCTAACGGTATTCATTTGAAGAGCAATGTATCTCTCTATTGCCGCTATAGTAGGCGACTCCCCTACAACATATAGAATAAGAGCCTGTTTCCATTCCTCTGTAGCCCGATTAACCTCTTCTTTACTTAGTTCAATAACCTTCTCCCCGTTCTTCACAATTGGAGCCACATAGTTTAGATTCATACCTTTAGCCGCCATGCATAAGAAGCAAATAAATTTGACCATTTTGGAGCTGGATAAGTGGGCAAATCAAGTTTCCGTTGAGCATCCACTCGTTTGGGAATTGGGGGGTTCCTCTCGACTACCCGTCACTTGGCTTTGTATGTCCATTGTTGCATTCTTCTGAGTTCCAGTAGCAGCAGCCACAGACGGTTCACTGGATTTGGGGGTAACTTCCATAACCAGGGGTGGCCATTGCTCCATAGGTTTCTTCCCCATATGTTTGCTCTGTTCTCCAATTTCACCATCCTTCCCCACTGCGGAGGTCTCCGACGTGTTCACCTTCTTTTTCTGTCTTCCACGCGCCATCTCCACCTCAGTGGCGCACGTTAGCTAGTCTCGTTAACGTGCACCGAGAGAGAATACCAACAACTCAAACATTACTTGTACTTGATTATCGAGTATATTCATTGTTCTAATTTCCCTTGTTTCTCCAACATTCAATATTAATTTTTAATTTAAAAATAAATTAAGCTAGTCCATTTTAGCTGCCGCAGTTAATTCAAATTAACTTTCAATATTGCAAGCTGACCTGGACCAGCATCGTGAGCGACGGTGCCTGTAACGACAAAGATTCCGGCGCCAATAGAAGCTCCAATACCGAGAAGAAGAAGATCAAAGAGACCGAGACGGCGGACGAGACCTTCGCCGGAGGCATCACGGATTGTGGCCTCTGACGGCGTAGATAGTGGTTTGGACCGGAGCGCGGATGACCACAAGTGAGAAAACCATGATGGTGAGGAAGATGATTCAGAGCATTCCCAAGTATTCATATTTGAATTTCCAATTTCTCTCCTCATCATCGTCATTCGTCCGCAAACACGGCCTAATCTCACGCTAAAGATTAAAAATAGTACTAAAGCCACGTGATTCATTGTAGTGAATGTACGGATAAAACTGGGTGAAAAAAATTAAAATAGCTTTTATTTATTAATTAATATTATTTTTAATAAAATTATCTTTGATCAATGAAGTAAATTATATAAATATGTTCATATTGAATAACAACTCCATATTTATATTTTTTTATTTTTTTTATTTTTTTTTAATTTTACTTTGATTTTTAATTTTTCTTTTCTCTTTTTATTTGAAATTTTCTCAATCATTACTTTTTCCTTTTTTTCCTCTCAATTGTTTTTTTCTTTTTTCTTTTTTCTTTTATATTATTTTTATTTTTTATTTCATCTTTTTTTTATTCTTTTTAATTTTTTTCAATCCTTACTTTTTCCCTTTACACCTTTCAGCGTCTACTTTTATAAAACGAAAAACTTATTTTATTTTTCTTTGATTTTTTTCTTTTTAAATTCTTCTCGACCTTTATTTTTATTTAATCTTTCTTTTTTTAATCAACCTTTATTTTTTTCCTATTCTCTCTCAACTTCTACATTTTCTTTGATTTTTATTTTTTTAATATTTTTCATCATTTTCTTTTTTTTCCGCAATTATTATTATTTTTATTCTTTTCTTCATTTCTTCCATTCAAGTTACATCTCATGAGAAAGAGTTGACACTATCACATTATAAAGGCAAGACTTACGACTTTCGAATAATAAGCTGCATTTCATGGACAAGAGTTGACACTACTACATTGTAGAGGCAAGACTTATGACTTTCAAACAACAAGTTATGTTTCATTGGCAAGAGTCGACACTGCCACATTGTATTTTGATTTATGAGATGTTTTATAACTCTTACCTTAAAGGAAAGACTTAGGTCAGGGACTTTCAAACAACAAATTATATCTCACGGGCAAGAGTTAATTCTACCACGTTATGTTTTTATTTATGAGATGTTTTACAACAATAGCCTTAGAGGCAAGACTTAACTCAAGGACTTTCAAACAACAAAGTTATGTTTTATGGGCAAGAGTCGATACTACCACATTGTATTTTAATTTATGAGATGTTCTATAATTATTGTCTTAGAGGCAAGACTTAGCTCAGGGACTTTTAAACAACAAATTATGCCCCACGAGCAAGAGTTGACTCTACCACATTATGTTTTCATTTATGAAATGTTCTACAACTCTTGCCTTAGAGGCAAGACTTGACTCAAGGACTTTCAAACAACTAACGGTCAAGAGTTAACTCTACCACGTTATATTTTCATTTATGAGATATTCTACAACTATTGTCTTAGAGGCAAGACTTGACTCAAGGACTTTTAAACTACAAATTATGCCCCAAGAGCAAGAGTTGATTCTGTCACGTTATGTTTTCATTTATGAGATGTTCTACAACTATTGCCTTAGAGGCAAGACTTAGCTCAAGGACTTTCAGACTATAAATTATGCCCCACGGATAAAAATTGACACTACCACGTTATGTCTTTATTTATGAGATGTTCTAAAACTCCTATCTTAGAGGCAAGACTTAGCTCAAGAATTTTTAAAGAACTTCGTAACAACAATTCATGTCCTTAAATTTGCTTTGATGTCAAAAAAAGAAGATACCTTTGCGGATTATCTAACTTTTTATTTGTTAACAAAATATAATAGAAGTTGAGAAAAAAGAAAAAAATGATCAATCAAAATAGAGAAATAAAAAAAGATTGAGAAAAAAAGAAAGATAAAAATAATGATCAAGAAAAAAGCAAAGAATTAAAAAATTGAGAAAAATAAAAATGAGAGAAAAATAAAATAAAGATTAAGAAAAATGAGGCAAAAAAAGAGAACTTAAAAAGAAAAAAAATGATCAAACAAAATAGAGAAATAAAAAAAGAGTGAGAAAAAAAAAGACTAGAAAAAAATAAAGATTAAGCAAAAAATGAAGAATTTAAAAAATTAAAAAAATAAAAAATGAGAGAAAAAAATAAAAATAAAGTTTGAGAAAAATGAGGAAAAAAGAAGAGAACTGATAAAAAACAAAAATATAAGAAAAACAAAGGTTAAAGCCAAATGAATTTAGAAAAAAAAAATAGATAATGCTTGAGAAAAAAAAAGAAAAAAAATAAAGGTTAAGACAAATGAATTAAAAAATGAAAATAAAATTAAAGAAAAAAATACAAAGTGAAATTAATAAAAAATGGAATAATAAAATTAAAGAAAAATAAAAAATGAAAATAATAAAAAATAGAATAATAAAATTAATGTAAAAATAAAAAGTGGAAATAATAAAAACTAAAATTTGAGAGACAAATAAGTATGGAAAGTTTAAAAAATATATTGGAGGTGTAGAGAGACAAAATAATAATTGTATTATACTTAAAAAATAAAGAAGATTATTCTTTAAAGACATTTCTTATTGGAGTCAAATTAAAGCCACCCATATTTGGATCTATGACATGCAATTTCCGGGCTAAAATAGGCTAGTCATGTTCCACATATTTTATTTACGTATTAAAAAATTAATAATATTTTATAAATAAAGTTTTACATTTATGACATAACTGTTTCAATTATTTCAACAGTGATATTTTATTATATCACTCATAATTAATTATTATAAGTTATTTAAGTATTAAAAAATTAATAATATTTAATAAAAAATAAAATAGATATAAAATAATAAAAAAATATTAATATTTTAAAATAATCCTCCAGTCTATAGAAATTCTTTTTCACTACCAAGAAGACTTCCTTCTATACATCATATTTCTCCTATAGAACCTGTATATGGTATCAGAACCTAGGAATTTTCATAGTAAACATGTTAAGTGGGGTGAAGTTTTTTAGCATAGATATAAGGCTTTTATAACCATGGATATGGGTGAAGTTAGTACTAAGAGTACAAAACTCGAAGAGGTAGATTTACCTCAAGATATGGATTTATTAAATAAATGGAGAATTCCAAAAGTTGTATTAAAAATCATATATGAGTACGAATTTCTTGATAAAATAAAGCATAAACAAATTATTAAAACAACTTAGCAATCTCTTTCTTTAAATGCTGATGAACAGACTATTCAACTCCTAAATAAGCATGATATTGATATTTTTAAACGTAATTATAATTATATGCATATTAGTCTAGTACAAATTGTCTTTCGACCCTTAACGCTAAAAGGTCTCCCTGAAATATTTTTAGCTGCTTTGCGTGATGCTAGAAATTTAAATTTTAGAAAATCTTTAATGGGATCTATTGAATCTACTCTTGTATATGGTCCTGTATATTTTAATACTCAGCCAAATTTACAATTATCTCTGACTGATGTAAATATTCTTCATGCTTTAACCTTAAATGTGAAAACTCATGGTTATGATTATGCCCCTGGATCTGAGCTTATAGGATTATCTTACCGCATATATTATCGTTTATTATCAACCTTAAATCCTCGATGTAAATTAGTAGATGATACTTCTAATTGCACTATGCTTATTGAAACTAACTTTATAAAATCCAGGGTTACTACCCGAAGACCTATTCGATGGGATGAAATTGACTTCCCCAAAACATGGATTTTTAACTCAGTCACTTCTCCAAAACAATTGGCGGAGGATGTGACTAATTCAGAGTTAACTCAAGTAACTCAAAATTCAGATGGACGAATTTGTCTACAATTTGATAATAATCCTCCAGTCTATAGAAATTTTTTTTCACTACCAAGAAGACTTCCTTCTATACATCATATTTCTCCTATAGAACCTGATCATGGTCCAGCTAGGAATCGAGCGGCATCTTTGCATACTATTAATTTTATAGATTCGCATGTTACACCTAAAAGTGTAGAAAAGATTAAAATAAACTCTAAAACTAATATAGTTCAAGATTTTGATAATGAAATCCTACCCCATCTGAGATGGATTTTGATATCAATTCTGTTTAACTATGATGACACAACTTATTGATTTTAGTCCTGATTCTCAGGCAAGAAAATATATTCAGAAAGAATTTTTTCTGAAAAATGGAAAACCTTTAGGACATGGTTTTTTGAAACTTACAATCCTGATGAATTACGAAATATTTCCGAAGAATTCTATGAAATATGTGTCTTACATAATAAAATTATTTTTTTTGTACCATGGTTTATGTCTGCATATTTGTCGTCCTATATCAACATAATTGAAAGATCTTATCAAAGTTCTGATGGTACAATTACTCAGACACTGTATCCTCCTCAGTCTTCCTTTATATTACCCAATAATACTGGAATGACTTTTTCTGCTTTTCAAAATTTTGTAAATGAAGATGTTGGAAAAATTACTGTTTCTGAAATAAATAACCTTATCGCCCAAAATAATTATTTGAGTTTTTATGTTAAAGTTGGGAGAACATATTTCATCTCTTGATAAAAAGCTTGACGAATTAATTGAGTTAGTTAACAAACGTAGCCTGCAGATACATTCCTCTAACATTTCTTTTACTTTCGAAAACAAAGAAGAAGAAGGATATATTTTATCTAAACCTTGTATCTAAAGACCTCCTGAAATAGAAGGATTTGAAAAAGTTTCTCAATTAGACCAATTAGAAAAACTCTTAGATAAAAAGTTCTCTCGTTTAAACATTCAACCTCTTAATATTTCTGATAATTTTGTGAAAAATCTCGAGTCTAATTTTGCTGATAATATCGAATCTACTCAAAATACTGGAGATATAATCTCTTCTGAGCTAAATAAGCTAAAAGGTATGATTAAAAAACAACCGGGGAAAAAATACGCTGACATTCCCCGTATGTCTACTGCATATTCTCCACGTCCAACTCCTCAAGATGTTCTGATAGAGGAAAGAGATTGGAATCAAACAAATACTTCTTGTAGTGGAGAAACTATTTATGAATGGAATATTGATGGATTATCAGATCGACAGATCTCTATTCTTATCCATCGGATGTCCATGTATTCTACTATTGCCACAGCTACTGCATCAGCAAAGAATCGATCCAATCGTACTGACCCAATAATTTGTAAAATGATTGTTGCGGGATTTACTGGCCAACTTCGAGGCTGGTGGGATAATTTCCTAAACGATGATATACACGATGCTATTTTTAATGCCACCAATGATAAACCTGGAAAATACAATCTAGGACGATCACTTCGGGCAGGACGACCAGATGTTGTCTATACCCTTATGCTTACAATTATTGAATATTTTGGAGGAAGATTTACCAATCAGTATGAAAATATTAGAACTCTTCTTAATGGTTTAAAATGCAAACATTTAGGAGAATTTAGATGGCATAAAGACACCTTTCTTAGTAGGGTTATGGATTTACCCGAAAGTAAGTATGACCATTGGAAAGCTAAATTCATTGATGGCCTTCCACTTTTATTTGCTGAAAGAGTTAGAAAATCACTTAGAGGATCTTATAGCGAAGTCCAGTATTTAGAAAAAACTTATGGTCAGCTTATTGTAGCTTGTACTCAAGAAGGTTTCGCCCTTTGCAACGAGTTAAAATTAGCCGACAGATTAAGCTCGATAACTCAGAGAAAAATCCCAACTAGAAGATTTTTGTGAACAATTTGGTATGGATAAACCCTTAGCAAAAAAATCCAAAGATATTCCAAGCCTGATAAATCCTATAGAAATAAACGTTCTAGGCATATAATCAAAGAAGAACGTGAAACTAGAAAATTCTTTCGTAAGTCTACCAGATTCACGGAAAATAGATCAAAAAGAGAGTTAGCAAAAATTAAGTGTTATAAGTGTAACCAATATGGTCATATACCTCCAAACTGCAAATTACAAAAACTCAAGTCCTTAGGACTTTCTGAAGAAGTCATGACCAAGTTTATAATTTATTATATACCTCTGATTCCGAATCTGATTCTGCATCTGAAAATGATTTTGAATTACCTAATTCTGATAGTGAACTCAATCCGGTTGATAAATGCAATGATTGTGGTAATGATATTTGTAATTGTGATGAAATAATGTATAAACTTCAAGCGCAATTTGAAGATCTTGATTTAAATATTCAAACTCTTACTGCTGATAATATCCTTGAATTGCTGAAAGAAGTTACTGATGAAAAACTTCGTGAAAAAATCATTAATTTTGCTACTCAAAAAACTTCTACTAATACTAGTATTTCTAAAGATAATTCTTATGATAATTATCACATGTCGTATTTTTTAGCCGAGGTTAATCGACGTCTTGCGTTGAGTCAAACTCAAGGTAGAGATACTACCTTTAATGATTTAAAAATCAAAGTTGAACAATTAAAGAAAGAAATTGTTTCCTTAAAACAAAATCAGATGATCTCCGATCATAGAATTTTGAAAATTGAAGAAAAGATTCCTGACATCCCTGAAACTTTTATTACTTCAAAAGGAAAAGAAAAGGATTTTGAATACTCTGAAAATTCTGAAATTGATAAACTTAGTCCTAAAGAAGATATAAAAAGGGATTATTTCTTGGGGATGATGCAAATAGTTACTGCTCATAAATGGTATATAAATTGCACTATTCTGATAAATAAGGAATTTTCTACCACTAATATTGCTATGATTGATAGTGGTGCTGATGTCAGCTGTATTCAAGAAGGATTAATTCCAACCAGATATTTTGAAAAAACTACTCACATAGTTAAGTCTGCATCTGGTCATACTCTTGACATCAACTATAAATTACCAAATACTCATATATGTTGAGATAAAGTCTGCATTCCACATTTCTTCTTTTTGGTAAAAAACCAGTTATATCCTCCTATTATCTTAGGAACACCTTTTATAAATGCTATTTATTCTTATACACGTATTGATGTGAATGGTTTCAAGGCTACTTATAAGAATAAACAAATCTCTTATCCTTTTGTTACTAATCCTGTAACAAGAGATATAAATGCCCTTATCAGTATGAAACAAAAGCAAATTAATTTTTTACAATTAGAATTAATGAGTATTAGTATTTTTGATACTTTAAAATCAGTAAAGGTCCAAGAAAAAATAATTTTTAATCAATTGATTGTTGATATTTGTGTGGATCATCCAAATGCTTTCTGGAACCGAAAGAAGCATATTGTTTCTCTTCCTTATGAAAATGACTTCAGTGAAGAAAAAATTCCAACAAAATCTCGACCCTGTCAAATGAATACAGAGTTAGTATAATTCTGTAAGACAGAGATTGATAGTCTTATGCAAAAGGGTTTTATAAAATCTTCAAAATCCCTTTGGTCTTGTACTGCTTTTTATGTCAATAATGCTGCTAAAAAAGAACGAGTGCCTTGACTAGTCATAAACTATAAACCTCTGAATAAAGTTTTAAAATGGATCCGATATCCTATACCGAATAAAAAAGACTTACTTTCTAGATTATATAATGCTAATATATTCTCTAAATTTGATTTAAAATCTGGATATTGGCAAATTCAAATTGATAAAGAACATACTTATAGAATTGCTTTTAATGTCCCTTTTGGACAGTATAAATGGAATGTTATATCATTCGGTTTAAAAAATGCTTCTTCTGAATTTTAAAAAATTATGAATGACATTTTAAATCCCTATATGGATTTTATCATTGTCTATATTGATGATATTTTGGTATTTTCAAAAACCCTTGAATCTCATTTTAAACATCTGCATACGTTTAAACAAATAATTATACAAAATGACTTGGTCATCTCCAAACCAAAAATAAGTTTATTCCAGACAAATATTAGATTTTTAGGACATAATATTTTTCAAGTTTCTATTAAGCCTATACAACGAGTTCTAGAATTTGTTAAAAAATTTCCTGATATTATTACTGATAAAAAACAGCTTCAAAGGTTCCTCAGTAGTGTTAATTATATTTCTCTTTTTTATGAAAATCTGTCTAGAGATTTAGCTCCTTTGTATGATAGACTAAAAAAGGATCATAAAACTCCTTGGACTCAAGTCCACACTGATTTAGTAAAATTAATTAAAAACCGAGTTCAAACTCTTCCTTGTACATATCTTGCAAACCCTAACTGGTTAAAAATCATTGAAACTGATGCTTCCAATATTGGGTATGGTGGAATACTTAAACAAGTTAATCCCCATACAAAAACAGAATGTTTGATTAGATTTTATTCTGGTAAATGGACTGAAAGCCAGAAAAAATATGCCACAGTAGCCCATGAAATGTTAACTATTGTAAAATGTGTTTTAAAATTTCAAGATGATTTGTATAATCAAAGATTTATAATCAGAACTGATGCTCAATCCGTTAAATTTATGTTTAACAAAGACTTTAAACATGATGACTCTAAATTAATATTTGCAAGATGGCAGACTCAATTAGCCCCTTTTGATTATGAAATACAATATAAGAAGGATAGTGAAAATTCTTTGCCTGATTTTCTATCTCGGGAATATCTAACATGAATTTTTACACGTACTTCTTCCCTGAGAAAACTATAATTACTATTATCAAATGCATTCTTTTAAACGAAGATATTCATTTTCTTATCTTAGAAAATTTAGTTCGTGGCCTAATAGAAGAAGATTTATTCCTTAACCATGACGAATTTCTTGATAATGAAATTTATTGGTTTGATATTGACTTAAGTGATTAATATTTATAGATATAATGAAGTTATTTCTACACTTATCTCTCAAAAGTTCTTAATCACCTTTATAAAGGCAGCTCCTCTGAATATGGACATACACATGCTCATACTTCGGAAAGTTATTAATGATCTTATCACAAATGACACACTTTATGAAGATCTCTTTGAATATATGTCATGGTATACTGATCAAATTCCTGATTATTGATGCAGTATGGATCCTCCTTGGCAAATAGCCAAAGGAAGAGGAAGGGACGGAAGGAGTCAAAACTCTTCATATCAAGGAGGACGAACAAACCCTTCATATTTTGATCGAAGAAATTTTGCATATAGCTCTGCAAGTTCTAATTTTCCTGTATTACAACGAGGAAATAGAACTTTAATTAATTCAAAAATTCTTCAAGATGAATCATCATCATCAAAAACTCTGAATATTGGCTCTTCCGTATATTTTGAAGATATTCCTGAAAACCACCTGTTATATAAACAACTGCAATCCTATCTATCAGATCAGCAAAAAACTGCATATTCTTTTGCGTCCATAGTTCAAGAAAATTCTGAAGATAAACCTTCATATGAAAAATTGGATGCTAGAGAACTTATATTATATATTGAAAATCAACATATTCCTGGTCAAGAAAATTCTGAATAAGCATGGCAAATACTTAAAAATTATCTTACTACCAACGTATATTTTACTGGCGAATCATATAAAACCTGATCTTATTATGAACATATATTAGTGCAAACATTCAGTGCAACTTTTGATCACATCCCCCTCAGAGAAACTACCCCCGGAGTACATGGATACTCTAAAATGGTAATTAAAAAACTTATTCCTATTGAAGAATGGGGTATTTCATCAATGACTCAACGATCTATGCCAATGGGGCCAATGGGACAAACACTTGCCAATTTCACCTACTGGGATTATATTAAAGCCTTATTCTCAAGTATTATATTATAATAATTATAAGCACAAACACACTTGGTTTATAAAAATTTGTGCTAAAGTATTTGAAAAGCCTATTCCAAATTGGTTTATTCAATAGTGGACTCAACATGGACCCACATTCAAAATATTACCTCCAGAATATTCCTCTCTGTACCATTCATGGAAAAAATCCTCCCCCTTCTTAATAGAATTATATCTTTCAGAGCATATTTGTAAGATCGATACTATTGATAAAATGTATTTCTACATAGAATTCTCTATCCCTTGGATCCATCGATGGTCAGTAGAAATAGGCTATGACACCCAACAAATTCCTACCTTGTATCGAATATTCTATTGTATTTTTTGGGACAAATTGCTTCGAAAAGATCCAGATACTAAACTCATCTATGGTCATGATCAAAGGGAGGAAATAATCAAGAAAATTGCTGAATATTAAAAAACTCCCAAGAAATCAATTTTGGTTGAAGAAAAAAGTCTTAACTATGTTTCTAGAAGAATATCTGTACATAACGGGAATAAAATGCAAATGATAGAAGAATATTTATCAGAAGTAAGATATAAATTACTTCAAACTGTTGAGCAAAATTCAGACATCTCAATGAATAGTACCGAAGCAAATACTGAAGATATTATAGATTCCCAATCTCCAAAAATTTTGATAGAAGAGGAAGAAATTGAAAAAGCTGAAGTATTCATCAAGAAATGGAAAGGCAAAGACAAGATATAACTGCAAAGACAAGATATGACTATTTGATAAGACCCCTCTGCTTTTTATAATAAAGTCTTATGTAATAATAAAATCACTGTGCACAGGGACCCATCCATTACTATGCAAGATTCTCTTTCTTATTATTTATAGATGCCTCATTGTTGTTAAGAGAGGCAGGAGTTCTGAAGTTCTCTCCTTTTGTTTCTCTAAAACTCTCCCTCTCTCTATATCTCTCTTTGTAACATATTTAAAGATTAAATAAAGAAGAAGCTACTGTTTACTACTATTTCAGTCTGGTTCTTGGATATTAAGGTACATATCTCTTTCTTATTTGTGTGCATTTAATTCAACTTCTACCCTAACCAGCCGTGACTATGTCCGGCTGAAAGGCTTTTTATATCTATGTTGAAGATCTAATTTCGCTGACATGTTAACTATGAAAGCTCCAGACTCTATCAAAATATAAAAAAATCAAAATATTACTATACAAATTTCATCAACCTAAGTATAATAATATATGAATAATTTAAAACTTATCAACTAAATAAATAATGATTTTAATTAAATGATAGAATTATATATAATGTAGAACTTTCAAGAATCACATTAGACCGTGTGTAACACGACGTAGATGACTAGTACGAAAGAAGGTAAATGAGAAAATGAATAATCTATTACAATTCACAAATCGTGTTGTCATAACTATAATTAGGCCCGTTTGCCAACAGAGATGAAATAATGATTTAAAATAAGTGAAGTGCTACGTGTACATGTAATTTAAACATTTTATGTTGTTTATTTTTTTTAAGCATAAAATTTTTCTAACTTATAAAAACTATTAAAATTATCTTAATTTTTATACAATCTTACCAAATAAATAAATATTTATGAAAAAATATAATACACTGTTATAAAATTATTTTTAATAAATACAAAATTTATTGATCAAACTTTCGTTTGATAAAAAAAGGTACTATTGAACATGAGTTGTACTCTACTACTTTTTAATATTATCCTCCCATATAATATGAGGAATATCCTCATGTTGAGGTTGCGTTTCTCGATCAAATGATCGAGAAGACAAACCAACATTGTCATTGACACGACCCAAATCAGGACCTTGTCGTAATGGGCATCCCAAATTCAACCAGGACTGGAGACCACCCTCATTACCCAATCCAACTGACCTACGCATATCCTGAGTCGGATGAATTTCAAACATATAACAAGATAGTGTTATTGCATAATGTAAGACTCTGGAATAGGTCTATATCCGTAACCACCCAAATGAGTCCAACCGTCTAATACCCAACTGGTAAATAATACCAACCAAACCATAATCCAAATTATAACAATATGAGTTCCACAATAATTATATATAATCCCAAAATAAAAGAGGATGAAACAGTTAGAAATTTAGTCCTACGGTATCAGCCCCGATACCAATGTCAATACCTAGACTAACACAAATATTGATCCCGCCCATACCAATCCATAGGAGTCCTACAAAAGCCACTAACCGAAATAATACCAAAATCTTGTTGGGAGATACCCCCAACCATATCCAAAACCAATATCCATAAATAAATCAAATTATGAAATAACATCTATGAAATGGAGCGTTCTGACACACGTTTCACTTTTTTTAACCAATACAACAACGATACTCTTTTTCACTTTACTCAATTCACCAACTCTCTCTTTTTACCCCCAAACCACTCTATGTCTCTCTTTACCCCTAAATTCTACAATTTTACAAATAGTTTTTCCTTCAATCCACATCTCTCTCATGATAACAATCTATAAATCCTCATAATCAATCAACTGACATTCATATTTTAGGTTAGTTTTAATCTAATTGTATGTGTATTTCATTAATTTATAATTTAAATATCAATATTATTAGTTTTTTTGTAGATCATTTATTTTTATTTATCAATGGTGGATAATACTCCTATGAAGATAGTTACTAGAAGTATATCGCGTACTGACCCTGATGTACATACGGTTCCAATGTTTGACTTAGGAAATTTTCAAACGAAAGAAGAAGATACATTGCCTTCAGAATAAGTTAGAGGTATTAAGCATAAAAGAAAAATTACAAATGATGCTCCAGGTTCGGACAATGATGATGATGAGTTGGTGAAAGAGGTATTTTGTTTTTCAAATTTTTATGTTTGTTAAGGTTTGTGAAAATTTTGATATATATAAACAATCTATTTAATCTAATTTATTCTCTAACTGATGCATGTGTTTAGATAAATATTTTACATACTGTATGTGTATCAATTTTATGGTGCATCTTATGCATATGTGTCAATTTTATACTATATCCAATTTTACTTGCATTGTGTATTTGATATATTTTTTGTATGATTTACTTGGTATTGTATGTGTATATATGTATTTATCATTTACTTTGTACTGAATGATTGTTATTTGTACTGTATGAATTTTTTTGATACTGTATGCATGTATGTATGTATGTATATGTATTTATCAGTTAATGTGTACTAAATAATTGTTATCAGTACAGTATGCATATTTGGTTCTGTATGCATGTAGTTATCCCATTAATGTGTACTGAATGATGGTTATCAGTATTATATGTATATTTGGTACCATATGCATGTATTTATGTATATTTATTTATCCCTTTAATATGTACTGAATGATGGCTATCTGTACTGTATGCATATTTGGTACTATATGCATGTATTTATCTATATGTATTTGTCCCATTAATGTATATTGAATGATGTTTATCTGTACTGTATGCATATTTGGTACTATATACATGTATTTATATATATGTATTTGTCCCATTAATGTATACTGAATGATGATTATCTGTACTGTATGCATATTTCTTGTATTCATATGCTACTGTATTTGTATTTATGTTCATTGTATAATATTCATATGCTGCTGTATTTGTATTTATATTCATTGTATGATATTCATATGCTGCTGTATATTTATATATGTAGAATGTCTGATATTACGCTAAGGAACTTCTATCAGAATCACCTCACATGTGTTGTTATCCCAACAATAATATAATAGCAGATTTGAAGAAAAAACTTTATGTTAAGCAATTTTTGATATTTAGCAAGACTTGTTTTAAGGTGTATATGTGTATGTATGATTGTTCTGTTCAAGCACAACTAGTTAGGTGCTTTATGTCTCTGGAGTTGGAAGATAGTTTGAAAGATGCTTTGGTGATATATGTAAATGGATCGACACTTTGATTTACGCTTAGGAAATTTACAATCATAACAAGATTAAATTGTGTTGGTAATGAAAATGATTTTGTTATTGAAAATAAAGAGCCTAACCAAATTGTTTCTCGGTATTTTGAAGGTAAAAAAATCATAAAAAATCAGTTTTGATAAAATATTTTGACAACCGGGAATGCGGTGAGGGTAATAATGATGATGTTGTCAAGATTGCTATATCGTATTTCATTAATACCTTTATTTTTTCTGGCGAGAAGCATTATGTATCTGTCCCTAAGATTCACTTTTATTTGGTTGAGAATGGTAAATACAAGGATTACCCCATGGGGTAAAAAATCTTTTAAGGACTTAGTAAAGTCTATTTCTAAAAAGATGGATGCATAGAAATAGTACTATAGAATTCATGGTATTTCATGGTATGCCACTTGCTATGCAAGTTTGGCTTTATGAGTGTTGCTCTGCTGTTGATCCAAAAATTATTGTCAAACATGCTAGTAGAATTCCCAGATTACTCAATTGGGAGACCACCGATAGACTTCCTCATTTTGAGGCTTTCATTGAAGTTATGTTAGCTGATATTGACAATACGATAATTATGATTGTATTCTTACATTATTACAATTAGAATTGAGTTATTTACATGTATTCAAAATAAACTAATGTATCTATTATTTTCAGGTTGTATACAAAAATATAACACCTATTTCTAGAGAAATGGCAATTTTACAATTGCCTTCTGTAGATGCAGTATAAGATACAACCTTAGATGATGTTTCTTCAGATGATGATTTTCAAGATGCTCCACCAGCTACTGGAAAAAATAAAGTAAAGGAAAAAGTTTATATTGGCTCTTCTCTACCACATAAGAAACAAAAACAATTGAAGTCAGTGCCTTCATCTTCAAATATTTCTAGCAGAACATCTCCGAGAAATACAACCCCTCCCATTTTTGTTTTAAAAGCATCGAAGAGATCATTGTCTCCTGTTGCAAAACACCAGACAAAGAAAGTTGTGACTCAAAAGTGTAATATCCTGAAAAATCCAAACCAATATTAGCGCCACGTTTCAAGCTCATGCATAGTACATAATGGTTCTTTTATAGTTTTATGAGCAAGTTACATATATATTAAGTCTTCAAATAACTCCCAGCTATCAGACAAATCAAAACATTCCTTACTGATTGAATTCTAGGGAAGGATATTGCTATAGTCAACTTCTAATGAGCATATCTCTCATTATACTATGAGCTTTTGAGCTCATGACCCACCAAAAGATATATAATTGAATTAGCTTTCCAACGATACCAATTTCGCCTAAATTTGATATCGGAGCAAAGAGTTATGCCCATTTTACTCTGGTATGTCAGGCTGGGAAACTAAGCGACGACATTCATAATAAGTTGTCACGCCCGTGATGGCCTATCACCAATGTCGTCAGCCATGGGCAGATTTTCACCCCCATTAACGATATTTTGTGACAAGTCATCACGCCCGTGATGGCCTATCACCAATATCGTCAACCTTAACCAGAAAACCAAGATTTTACCTTTTTCTGACAACAATTCGTTAGGACCTATTACCAGTATGACGGGTTGTCACGAATGTCGTCAACTATTTTTTTTCTAGCAATGGAGAAACGTTTTTGCAAGAGTATTTTGGTCTTTTCCTTCACTTCCCACGACTTATAACCCTCAAGGAGCGTATTATCTTTCATTCTCTTTAGTTAAACATCTAAAAGAGCTCTCTTATACACTCTCAACCACAAGATTAGGGTTTTCTTTCAAGATCATCTCTTCAAGAACAAGAACATTCTCTCCCAAAGGGGTTAAACCCTAGTCAAGAAAAATCAATAACAAGCCTAAAAATTTCTTCAAGAACCTTCAAGAAACATTAGATCTCTTTCAAGATCAAGCTTTAAAGTATGCGTAGTGTTATGACTATATTCATGTTGATGATTGTTGTTTGGATTCAAGGTTGTATCTTGATATGTTTTTCATGAAGCATGTGAGTAGGTTAGTTGAAACCCATGAATTTTGGATGGATTAAGATTGTCGAATTGATAAGTACACCTATGCCTAAAGTTGTGCATGTAAGGTGTTTGATAAAATACCAAGAATGATAGAATCCATATTTTTATGACTTAATAGTGCTTAAATGACTAGCCTATATTTTATTCTTTATGATTCCACATGAACTCCACGTTATTATTGTGTGTTATTGTTGTGATATGGAATGAGCATGATATTGAAGCAACGCGAGTATAAACATGTTGTGTGCATCCCCTTCCATGTATAAGATATTGTGAACCAAGTGTAGTATGAAATCCCCTACTTATTATATTGTGAATTATGGACTCTATTCTTATGATTAAGTCAATCATGTGTGTTAGTTTCCTTTCATCGAGTCCTGGGGGTACTTGTACCCAAAATAATATAGCTGTGTGCCTAGCGCCATGTCATGTTATCACGATACTCTCAGTCAAGCTATGGTCTATAGAATTCAGTTAGTCATGTGACTTAGGAAAACTCAGAAATCTCAGCAGTCTCAGTAGTTTAGTAACCTCAGTACTCAGTAATATCAGTGATCTCAGTAACAACAGTATTCCTAGTGATCTCAGTAATTTTAGTACTCTCAGTCAGTCCTCAGAACTCAGTACGTTCCTTCAGTCAAGGGAACTCAGTAAACTTAGTTTAGCTCCGCTAAACAATACCACTAGTATCAGTTTAGTTAATCATTTTCAGTTCAACTAGTCAGTTCAGTTCAATTATTCAGTTTAGCTCAGCTATCCAGCTCAGTGTCTTTCAGATGAGAGTAGGATTCATCACCGAGTGAGCCTAGGGATGGGGACTCAACTGCTAGAAAGGACGGAGATCCTTAGAAGTAATCCCTGAGTTCCAGAACTACGTAGCCAACGTAGGTACAAGATATCACCCATTAGATAGGATTGGCATACTCAGGGGTCACCCGTTAGCACATTTATATGTATAAGACTGATCCCAGGAGTCACCCGCTAGATTAGGACTGACTCCACAGCAGTTGTCTTTACTAGTGGCATAGTACTAACACTCTTCCAGTCAAGGCAGAGATTAGACCCCAGTCAGCTTAGCATGGGGTATGTCGGTTAGATGAATACATCCCACAATTTCAGTTACAGATTTAGGACTGTCAGATATAGTCAACTCAGTTCAGTAGTACATATTCAGTACTGGTAGAGACAATCAATCCTTATCATTATAAATAAACTTCAAGATCACCCACTAGACAGGACTGATCTCAGCGATAGTTAAATAATATCAGAATTATCAGATTTAAAGATCACCCACTAGATAAGACTGATCTCAAATTCAGTTACTCCATATAGGATAGAACTCAGATAAGTTCCATCAGAACTTAGACTATTAAAAATAGTTTCTCAGTATTAGTTACATCGGCCTTGTTGATCATCACAGTTATATCAGTAATGTCAGTTTTCATAACTTATGTTATCAGTATTCAGTTTTTGGACTGTTAGACACAGTTAATCAGACCAGTTCTTCATAATTTGAATTGTCAGAAATAGTTATTTATCTATTCAGTACCTCAGTATCAGTAAAGTCATATCGTAGTATTCAGACTTAGTAGTCAGTATCACCAAGAATTCAGTTATAGTCGCTTATACATGTATGTATTCTCATGTTCATATTAGTCAACATTGTTCATGCATATAACCCTTTGCATTTAACCTACCTCACTCATATACTTAGTATATTCAGACGTACTGACGGATGTGCACTATGGTACTTTCTCTTATGTTACACCATATGTTCAGAGGCACGTGTTCCAGATCTGCAGTAGCATTCTAGTCGCAGAGTTATAGTGGGTCCTCATTTATTTAAGGATGATATTATTTTATTTCATTTATTATTTCAGTTCAGTTTTGCTAGACGGAGTTAGTTGGAGACATGTTCCTTCAACTCCTTAATCAGACAGTATTTAGAGACTTTCAGATTTAGCTCAGACTTTAGTTGTTTTTGGGTATTTGCCACCCATATGGATATCACATTTTTTAGATATTTTATTCAGTTGAACCTTATGGCATATTATTCATGTTTTTTTTGCATTATTATATCATATATTGTAGTGTACAAGTACAAATATCAGTTATGGGTTAGCTTGTGGTCCTTTGGGTTCATAAGCACCGTGTAACATTTTGGTTTAGAAAATTGGGGTGTTACAAACTTGGTATCAGAGCCAAGTTCATTAGAGTCCTAAGAAGTTTGAAAGTCACATCTAGTAGAGTCTTGTACATGCGTGTGTTGTGCACCACACTTATTGCAGGAGGTTAAGAGATGTTTTAGGAATAGTTTCCCTTCTTTTAGTATTCATGTTGTGCCAGTGAGCATAATCTTAAGTCACTCTCAGTCTAATCCATTTCCCCTTTTCTTCTACAAAACATGCCTCCTAAAAGAAGAAACGAGAATTAGTCAGCCCCTCATCCCGCAGACCCTTTGGGCAATCATGTTTCTTATGCAGAGTTTAGGACCGCATTCACCACTCTTGCTCAGTTATTTATTGCCCAGAATGAATGACCAGCTGTCGTTTCGGCCAATCTAGTGACCAATTCAGTTGCAGCTAGAATTTGAGACTTTACCCAAATGAATCCTCCTTCTTTCATAGGGTCTAAGTCAAATAAGGACCCGCAGGAATTCTTAGATCAGATTCAAAAAGTAATAGATATTATGGGGTTGACTACTGTGGAAAGTGCTGAGTTAGCTGCGTATTAGTTGCAGGTTGTGGCTCATACTTGGTACAAATAGTGAAAGTCGGAAAGGTTAGATAATGCAGGTTCTATAGAGTGGGAGGAGTTTGCCTCTGCTTTTCTTGATAGATTTTTCCCGCTAGAGCTTAGAGAAGCTAAGGTGCTAGAGTTCATTAACCTTAGGCAGGGCAGTATGATAGTAAAAGAGTATTCTGGTAGGTTTACTCAATTAGCTAGATATGCCCCTCATGTGGTTGTAGACAGTAGAGCCAAGATGAGTAAGTTCATGTCAGGGGTGAACGATAACGTGGTAAATGAGTGCAGATCTGCCATGTTGAATAGTTATATGACTTTAGCTAGACTTATGACTCATGCTCAACACATAGAGGATCAGAAGATTAGAATGATAAAGAGGTAGAGTAAGAGAGCAAGGATAGGTAGTTTCAGCTTTGCTCAGCCTAAGTCACAGGGTGGTAACCGTTCTTAGCATAGTTAGATGTTTTCAGCCCCAGATCCATCCTCAGCTAGTGCACCAGCACCTAAGTCTAGGAATGACTATCATGATGGAGCGCCAGGCTCCGAGGCCCAGGGTAGTGAGAATAGAAGTCTTACTTATCCGCTTTATGAAGAGTTTGGTAAGAATCACCTAGGTGTATGTAGGGCAGGAAGTGATGTATGCTTTGTGTGTGGCAAGCCAGGCCACAGGATACGAGAGTGTAGAGTTCTAGCATAGAGGTGTAAAGAGTTGCATCAGCAAGGCACCAAGAGTGGTCAGCGTCAGAATAGAGTTTATGCACTCCAGACCCGTCATGATTTGAAAAGTTTCCCTGACCTAGATTCAGGTACGTTACCAGTCTTTCATGTTCATGGTATGCATTGTTAGATCTCTTTCTCTGATTTGGACATATGTTTCAGCATGAGTTAGTTAGTAAAGCCAACAAGTCAGTTTAGCAATCGAGCAGTCAGATTTGTATAGTTTGTTTCCTCATCCTTGCATCTATTCATGCTATCCAAGATCTCAAGGAATGTAACTATTCCAAGTAGAACCTCCTAGTAGTTGCAAGTTCAGTTCAGTTGATGCATCATGCATTAGTCCCAGATTCCCGAGGTTTAGTTACAATCTAGTTCGTAGATGCCTTATGCATTGCCTCAACTTTCTCAATATCTCAGCAACGTCAGTCCAGCATTCTTTAAGGGACATAGTGTCCCAAGAGGGGAGATACACTATAGCCCCTAAACTTTTATGATTTAAACATGTTATTTTCTTTGATGAATCTATCTTGGAGGAAGTGTTACTTATGAGCCGACCCTCTAGCTCCAAAACTCAGCAGTAATCCATGTACTCAATTGCTCAGCTTAGTCCACGATATGATACTCTATCCATGTCATTCATTGAAGACTCAGTTCAGTTCATGTATCACGTTCCAAACTTAGTTATGTTCTTATGTTTCTGCTTATGCATATTGAGTGATTAATCTCAGACTCATCGATATTTTCAGTTCAAGGTGACAGTCTTCTTTGATATTACTCGTTCCCATGTTCAAATTTTAGTACCAAAATTTGTATTCAGTTCCATGCTTAGTTTTCAGTTCAAACTTAGTACCTTTAACATTACATGTTCAGCCGCATGTTCCTGAGCCCGTTCAGTCATATATTCACGTGTCAAATATGCGTGATTAGCTTATCAGTACTTTCTATCATGCATTCATGTATCATGTCATCCGTATAATCATATATCATATATGTACGGATTCTGCTCATCAATTAGGCATCAGATATGCATTCTTATTATGAGAAACTCAGTTCATTAGAACACTCAGTCGTGCATTCATGAATCAGTTACTCATGCATCAGATATGCATGGCCAGTATGATGTGTTCAGCTTATCAGTCATGTCAGTCCCGAAATCATGTTTCAGTAGTGTATGTATTGTAGGTACTTCAGTTGATCTTTTCTTCTATCTTAGTTATTCTCATTCGAGGACGAATATTCCCAAGGGGGAGATATTGTAATACCCCAAAAAATACAAACCAATATTAGCACCACATTTCAAGCTCATGCATAGTACATCATGATTATTTTATAGTTTTATGAGCAATTTACATATATATTAAGTCTTCAAATAACTCCCAGCTATCAGGAGAATTAAAATATTTCTTACCGATTGAATTCTTGGGAAGGATATTGCTATAGTCAGCTTTGAATGAGCATATCTCTCATTACACTATGAATTTTTGAGCTTATGACCTACCAAGATATATATATTTGAATTATCTTTCCAAAGATACCAATTTTTCCTAAATTCGATATCAGAGCAAGGAGTTATGCCCATTTTACTCAGGCATATCAGGATGGGAAACTGAGTGATGACATTCATGATAAGCTGTCACGCCTGTGATGGCCTATCACCAATGTCGGCATCCATGGGAAGATTTTCACACCCAGTAATGACATTTTGTGACAAGCCATCATGCCCGTGATGGCCTATCACCAATGTCATCAACCTTAACCAGAAAGCCAAGATTTTACCTTTTTATTACGACAATTTGTGACGACCTATCACCAGTATGACGGCTTGTCACGAATGTCGTCAGCTAATTTTTTTCCAACAATTGAGGGACGTTTTCGCAGGGGTATTTTGGTCTTTTCCTTCACTTTCCACGACTTATAACCCTCAAGGAGTGTATTATCTTTCATTCTCTTTAGTTAAACATCTCAAAAAGCTCTCTCATACACTCTCAACCACAAGATTAGGGTTTTATCTCAAGATCATCTCCTCAAGAACAAGAACATTCTCTCCCAAAGAGGTTAAACCTTAGTCAAGAAAAATCAAGAACAAGCCTAAGGATTTCTTCAAGAACCTTCAAGAAACATTAGATCTCTTTTAAGATCAAGCTTTAAGGTAAGCGTAGTGTTAATCCATGGATCCCTTTCATCCATAGAGCTCAGCTCAAGAATTATGTTTTAAATTATAAATTGTGATTTCCTTGTCGTATTATGACCATATTCATGTTGATGATTGTTGTTTGGATTCAAGGTTGTATCTTGATGTGTTTTTCATGAAGCATGTGAGTAGGTTAGTTCAAACCCATGAATTTTGGATGGATTAAGATTGTCAAATTGATAATGCCAAGAATGATAGAATCCATGTTTTTATGACTTAATAGTGCTTAAATGACAAGCCCATGTTCTATTCTTTATGATTCCACATAAACTCCATGTTATTGTTGTGTGTTATTATTGTGATATGGAATGAGCATGATATTGAAGCAACGCGAGTATAAACACGTTTTGAGCATCCCTTTCCATATATAAGATGTTGTGAACCTAGTATAGTATGAAATCCCCAACTTATAATATTGTGAATTGTGGACTCTATTCTTATGATCAAGTTAGTCATGTGTGTCAGTTTCCTTCCATCGAGTCCTGGAGGTAATTGTACCTAAAATAATATAGCTGTGTGCCTAGTTCCATGTCATGTTATCATGATACTCTCAGTCAAGCCATGTTCTATAGAATTCAGTTAGTTATGTGACTCAGGAAAACTCAGAAATCTCAGTACTTAGTAATCTCAGTGATCTCAGTAACAACAGTATTCCTAGTAATCTCAGTAATTTCAGTACTCTTAGTCAGTCCTCAAAACTCAGTACGTTCCTTTAGTCAAGGAAACTCAGTAAACTTAGTTTAGCTCCACTAAACAATACCACTAGTATCAGTTTAATTAATCAGTATCAGTTCAGCTAATCAGTTTAGTTTAGTTATTCAGTTTAGCTCAGCTATCCAGTTCAGTGTCTTTAAGATAGGAGTAGGATTCAGCACCGAGTGAGCCTATGGATGGGGACTCAATCGCTAGAAAGAATGGAGATCCTTAGAAGAAATCCCTAAGTTCAAGAGCTACATAGCCAGAGTAGGGACGAGATGTCACCCGTTAGATAGGACTGGCATACTCAGGGGTCACTCGTTAGCACATTTACATGTATAGGACTGATCCCAGGAGTCACCCGCTAGATTAGGACTGACTCCACAACAGTTGTCTTTACTGGTGAAGTGGTACTGACACCCTTCCAGTCAGGGCAGAGATTGGACCCCAGTCAGCTTAGCATGGGGCATGTCGTTTAGATAAATACATCCCATAATTTCAGTTACAAATTCAGGACTGTCAGATACAGTCAACTCAGTTCAGTAGTACATATTCAGTAATGTTAGAGACAACCAATACTTATCATTATAAATAGACTTCAAGATTACCCATTAGACAGGACTAATCTCAACTATAGTTAAATAGTATCAGAATCATTAGATTTAAAGATCACCCACTAGATAGGACTGATCTCAAATTTATTTTCTCCATATAGAATAAAACTCAGATAGTACTATCAGAACTCAGACTGTTAAATACAGTTGCTCAGTATCAATTATATCGGTCTTGTCGATTATCACAGTTATATTAGTTATGTCAGTTGTCATAGCTTATGTTATCAGTATCCAGTTTCAGAATTGTTAGACATAGTCAATCAGATAAGTTCTTCATAATTTGAACTGTCAAAAATAGTCTTTAATCTATTCAGTATCAGTAAAGTCATGTCGTCAATATTCAGACTGAGTAGTCAGTATCACCACGAATTTAGTTATAGTTGCTTATGCATATATGTATTCTCACGTTCATATTAGTCAGCATTGTTCATGCATATAACCCTTTGCATTTAGCCTAACTCACTAGTATACTGAGTACATTCAGACGTATTGACACATGTGCGCTATTGTACTTTCTCTTATGTTACACTATAGGTTCAGAGGCACGTGTTCCAGATCAGTAATAACATTCTAGTCACAGAGTTGTAGTGAGTTCTTGTCTATTCGAGAGTGGTATTATTTTATTTTATTTATTATTTCAGTTCAGTTTTGCTTGATGGAGTTAGTTGGAGACATGTTCCTTCATCTCCTTACTTAAACAGTATTTAGAGGCTTTCAGATTTAGCTCAGGTTTAATTCAGACTTTAGTTGTTTTTGGGTATTTCCACCTATATGGATATTACGTTTGTCAGATATTTTATTCAGTTGAACCTTATAGCCTATTGTTCATGTTTTTTCTGCATTATTATGTCATATATTGCAGTGTACAGGTATAGATATCAGTCATGGGTTTGCTTGTGGTCCTTCAGGGTCATAACCACCATGTAGCATTCTGGTTCAGAAAATTAGGGTGTTACAAAAAGACTGTTCCTTGAAGGACTCTTCCTAAGCAGTCGCCTATCCTATAGAAAAGGAAATCTATTCTCAAGCCTACATTTAAACCCAAACCATCCAATGTCCCTATTGATTTACCTTCCAGTAGCAAGTTGGATGAAGAATCCATTTTGGCTGAACAATTTGCCATATTTCAGGAATTGGCACATACAATTTTAATTTTCTTGAAATCTTTTGTATCTTTCTTTCACAAGTTTCTTCTTAATTTTTTTGTAAAAAGGTGAAGGATGAGATTGGTGATCTACTAAAGTTGATAACTGACAACTTCAAGAGTGTTATGGAAGCTATCAAAGCAATCAACATTACTGAAAAATAGTTATAATAAATTTACTTTCATTATTCTATATATGTAGATATAATGTATACACTATAGTATAACAAATTTCATTTACAAGGTCCTAATATTGAAGCTGCGACTTATATACCTACTGTTCCTTAATCGTCACCCCAAGATATTTCACTGCTCATTTCAGTGTTCCGAATTAGTTTGATATATCTATGGTTGAGATACAATAAGTATCAAATTAATGAATTTAATAATTGTATATATATGCAGTGTATTAATTTTTTTTAAGTACATTTGCATTTATGTTTTCTTACAATATAGAAATATATAAAGAATATATTAGTCCATCATATTCATCCATCTTTTATAGGGTCACAATGTTGAAGCTGTAGAAGATATACCTATTGTTTCTCAACCGCCATCTCAGCATTTTGGCGCTGACCGTTCTAGTATTCCAAAGCAGGGTGATACTTGTAGTGTTGAGCTATAACAGGTAGCAATGTATAACTGTATACATATTATATGTATTAGTATTTATGTATTTATGTATTTAAGGAAATGCGTGACACATATATTAGTCCATTATATTTTGTTATTGAGCCGGATGATGACATACAATTTAAAAAGGTGCCAAAGAAAAAAGAGGTACATTCACATTTGTGCATAACTTTTATAGACAGACTGTGTTTGTATTTTTATTTGACACGGTATATTTTGTATTTTTAGATACTTGAAGAAAATCCACATCAAATTCATACAAGTGATGAATAAGTGATTGAGATAATGATGTTGCTACATTGGGGCCGGAGACAGAATCACAATATAAGATCCCTGATGAGGTTTTTCTGAGGTTAAACTTGGTGAAAAGTATCATCATGCATCCAACTAGATGTATAAATGATATAACAGTTGTACCAATGCAAAGGAACAAAAAACCTAGTCACTGGAACTTTTCTCCCTTTACAACAAGGTTTGGATCATCATCTAGTACTCTATTATATTTGTCTGATTATATTTGTATTCATTATTTATCAAACTATAAATACATCTTATATTTATGCATACAACTTTCAGGTACTTCTGCAAGTGCATCATGTGATTTATCTATATTGAACAAAAAATATCCATTTACACCTTTTATCGTCTGTCCATATGATGTGTCTATTGAGAACAAGTATTTGAAATGGATTAAGGAAGGCCTCATTACTACACATGAGCGGAAGTACGTTACTTTTACTATGCTTTAATTTATTAGCTTTTTATCATTTTGAATATGTATTCACAATACTTATGGTAGGAAGGACAATGAAGATCGTTTCAGGAAGCATAAATCATGCATGACGGTACTATTGTAGTTTGGTGTAGAACTTGTCAGTGATAAGAATTGGTTCTACAAACTATCTTTTCCAGGCCAATTATTGAATGATGCGGTACATAGTACATTGGCTTTATTTTATTATGTATTCCATTTTATGTAATGATACACAATTTAATATTTGTAGCACATTAATGTCATATTTTATTATTTGCACAAGAAAGGCAAGTACAATACTCCAAGTAACTTCACTTACACAACTATTGATTGTGTATTCAAGATTAAAGTAGCCAGATAATGGGAGAAGTATATGGACCCATAAAGTTGTACATCTTCTGTGCATAAATAATATATTGTATGTGAATACATGAATAGATAGAGGTTAATGGCTGGTGTCCCATGGCATACAGTGGATCATGTTCTAATTCTTTTACATGTGAAAGAACGAATCCACTAGGTACTTGTTATAGTTTCATTCTTAGATCGGTGTTTATATATTTACAACTCGTACAACTCTGCAATCCCTGATGTGTATGTCCAACAGAAGTGTAAAAGTTTACAAAGGTATACCTTCTTCCCTTTTGAACATCGACTTTTATAAGAAGAAAGTAGACATTGATTGATAGTGTTACCCCTAGTACAGAAATTGAGATGAATCTGATCTATTTGACGTAATTTTTGTCAATGACATACCTCAACAAAGATCTGGCAGTATGTACGTATATATAATGTATCAATATTTTACTTGTAGTGCTTATGTTGGTGAATATAGTAACATACTTTTGTATTTATGTTTTTAAGGATTGTGGTAGTTATGTTGCTACTTATGCAGAGTTTCTCACTAGTGGTCAAGGTGTGCTAAATCAGGAATTTGATATTACGCTACTCTGCACTCAATATGCTGTTTTGCTTTGGGATTATGGTCAAAAATAAAAAAGTGGCGCTACGAGTGACGATGAGGCACCTCCAAAGATGCATATACCCATCACTGATTGGGATAGTAGCAAGGAATTACTATATTGTAATGGTAGTTTATGTTCTAGAAAGTTTCTGGGATCATGTAGTTTTGGATGAACACAACAGTAGTTTATGTGTTTTATGTGATACTGGTTTCCTTTTATTTGAACTGTACTCTATGTTTATGTTTTGAATACACTTTATCTTTTGTGGTTTTGGATGAACAAATAGTGTATGTGGTATATGTGATGACAATTTCATTATGTTTGAACCGTTGTGTATGGGGTTGTGTTTCGACATAATATATTTTATTCATATTTGTTTTTTTCTCAATCTTTTATGTGTATTAAATGGTCTCAATGTAAAGGTATTGATATGTGTTTCATACATGATTTACAATCTCAATTGACATGTATTCTATCTCAACCTAATAGGATTACAGTTTTATGCATAAGTATTTAACAAATAAAAAATCATATGTATTTGATAGTCTCATCCCAGTGCAAATACATTTTCCAATACATTTATGTGTATTGATGATTACCTAATATATGAAAAAACATAGAATATTAAATACAAAGATCAGCAACTATCACTATATTCATGAATACAATAGCTGTATTCAGTAAATTCATTATGCTCATTAAATTTGTTTAAATAAGATATAGTAACAATTAAAGAGGATTTAGATTGCAGTAACAACCAAAGAATATTTTTAATGCAGCAACAACTAAAGCAATTTTCAAAACTGTGTTCCAAATTGATTATATGAAAGAAATTTAACTGACTATTTATTACAGCAACCTTTAGCTAATCCCAACTTTAATCTATCTTCTCATGTGGTGCATTACTACATGAACGCCTGCTATGACCACAAAATCCACATGTGCTGCTTTTTTTCATTTTATATAGCATGACGACTGACTTTTCCTGCTTTTTCTTTGGCCTTCCAGGAGGTCTTTTAAACTTTGGTAGTAGTACCACTTCTTTTGCAACTTCTTCAGGTATCTGCCAGTCAGTCATATCCAGAAAAGGATACACAGGAATCTCATATGATTTCAACACAGTTTCTAGCTTGTAACAATTTGAGCAATATGGACCTGATTTGAATTTCTTCTTATTTAAAATAGTTAAAGCATGCGGGCATGGTATTTCATCATGTTGAAACTATCCAAAACTGTATTTTTTGTTTTAAAGGCAGATAATAAAGGTTTTTTCTTTGTGATTTACTGCATATAAGTAGTATGTTGATGGTGTTACCTACAATGAATAAATAAATACAGCTCAAATCTAAATCTGGAATACTATAGCTTAAATACGTATGTATCCTAACATACCGTCATACGTGCTGATATGGTATCATTTATTGTAAGAATCTCCTAAAACTTCATGCCAAGTATTGTGGCTGTGAATGAAGCATTTTGTTTATTAGTGCAATTCCATTGCCCAAACATCTTTCTCACTTCTTCAAGGAAATTATAAATTGGCTTCTCTTTTGTTATTACCAATGCTGAATTAATAGACTGCAATATTTGATGTCATTGTTGATCCTCTGTGAATAGGTGCATACATCCTTTCCCACTTGTCATATCCTGCCAATTCTAAATATTTCTTAACTCTGACATCTATATTTTGAACTATTTCCATCAAACTATTAAAATCAACCTGTCTGTATACTTTAGCCATAGAATAATATACCTCGCTTAACTGGTCATGTTACTTCATGTATCTTTTGAGTACATTTTTTCATAAGTGCCATATGGATGCATAATGTGTTACATCAGGGTACACTCTGGAAACAACTTTTATGATACTCTCATTTCTATAAAAATGCACATCTCTGGCCTCTGACCATAAGCTTTCCTGAATTGGTCAAAAAACCAAGTCCATGAAGTATCATTTTCTATATCAACCACTCCGTATACTAACGGTAATATGCTACCTGTGCAAAAATATAAATACAAATACATGATAGATTTCAAAATAATCTCTAAGCTTCCATTTAAATAATGTAGTATACTTACCTGCATCATCTAAAGTACTAGCACAGATGATGTGTGAGCAGATGCTAACACATTTGAGGCTTTTAACTAAGAATAATTGCAAAGTCTTAAGAAACTTTTGTCATTTTTGATTGTTTTCTATTTGATATTGCAGTAAAATGTCAAGATGAAAGAAAACCAACAACAACTGAGATAAAAAGTTGAATTTTGAGCAAAATAAGAAGAAAAGTATGGTTGACGACTTGTCTGATAAGTCGTCAACTCCTGATAAGTTATCAGACTCATCGTCAACCTTAGACAGAGAATGAGATTTAGTTGGAAGAAGTGACGACAACCTGTGATAGGCCGTCAGAGTTGTGATAAGCCGTCAAGTTCGTCATTAGGCTTAGACAGTGCTTGAGAAATTGAAGTAAACATGTGAAGACATCTGTGATAAGTCATCAAAGGTATAATGACGCCTTATCGTCAACCTAAGGCAGAAATTATCAAAAGTGAAAAGGAGCTGATAACATTTCTGATAAGTCGTCAGATTTCTGATAAGCCATCACACATGTCATTGCCAGTTCGAGAAAATATTATTGTAACAACTCGATTTGCTGAACCAGAATGCCACACGGTGCCCATGACCCTGAAAGACCACAAGCTAACTCATGACTGATATCTGTACCTAAACACTGCATAATATTCTGTATAAATATGGAAACATATACTGAAAGGCCATAAGGTTCAAACTGGATAAACATCTGATAAAAACAATGTCTGAAAGTGGTATAGCAATACCAAAACAAATCTGAAATAACTGTCTGACATGCTATAGTCTGAAAGCCTCTAAACAGTCTAAATAAAGAGTTGATAGGACATGTCCCCAACGAACTTTAACTACTAAAATAAACTAAAAATTAAAATAATCATGTGATCATCATGTCCTCGAAGGATGAGGACTCACTGCTAACTCTGATCGCTGAATTGGGATGCTACTAGTTCTTTGGAGCTCATGCTTCTAAACATATGGTATAAAACACCATAGAACAAATGCATCAGTACTTTGAATGTACTGGTATGAAAGTGAGGTAGGCTAAATGCAAATGATTCATATGCATGAACAATACTAACTGGCTGACTAACATGAACGTAGGAATACATACATGACTACGTAACTATAACTGAGATCATGATAGGACTGAATACTGAGGTCTGACTACTGAGTTTATTGATATAGACACATGAGTCACTGATGAGTTAGAAAGATCAATACTGTATTACTGAATATTGAGGGACTAATACTATGTTACGGATACATGAATAACTATGTCTGACAGTTCTGATTATGAAGAACTGGTCTAGTTGACTGTATCTAACAGTTCTAAAGTTGAATACTGATAACATAAGTTCTGATAACTTATATGACTAATAATATAAGTTCTGAGAACTGATAACACGAGTGACTATATTTGACAGTCCTAAATTTGATGAAACTAGCTGAGTTCCATACTGTATCAGAATTAACTATGTCTGACAGTCCTAAAATCTGAAGAACTATCTGAGTTTGTTTACTGAGACTGAGACTGTAACTGAGTCTGTGGGAAGTAGTCATCTAACCGACATGCCATAAATATGCTATAATAGCTGAGCTGGGGTCCAATCTATGCCCTGATTGGAAGGGTGTCAATACCGCGCCACTGGTAAGGACAACATATGAGTAACCCTTATATAATAGGTAACTCTAATGAGAACAGTGGGAAACCTCATATAATAGGTTAAGCCACCTCATATACCCTGATATAGCAGGCTATGATATCTCAACAAATGCTGGCTATATAGTTCTAGAATGCAAGGATTGCTTCTAAGAATCGCACCCATGTAACAGGTGAGTTCCTATCCTTAGGTTCACTCAGTGCTAATTCCTATTCCCATCTGAATAGACACTGAACTGATTAATTGTGTTGAACTGATTCATTGAACTAATACTAATAGTATAGTTTAGTGGAACTGATACTGAGTTCCGTTGACTGATGGAATGCTATTGTGCTGAACTAATTAACTGAACTGATATTAATGGTATAGTTTAGCGGAGCTAAACTGTATTTACTGAGTTCCATTGATTGACGTAATGCTACTGAGATCTGAGGACTAACTGAGGGTACTGTAGTTACTGAGATTGATTGAGAATACTAAGGTTACTGAGATTACTAAGTACTAAGATCACTAAGCTACTGAGACTGCTAAGATTTTTGAGTTTTCCTGAGTCACATGACTGACTGAATTCTATAGATCATGGCTTGAATGAGTGTATCATGATAACATGACATGGCTCTAGGCAACAACTATATTCTTCGGGTACAAGTACCCCCAGAACTCGATGGAAATAAACTGACACAACATGACTTTCTTGAATTCATGACCGTCAATAATAATCCATAAAACATAAATGAGGGATTTCATGAAGTACATAGTCATAATAATGTTTAACATGAATGGGAATGCTAGTAATCAAGTCATCAACCTCATATTCTAATATCATCGGCATTCCAACAACATATACTTTTCATAACTATAACATGGAAACCGTTTAAACATAAGGGAATGGCAAACATGTAACATTTACTTCATATTATAGTAATTGGGGGATAACTCATGTGGTACTTCATAATCATGATCTTGTACATAACATGGAATGCATGTATACACACTATGAATCCAATCTCCATTTACCATGTACATCCATTAACACATATATTGCACAACAATAACATGTGAGCCCTTTGAACATAATAGACTAGCATGAATTTATTATATAGTTCATCCCTAAGCTATAATACATGATTTCTATCAGTCTAGGCATTTTATCAAACACCTTACATGCACAAATTTGGTCATAGGTATACTTATCAATTTAACAATCTTACGCCACCCAAATTCCTGGATTCCAACTAACATTCTCACATACTTCATACAAATACATCAAGATACCAAATAACAACTATCAACATTAACATAATCATACCACAAAATCATAATCACAATTTATGATATTAAAACTTGATTCTTGAGCTTTATGGATGAAAGAGATCCATGGATGAACACTAAGCATACTTAGATGGAAGATCTGTGAAAATTAATGGTGAAATCCTTTGAATCTTGAAGCTCCTATGAAAACCCTATGAAGTTCTTGAGAGAATTTGAGAAAATAGAGTATAATGTGGTTGGATTGGGGCTAAATTTTGTGTTTATGGAATATATATAGAGGTGGGAAGATGACCCAAATACCCCTTTAGATGCATCTTTTAATTTCTGTGTAAATTTTGTCGATTTGGTCCCCTGGCGCGATGCGGAGATATCGCGTTGCACCTTGTTTGCGTCTTGGAAACTCACCGTGATGTGGTGGAATTGTGGAGAGACACTGGAAATTGACAAATATTATTTTTCTTTATGGCGTAACGCGCCACTGACTAAAGTGACGCTGCTGAAACTTTGAATCACCATAACTTCTTCACCGGGTGTCCGTTTTAGGCGAATTTGGTATCGACGAAAAGGTTATTAAATTCTCTAAAATTTGTAGGGTATAAATCTGCTAAAATACCACCAATAAACCAAGTTATGCTCGTTGAAAGATGACATATGTGAAATCACACACGAAAACTTGGTGGATTCAAAAGTTCTTAGCTTGGATTACTCTAAGTGACTCTTATGAACATGCTTAACACATCATAAGCTCTATTATCACTAGGATACTCATCCTTATTCATGTAATTTAATATGAATCATAGGATATGAGGCTTCATGCGTAGGAACAATGGTTCATTTTCTAGCTTAGAAATATACATGGTATTACTATATCTTCTCCTTGGGAACATTCATCCTTGAATGAGACTGAGTAGGATGGGAGAAACGATAAACTGAAGTACGTACAAGACATACACTATTGAAACACAATTTCTTGACTAACATGACTGATAAGATGAATACATATCATACTGAACATACATATCTGATGTATTGATAACTAATTCATGAATGCACGGCTGAGCATTATGATAGACTAAGTTTTCTCAAAATGAAAATGCATATCTGATGCATAACTGATAAGCTGAATCCATGCATATCTGATGTATGATTATACGATTAACATGATATGTGAATGCATGATAAAAAGTACTGATAAGATGATCACACATATCTGACGTGTAAATATATAACTGAATGGGCTCAGGAATATGTGGCTGAACATGCAATGGTAAAGGTACCAATTTTGAACTAAAAACTAAGCATGGAACTGAATACAAAGTTTGGTACTAAAATCTAAACATGGGAATGAGTAAGCTCAAAGAAGACTGTTACCTTAAACTTAAAATACCGATAAGTCTGAGATTAATTACTCAATATGCATGAGTGGAGATATAAGAGCATAACTGAGTCTAGAACATGATACATGACTGAATTGAGTCTGTAATGCACGACATAGATAGAGTATCATATCATGTACTAAACTGAGCCATTGAGTATATGGATTACTGCTGAGTGTTGGAGATAGAGGGTCGTCTCTTAAGTAACTCTTCCTCCAATATAGATTCATTAATGAAAATGACATGTTTAAATATTAAACGTTTAAGGGCTACAATGTATCTCCTCCTTGGGAATATGTCCTTTGAAGGATGCTAGACTGACTATGCTGAGATATTGAAGAAGTTAAGGCGATGCACAAGGAACCTAGGAACGAAATTATGACTGGTTATCTGAGATCTGAAATTAAAGAGTGATGCATGAATGCATAGACATACTGATTTATCTGATTAACTGAGTAACTGGTAACTAAATGCTGGGTATACAAGACTAAATTGTGCTTAATCTAAATAGCTGGGCTGAGGACATAAAGTATTATGCATATGAGAAGGGACTGACTGAGTGACATGAGGTAACTGATCATGGATTTCATGGAAGCTATATTGTTTAAAAATGCTGGACCAAACATATTACATAATTTGAAACCACTCCATAGATTGAGGTATTGAAATACCTATAACTGAGTAACTGATAAATGTTTGCTATGGTCAAGAAAGTCTAAAACTAAACTGAATTTTTGAGCTGAATACTGATTTGAAGCTGACACTATAACTTGAGACTGTAACTAGGATCCATACTGGAACTAAATGTTGGGTCCTGATAACTGAATATAGAAACTGAGGTTTAGACTGATATTGAAGTGCTTAATTCTGAGTTGAACACTAATTACTGAGTACTGAGTACTTAACTGTAATTGAGATGGCAACTGAGTTATGATAGTTGCACAATGAAGGCTGACATAAGTCAAGGCTCTGAATGTACACTCACACTCTGAAATTTCCCAATTCCCAAGTACTACCTCTTGCTAGCCATTTACTTTCACACTTATCATGACATTCAAGCCTATCTTTATAACTACACCCTCGTGTAAGGAAAGAATACAACAACCTTTTCTTAACATGAATCATTACTCTCTTATTTAAGCAACTACTCATCGCTACACTACACTATTTTCATAAAAAGAGCTCACTGAAGGGGTTAAGTCAGGAGGATCTGAAACATGAATAGATATTTAACTGAACTTGGCACTTGACTGAAGTCTGAGGGATAAAATATAAATACCATGTATGTACAAAAAGGTCTAAACTGAGGATATGCATGATATAGTCTGAATTTAACTGATCATTAGGGATGTATCATGAGTCATGGAAGCTGAGTATACTATAAAACATAATATGTGTACATGAGTCATGAGCTGTATGACATGAATTTAGAGTTTCTGTTTTCGTAGGACATAATCTGTATCACTGAGAGGAATAGAACTGAACCCCTTATGCTGGGAACTGGATTCATATATGATTCTGTGAAAAACATGTGAATATAAGCTAGGTTCATGGAACTGAGATGTGAAGTATGCATAGGCATCATGCTGACTGTGGTACAAAACTTTACGCTGAGATATGGATAGGTAGAGAATCATCTTCCCTAACTTTTTTCTGTACATACTAGTACTACTACTAAACTATGAGAGCCTAACTTGGGTACTTGATTTACCATCTCCCCCTGGCTTTAAGCCATCATCATAAGTCTATGAATATTAAACTAATCTCTGAATTGAATGCAATCATCATCACATACTTACACTCTGATCGATACATGCTCGCCTTTCTAAATACATCGTCTGCCTCTGTTTCCTTACATACTACTAAGATAACATTCACACCTTCATGCTTAATTTCAAGTCAATAAACTTAAATTTCTAACTCACACTGTTCAAGCCTATTGATTTATTCTGGCATAACTATCCCCCCAAATACATAATCTGATTAATCTAGATAATATTATCCCAACTTCATTACTGCTAAACCCCTGGTTTTATGCTTCTAACTCTAGTTATATGCTATCATAGAATTCTAAGAAAGGATCTGAGGGCTTATCTAAATCTGGGTTCAAGAATGAGTTCTCATGTTCACGAATAAAATCTATAAAACTTTGGGAAATAATTGAATAGATGGGATACTGTTGCGCATGTGGGAAATCCTATAACTGTCTGTAGGGACTGTTTGAGAAAGCCCTATCTTTAGGACTTGAGCTTCACTATTTCCATTACCTTAAAAGTAAGGTAAGGTTGACATGAGGGGAGCAAGATGTGAATCTACATGGGTTCCTTAAAGAACCTTTCTATATCATGATCTGAGACATGAAAGAAGGGGAACTATTCCTAAAATATCTCATATCATACTACACATAAGTGTGGTGCACGACAAACGCATGTACAAGACTTTACTAGATGCGTCTTTTCAGACTTCCTAGGAAACTATTGAACCTTAGGCTCTGATACCAAGTTTGTAACGACCTAATTTGCTAAATCGAAATACTACATGGTGCCCATGACCCTGAAGGACCACAAGCTAACCCATGACTGACATCTGTACCTAAATACTACATAATATTCTGTATAAATATAAAAACATGTACTAAAAGGCCATAAGGTTCAAACTGGATAAACATCTGATAAAAACAATGTTTGAAAGCAGTATAGAAATACCAAAACAAATATGAAATTACAGTCTGACATACTATAGTATAAAAGCCTCTAAACTGTCTGAATAAAGAGTTGATGGGACATGTCCTAAACTAACTCCGACTACTGAAATAAACTAAAAACTGAAATAGTAATGTGATCATCATATCCTTAAAGCATGAGGACTCACTTCTAACTCTGATCGTTGAACTGGGATGCTACTGGTTCTTTGGATCTCGTGCTTTTAAACCTATAGTATAAAAGACCATAGCGCAAATACGTTAGTACTTTGAATGTACTGGTATGCAAGTGAGGTAGGCTAAATAAAAATGGTTTATATGCATGAACAATACTAACTGACTGACTAGTATGAATGTGAGAATACATATATGACTACGTAATTGTAATTGAGATCGTGATAGGACTAAATACTGAGTTCTGACTACTGAGTTTACTGATACAGACATTTGAGTCACTAGTGAGTGACAAAGACTGATACTGTATTACTGAATACTGAGGGACTGATACTATGTTACGGATACATGAATAACTATGTCTGACAGTTCTGATTATAAAGAACTGGTCTGGTTGACTGTATCTAACAGTCCTGAAGTTGAATACTGTTAACATAAGTTTTGATAACTTATATGACTAATAACATGAGTTCTGAGAACTGATAACATGAGTGACTATATTTGACAGTGTTGAATCTGATGGAACTAGCTGAGCTCCATACTATATCTGAATTGAATATATCTGACAATCCTAAAATCTGAAGAACTATCTGTGATCTTTTACTGAGACGGAGACTGTAACTAAGACTGTAGTAAGTAGTAATCTAACTGACATACCCTAAATATGCTATAATAGCTGAGTTGGGGTCCAATCTATGCCCTGATTAGAAGGGTGCCAACACTGCTCCACTGGTAACGACAATATGTGAGTAAGCCTCATATAACAGCTAACTCTAATGAGAATGGTGGGAACCCTCGTATAACAGGTTAAGCCACCTTTTCTACCCTCATATAGCAGGCTCTGATGTCTCAACCTATGCTGGATATATTGTTCTGGAACGCAAGAATTGCTTTTAAGAATTGCATCCTCATATATCAGGTGAGTTCCCATCCTTAGGTTCACTCGGTGCTAATTTCTACTCCCATCTAAATAGACACTGAACTGATTAATTGTGTTGAACTGATTCATTGAACTAATACTAATAGTATAGTTTAGTGGAACTGATACTGAGTTCCGTTGACTGATGGAATGCTATTGAGATCTGAGGACTGACTAAGTGTATTATAGTTACTAAGATTGACTGGGAATACTGAGGTTACTGAGATTACTGAGTACTAAGATGATTGAGCTACTGAGACTACTGAGATTTCTGAGTTTTCCTGAGTCACATGACTGACTGAATTCTATAGATCATGGCTTGACTGAAAGTATTGTGATAACATGACATGGCTCTAGGCACACAACTATATTCTTTGGGTACAAGTAACCCCAGGACTCGATGGAAAGAAACTGACACAACATGACTTTCTTGAATACATGACCGTCAATAATAATCCATAATGAAACGAGGGATTTCATGAAGTACATAGTCATCATAATGTTTAACATGAATAGGAATGCTTGTAATCAAGTCATCAACCTCATATTCTAATATCATCGGCATTCCAACAACATATACTTTTCATAACTATAACATGGAAACCGTTTAAACGTAAGGGAATGGCAAACATGTAACATTTACTTCATATTATAGTAATTGGGGGATAACTCATGTGGTACTTCATAATCATGATCTTGTACATAACATGGAATGCATGTATACACACTATGAATCCAATCTCCATTTACCATGTACATCCATTAACACATATATTGCACAACAATAACATGTGAGCCCTTTGAACATAATAGACTAGCATGAATTTATTATATAGTTCATCCCTAATCTATAATACATGATTTCTATCATTCTAGGCATTTTATCAAAGTCCTTACATGCACAACTTTGGACATAGTTAAACTTTACAATTTAACAATCTTACGCCACCCAAATTCATGGATTTCAACTAACATGCTCACATACTTTATGAAAATACATTAAGATACCAAATAACAACCATCAACATTAACATAATCATACCACAACATCATAATCACAATTTATGATATTAAAACTTGATTCTTGAGCTCCATGGATGAAAGGGATCAATGGATGAACTCTACGCATACCTTGGATGGAAGATCCATGAAAATTACCGATGAAATCCTTTGAATCTTGAAGCTCCTATGAAAACCCTATGGAGTTCTTGAGAGAATTTAATAAAAGAGAGTATAATATGGTTAGATTGGGCCTAAATTCTGTGGTTATGGAATATATATAGGGGTGGTAAGATGACCCAAATACCCCTCTAGATGCATTTTTAATTTTCTGTGAAAATTTTCTGATTTGGACCCCTAGCTTAATGCGGAGATATCGCATTGCCACTTGTTTGTGACCTGGATACTCACTGCAATATGGTGGAATCATGGATAGACACTGGAAATTGACAAACATCATTTTGGCTTATGGCGCGATGCACTACTGACAGAAATGGCGCTGCTGAAACTTTAAATTGTCATAATTTTTTCACCGGGTGTCCGTTTTAGGCGAATTTGGTTTCAACATAAAGATTATTAAATTATATACAATTTGGAGGGTATAAATATTCCAAAATTCCACCTATATATCAAATTATTCTCGTTCAAAGGTGACCTATGTGAAATCACACACGAAAACTTGGTGGATTCAAAAGTTGTTAGCTTGGCTTACTCTAAGTGACTCTTATGAACATGATTAACACATCATAAGCTCTATTATCACTACTATACTTATCCTAATTCATGTAATCAAATATGAATCACAGGATAGAAGGTTTCATGCATAGGAACAATGGTTCTTTTTCTAGCTTAGAAATTTACGGGGTATTACAACTGTGATCTTTGATTTTTTTTCCATAATTATGATAAAGTATTTAAAGCATATGTTAGGGTTTTCTAATCATATAAGAGGTGGTGAAGCATCTTTAAATGGATGGAACTCATTCCAATTTATCTCTCTTTGGGGGCTCTTAACTTAGAATTCAATTTCCAACTCTTTGATTTGGTTGTGGGAATTTTCTCTTGAACTTAAAAGAGAATTAACTTTAGACTTCATCTTTTGTAATTTTAATTTCTTTGAATGATGAATAAAATGGTTGCTATTTTTTTCTTTTTCATGTGTCACTAAAACCTACAACTAGGGCTGTGGGATCTATAATTATTCCTCCATGGATTTAATAGTTGATTAGTGTTTGAGTGATTGTGGGGACATCTTGATAATTTCTTTGTTATGATTTTAATTTATTGTTTGCAAATCATAGATCCAGCCTTATGTTGATTTGCTTGAACTGAGAAATAAACTAAAGGTAGAAAATTAACAACGAGGATTTGGGAAGGTTAAGTTCTCATCTAATGATTAATGCTGTAACAAGATTGATCAACTTGAGATAAATCAATATGAATAGCATGTTTCCCTAAGTTGAGAGAATTAGGGAGTTCAACATCTAGGTAGGTTGAGAAACACTTAGATGGACTGTCGAAACTGATAATATGGTGTTTTTCGTAAGTCATGAGAATCCAATGCTACAATTATTATTTAATGGGGATTAGTAATCATAGTGATCACAACCCTAGTTTTTCTTTATCATTGATTTGAACTATTGAAATTTTAGTTTTGAGCTCTGAAGCAAGTTACAACCTTAACATTTGTTTGATTGATAAAACATTCCATTTTATCTTTTCACAACATTTGTTTAAATTCAACTTGTAGCTATAGTTTTAAATTAGTTTAATCGCCTCTCACATTGTTCCCTATGGATTCGATCCCGACTCTAAATTTGGGTAAATATATTGAAGACTATCGCCTTGCACTAATGGATGCGTAAGTTGAGCGTTATAAAAAATGACGCCATTGCCGGGGAACAATTTAGCGTATGCAGTTGGTTTGGAATTTTAGCTTACTTGATTGAATTCAAACTTGTAAATATTTGTTTATTTTTTTTTTAATTTTTTTTCTTTTAATTTTTATTTTTTTTCTCATACTTTTTTTGAGATGTCAGCCTGGATAGATGGTTTTTTGACTGATGATGATTTTTGTTATTATTGTGGGGAACCTTCATAATATAATACAGACACTGTTCTAACTAGGGAACTGACTGTAACTTGGTGTTTGGTTTGAGGTCAAAGTGATCATTCTGACGATATGTGTGCTATCATGACTCAAACAGACAAATTGATGAAACAAATTTTAGAGAATCAAGAACAGGTATGGGCAGAGATGAAGGAGTTACCACTACCACCATGTCTCTAATGGATAAACAAAGAAGAATATAAGGACATTAGCCAATTTGTGGAGAAAACACAAGAATTGCAGCCACTCGATTGTCATCTTGATCTTGAGACTGACATTGAGAAAGCGAATAAAAGTGAAGGTATTGAGGATAGTGTAAATTTTGAAGTAGGATTTGTTGGGCCGCATTCGAAGAACTTTTCTACATTATGTTTAGATGCTATCTTGTCAGTGGAATTATTTAAAATAGTATAAGAGTGTAAAGATACAGAAAAAGAATCCTATATTCTTAATTTTACACTAGACCAGCAACATAAAAACACACCTCACTTTAGGACCGAGTGGTTTACCATACACATTCTATTACTCGGTTCCTTAATTTTTATACCACCCCCTATGAGCGAGGCAAAAAGATGGACTCTAAGTTAGGGGTGAAATTCATATCCTCTAGGTGGAGGAAAAAGTTGAGTTGGGTCATGCCGCGACACTAAATTAGGCTCTTCTTGGGAGGCAACCCAAGGTATTTTGTTATTTGTATTTGTATTATGTGATTGACGTCAAATCTCTGCACCTATGGTGCCACAGATATGTTTCTAACTCTCTTAATTTAGTATGATGCATTGGGGATAATGTATGATTTTAAGTTGAGGGTGAGACTGCTTGTGGGTGTTAATGTTCTCTTAGGGTTTTTATTGTCGTGCCTCTTTTCCTCTGAGTCTTGTTCCTAGTAGAGCCGACATGTTTAGGCGTATTGTGATTTGTTGTAAAATGTTATAGTTGACTAGGAGAAATACAAGTACCTTAGACAATTAACATGTTTTTGTTGATTTTTGAACACCTCTCCAATGGTTTATTTTATAACTGTGTGATATATATTTAATATGTGACCACTGTGCATCTTGTTATGGTATTAGTACTAGTGATATGATAACTATTGCTAAATAATTGCAAGAATCGAATGGGTAGTAGCTTATGATGTACCTTTGTGCCATGTGTGTGTGAGATACTACCTAGTTCCAGTTGTGTGTTAAATTCAGAACTTGACCGGTTGGTCTTTCCTTGGTTGTAGGATAGGAGTTGGGAAAGGATCATAGGCCATTTTGAGATTATCCCACTTTTAGCCTAAATGACCTTTCATGTGTGAATAATATCCCTTGATCCTGATTTTGAGCCTGAATGCCCTTCCCATTTGTATCACAATGAACCTGTTTGGCCCTGGTCCTCCTTGGACATTGTGCACTTTGACTTAGGCAAATAACCTAAGTTGAGGGTAGCTATCATAGGGGTACGTGATGTAAAGTGAGTCTGAAGAAGGGTAAAAAAATGCAAGGCTAGGTGTGGTAGGAAAAGAACAAGAAAAGAAAAGTTGTGAAACAAAAAAAATATGATTGTAGAAAAGACCGCACCCATCCTGAATATGTGTGATTAAGAAAAGAGAAGAATAGACAAAGGTTAATAACTGAGACCCCAGAAGCTAGTGTAGTGTCAAGGAGGCTTAGTCACTTTAAATATCATCGAGTATCATATGAGCCCCTAGCCTACATTCATGCCAAAGAGAAGACCTATAGTGATCCTAGCTGACCTGTCTGAAAATCTTGGTAATGAAAATAAGGGCAAGCCTATGGTATTTGGCATAAATTGATTGGAACTTCATTCTAAAAGTGAGTGAACTTTGATTGTCCCCATGGTTACATAGGTGATGTCTAATATAAGTGGAGTGGGACTTCTTTGTATTGAGGGCACACTGGTTACGTTGCTAACTTATTTGGATAGTGTAATAGTAGTACATGCTTTGTTGTTGTTACTAAATTGATACCATATCTTTATTCCGGTGTATCGCATTGTTGTTCTTCAATAATATGCACATTTGTTGTTTTTAAATTTATTTACCTTGGAGATGGTGAAGATGTTTTGAGATAATATGGATGGTTGACTGCCAAATGTACTCTGTATCCTCTTGGTTGTGTTTTAGTTGCTTGAGGACAAACAATTGTTTTAAGTTAAGGGTGTTGATATGTGAGCAGATGCTAACACATTTGAGGCTTTTAATTAAGAATAATTGCAAAGTCTTAAGCAAATTTTGTCATTTTTGATTATTTTCTATTTGATATTGCAGTAAAAGTCAAGATGAAAGAAAACCAACAATAACTGAAATAAAAGAGTTGAATTTTGAGAAAAATAAGAAGGGAAGTGTAGTTGATGACTTGTCTGTTAATTCGTTAACTCCCTGATAAGTTATCAGACTTATCATCATCCTTAGACAGAGAATGAGATTCAGCTAGAAGAAGTGACGACAACCTGTGATAGGCCGTTAGAGTTGTGATAAGCCATCAGGCTCGTCGTCAGGCTTGGGAAGTGCTTTAGAAATTAAATTGAAGATGTGACAAAATTTGTGATAAGTCATCAAAGGTATGATAAAATGTCATGCCTCATCTTTAACCTAAGGTAGAGATTGTCAAAAGTGAAGAGGAGCTGGCGACATGTTTGATAAGTTGTCAAACTCATGATAAGCTGTCACACACGTCGTCACCTGTCCGAGAAAATACTGTGATCTATGATTTTGTTTCCATAATTAGGATGAAGTATTTAAATCATATTTTATGGTTTTCTAATCAGATAAGAGGGGGAGAACATCTTGAAAGGATTGGAACTCATTCCAAAGGCTAGTTTATCTCTCTTTGGGGGCTCTTAACTTAGAATTCAATTTTCAACTTTTTAATTTGGTTGTGGGAATTTTCTCTTGAACTTAAAATAGAATCAACTTTAGACTTCATCTTTTGTAAGTTTAATTACTTTGAATGATGAATAAAATTGTTGCTATCTCTTTTTTTTTCAAGTGGCACTAAAACCCACAACTAGGGTTGTAGGATCTATGGTTATTCCTCCATGGATTTAATAGTTGATTGGGGTTTGAGTGATTGTGGGGAAAACTTGACAATTCCTTTGTTATGATTGTTATTTATTGGTTACAAACAATAGATCCAGCCTTATGTTGATTTACTTGAACTGAGAAATAAACTAAAGGTAACAGATTATCAATGGGGATTTGGGAAGGTTAATTTCTCATCTAATGATTAATGCTATAAAAAGATTGATCAACTTGAGATAAATCAGTATGAATAGCATATTTCCTTAAGTTGAGAGAATTAGGGAGTTCAACATCTAGGTAGGTTGAGAAACACTTAGATGGACTGTCAAAACTGATAATCAAGTATTTCCCGCAAGTCATGAGAACCCAATGCTACAGTTATTATTTAATGGGGATTAGTAATCATAGTGATCACAACCCTAGTGTTTCTTTATCATTGATTTGAACTATTGAAATTTTAGTTTTGAGCTCTAAAGCAAGTTACAACCTTAACATTTGTTTGATTGATAAAACCCCCCATTTTATCTTTTCGCAACATTTGTTTAAATTCAACTTGTAAAGTTGGGTAAATATTTTGACGACGATCACCTTGCACTAAATGAACGTGTAAGTTGAGCATTATCAACAGACAAATGTCCCTATGTATGTTTATTTGAGTTGGATTCCATCAGCTACAACGATTGGTCTACAATGCTCAAATCCCTTGATAAAAGAATAAAGAGATATAAGTAGATAGAAAAATTACTTTTCAGGTATTTTCTTTATTCGAATATGTGATCCAGGGTATGTTTTTTTTTTCCATGATGTATAATTATGTTTTTTTTCCATGATGTATAAGTATGCAAGTAACTTCTGGTAAGATCGAGCCGGTTTCCCTATTATGGAATCTACTGCGTTCTCCTTAGCACGCCAAGCCACCATGTATGTCACATCCAGTCTAATGTCTTCCTTTATATCATCTCTACTATTAGATGGGGTGTATTTCCTCTTTAAATTAGCTATTTTTTGTTTAATAATCCCCCCTATCAATTTGCTAGTAGCATGAAAGTCTTTGTAGACCTTATCCTTTAGTGAACATGTATGTTCTCTTAAAAAAGACCGAACTACAAATATTTTAGAATCATTCATGCTTGACGACTTGAAAAATCACTTACATTCTCTAGATTTACATTTAAGACAATAGTTGCATATATAGTGAATGCACAAGTCATTACAAAACTATATACATTATGTTAGTAATAACATTCAGTGAAATCAAATGTATAAAGAATAAACATACCTGCTGGAATTTGACCTAGCTACTTTAGTAGCAAATGAGTGATCAATCGAATAGTTATGCATTATAGCCTTAAGTGTAGCCTTGTCTTTGTATACCTGGTCAACAACTACTTCTTTTTTATTATTATCAAAAATCAAAATTTTCACTAGTCTATTTGTATCTATTGGCTTGCCATAGTCTGTCATCATCATTTGAAGTGTATCAACGGAAGCTATTGTATCAAGTTCACAATCATTTATAGACACAACTTCATTTCCAATAAGATTTTCTATTGACACATCCTTACTGATCTCATTATAAGAAAAATTAACACACAAAGGATACTTGGCAAACACATTATTTAATTTCTTTAATTGAACATACTCCTTGAATCCCATGTCGTTGTGTATTTTCATTGGTTTATTGGCATCCTCAATACTGTATTTAATCTTAACGGTTTTCACTTTCAAGTCTATCATCAGATGGCTACTGATTAGCTCAACCAAGTTTCCGTGAGAGGCATATTCATTTAAGACTATTCCTTCAGTTTCATAATCATCGTATTTATTATCTCCAGTCCACTTTCCTGAATGCCAAATCATGATCATTATGCTTGCCAATTTGTTTCTTTAAGCATTGATGCAATTGTTAAAATTCAGGAATACAATAGCACAAAGTGAATACAGTATTATATTTAATTCAATAATTCAGACATTGATAATAATTCATAATTGAATTCACTCATTAAAATTAAAGTATCGATCAATTGAAAACTCTGTAAGCACTACAAACGATGATACACAAAACTATAATTCACTGAATCGTAACATTTAATCTTGTGTATTTGTTTCAAATTCGAGGAATGGATTAAGAACTATATTACGACATATAATATTTGTTTCAAAAAAGAAGGATCAATCAAAATTTTTGATATTTTGATGATTTTGAATTATTCTGTATTTGTTTCAAGCTCGTATAACAGTGAATAAAACTACATTACAACATTTTGTATTTGCTTCAAAAGAGGATCAACCAAAATTTTGTAGATTTTGAATTCTTTAGTATTTGTTTCAAACTCGAAGTTCAGAACAGTTAAAAATTAACGTTACGACATACAATACTTATTCTGAAGAAGAAGGATCAATAAAATTTTGGGGATTTGGAAATTTTCAGTATTTATTTCAAACTTGAAGTATAAGAAAATGAAAAAACTACATTACGACATACAATATTTGTTCTGAAGAAGTAGGATCAATCAAAATTTTGGAGATTTTGATGATTTTGAATTATTCAGTATTTGTTTCAAACTCGAAAAAGCAGAGAAAAAAATACATTATGAGACACCTATATACGTTTCGAAGAAGAAGGATCAATCAATTTTTTTGGGAATTTTGCATTTTGATTATAAATTTAGCTCTATTTGTTGATAAAAATGGAGAATACAATTTTTATCTTTGAGAGAGTCCTATTTAGTTAGGCAAGAAATATTTAATTCAACAATATAATCATGATTGAGATTTTCTTTTCTTTTTAAAAATATTGAATTCCATTTTTGGTGTGACTAAATAAGGACTCTATTCATATTTTATATGAATATATACTATCGATAAAACCGAATACAGTGGGCATAAATCGAATACAACAGCTATAAATGGTAATTATGTAAAATGTGGCTATGGAAGGTGAGTTTTATAGCAAAGTGCTGCTATTTTTGAAAGATCTCCTTATTATTAACCGAGGCTATACATAGTAGTATCATCATACCCTCTATAACTTACTAGTATTGTCCTTAGACAAACCTTTTAGAGATCAAGGGATTCCCATGTACCCATAGATCAAGTTAACTTGGGGGAGTCCCATGTACCCCACAAGTGTTCATTTCCGTATTAGCTTGGGGGATTCCTTGGTACCCCGAAGTATTGATTATTATGTTTGCTTGGGGGATTCCATTGTACCCCACAAGGATGTTTATTAAACCAAAATCATTCCATTTTGACCATTCCAAACCATTTAACCATTTAGGCTTCCATTACCAAAGCATACCATGCAATAGTTTCAATAAAAGTTCCATAATGGAGTAAAAGCATTATCATATGCATTTTGTCAAACATGTTTGGGGCATAGTGCTTCCAAAACCAAAACGAAATATCAAGTAACCATTCCAATGAAACCAATTATCCAAAACCACCATTAAATCATATAAAAGTATAATTAAAACATGGGAAAATCATAATCAAACATTTATAACCAAAAACCCTAAATTATATTTGAAAACCCAAAGCCATACAATAATCAAACCATGAAAACATTGTATAAAATCATGACTTTAGTTGGAACTAAGAATGAGGGAAGAGAACATGCCTTAAGTGAGAAGTGACAGAGAAATCACCAACACAAGCCCCAATTAATCCTTAAGATGAAAACCTAACTTTCTTTGCCGAAGAACTTTAGAGAGGTTTAGAGAGTGTTTTCTAGATGTTAATAAATAGAATAATAGGGAAAATAATCTTCCAAGGGTGATATAAGTCGTGGGGACTTAATAGGTTATGTGGGGAAATATCCAGATTATCCCTACTTAAATTGCACCAAAATTCCGTCAGAGGAATACGACTATCCATACCCATCATATCCTCCAATACGAGTGGTACCCACCACTCGTACCCAAGGCCATCTCCCTTGGACCCATCACTGTCCAAGGTACAACTTACCCTAAACTATGTCGCATCTTAGTATACAAATAGCACCCATGATCCGTACACCTGGAAAAATAAAATCTAAAGAGGATGAACACAACCCACCATACGAGTCCATGGTACAACTAGTACCCTGGATTACGGTTCATGGTGTGCCCATCGTACTCAGATCTAACCTAAGTCACTAAGTCAAGACTAAGTGAAGTAACCAAACAATTAGTATCCATCAATACAACTCGTACTAAAAAAATCATACCCATTCCAATAACCCAACTAACCTACCAACTAACACTGGTCAGCATACGACTAACCCATACCACTCATATCCCAGTGTACGAGTTATTTTCCCTAATCGTACCCTATCCAGAGACCAGAAATTTAGGAAATTTTCTAAGGTTTAGAAACGTAGTGTGTTATAGTCTCCCCTACTAGGAATATTCGTCCCCAAATGGAAGACAAGGTAGGGTAACCACAAGCATGATTTATTTGCATTATCAAATATTAATCTAACCTTTAACCAAGTTAGAAAATAAAGAAGAAAATATACTAATCCTTTATTTAACAAAGTTTGAAAACAAAAGTATGTTGAAGAACATATACCTTCCGCACGAATCCCAAGAGCAGAAAAAAGATGTGGATACATGGACTTCATGTCCTCCTCCGCTTGTGGTTCTGCCATAGAAACTTAACCGAGGACATATCTTTATTTCATAATCTACAAACCTACCTATCCAATATTTTCACCAGGACCTCTTCATAGGATAGAGAATTCAAGATACCGAATACCTCCAAGGGAATAATCGAAGAAGGATCACTAATGCTCTTCCTCAATATGGAAATATGGAATACCAAATGAACAGAGATCAATCTAGAAGGCAACTCCAATTCATAAGCTACATTACTAACCCTCCGTAAGATCGCATAAGTACCAACAAATCAAGGACTGAGCTTCTTCTTCTTACCAAATTATATTACTCTTTTCATGGGAGATACCTTTAGAAACACCTTATCCCCAACCTCAAACTCCAAGTCTCTATGCTGTACATCTGCCTAGGACTTTTGGCGACTTTGGGCAGCCTTAACCCTATCCCAAATTACCTTTACCTTTTTCATTGCCTGATAATCCAAATTCGAACCAAACATATCCGCCTCACCAAGCTCAAACCACCCAATAGGAGATCTATACCTCCTACTATATACTGCCTTAAAAGGGGCCATACCAATACTAGAATGATAACTATTGTTGTAAGCAAACTCAATCAAAGGTAGATGCTTAACCCAATTGCCACCATAATCAATCACGCATGCCTGAAGCATTTCTTTCAACATCTGAATAGTCCTCTCTGCTTGCCTATTTGTCCGAGGATGAAAAACAGTACTCAGACTAACTTTAGTCCCCAATCCTTTATAAAAAGACCGCTGATATATGAGTTGATGCTAACATATTTGAGGCTTTTAACTGAGAATAATTGCAAAGTCTTAAGAAGCTTTTGTCATTTTTGATTGTTTTATCTTTGATTTTGCAGTAGAAGCTAAAATGCTAGAGAACCAACAAGGATAGAAGCAAAAGAGTTGAAATCTAAAGCAAAAAGAAGAAAAGTACGACTGACGACATTCCTGATAAGTCATCAGCCATATGATAAGTTATCATCTACATCGTCAACCTTAGACAAAGAATGGACCTGAGTTAAGATTTGTGATGACATTTTGTGATAGCCATCAAGGATCTGATAGGTCATCAATTAGTGTCATCCTAAGGCAGAACATGAGGGCTGAGGTAGAGATGTGACGACATTTATGATAAGTCGTCAAGGAGCTGATAGGTCATCAAAACGGTCTTCAGTCTAAGGCAGCTAATACAAAAAATAAAAAGGAGCTGATGACATTTGTTATAAATTGTCAGCCTCTGGATAGGGCATCATGGATGGCGTCACCTATCCGAGGAATTGCTGAAATTTCTTATTTTGTTTCCATAATTAGGGTGAACTATTTAAAGCATTGTTTAGGGTTTTCTTAAGAGTTCCGAACCTGAGTTTTGAGACCCATATTTTTTTATTTTTTCTCTCTAGTTTCTTGGCTTGAAAACCCAATTACTTTGAAGAGATTTTAATCATTACTTTGGGATTTCTACTTTGATCTAATCTGAGAAACACTCTTTTCTATTCATCTTATTGTAAGTTCATCTTGTAAATTATGAATTCAACTTGTTGTATTAATTATTACATTTTGAGTGGCTAAATCCCTTTAACCCAAATTATGGGATGTATGGGTTAGGTCTTGGTAAGTTGCTAAGTGTCCAAGATTCTAAAGGTAATAGGTCTCCTTGATAATTCTGAGGTTTTAATTATTGTCTATTGGTTGCAAACGATAGATAACACCTTCTTTGATTTGCTTGAGATAAGAAATCAACTATAGTAAGCAGTGAAATATTGATAGGGACTTGGAAGCTACCAACCTTCTGTTAAATAATTGACGTTGTAAAAAGGTTAATTAACCTGAGGTGAAGCCTGGTCAGTGAATATAAATTCCCTACGTCTGAGAGGATTAGGTAATTAAATGCTTAAGTAGGTCGAGAGATATTTAGGCATAACTTCAATAAAGACAATTAGTTGTTCCTACCTGTTGTGATAATCTTGAATCACTATTAGCATCTGTCAAGTACCAAAACCCATCCTTGTGTTCCAGAAATACGTAGCCAGCGTAGGTTTAGACATCTTAACTCATTAGATTAGGGTTGATGAGGTGGCTTAACCCATCAGTTTAGGGTTCCCACCGTTCTCATTGAGTACCCGCTAGATAAGGGTCACTCACAGGTTGTCCTTACCCATGGCACGATATTACACCCCTTCAGTCGGGGCAGAAATTGGACCCCAACTTAGCCATAATGGCATACATGGGGCATATCGGTTAAACACTACTTCCCACAGTTTCAGTATCAGTCTCAATAAATAAACTCAGGGTGTTCTTCAGCTTTTAGTAGATACAGGACTGTCAGATACAGTCGTCTATGTTATCAGTTTCAGTATCAATCATAAAAGTTATTAGTAAACCATGTGTTAGCTTACAGGTCAAGCTATCATGTATTTACGATCCCAGTTTCTATATATGTGTGGTTTCACTCCCACGTTCATATTAGTCAGTCAGTGTTGTTATGCATGAAACCCTTTATGTTCAGCCTACCTTTCTCGTATACTCAGTACTCCAGTTGTACTGACTCATTTGTGCTATGGTGCTTTCTTTTCATGTTACACCATAGTTTCTGAGACATGAGCTCCAGCCCAGCAGTAGCGGTAGCATTGCAGTTGCTGAGACACAATAAGTCCTTATTGATTCAAGGATAATATGATTTGATACATTTATTTATTTCCTCAGTTCAATTTTACGGACTTAGTTGGAGACATGTTCCTTCAACTCCTTATTTAGATAGCTTAGAGCCTTTCAGATTTATGTTCAGACTTAGCTTTTAGATTGAGTTGTTTTGGGTATTTTCACCCATATGATTGTATTCAGTTGAACCTTATGGCCTTATAGTTCTATGTATTCCATATTATTATATCATGATTTACAGTATACAGGTACAGATATCAGTCATGGGTTCAGAAGGTTTGTTGAGGGATTTTCTTCTATTGCATCTCCTATGTACAAATTGACTCAGAAGAAGATTAAGTTTCAGTGGTCAGATTCATGCGAGAAGAGCTTTCAAGAGTTGAAGACTCAACTCACCTCAGCTTCAGTTCTAGCTATTCCAGATGGTTCAGACGGTTTTGTAGTCTAGTGTGATGTATCTAGAGTGAGTTTAGGTTGTGTTCTCATGCAGTATGGTAAGGTCATATCCTACGCCTCCAGACAGTTAAAGCCACATGATAAGAATTATCCTACTCATGATCTTGAGTTAGCAGTGGTAGTTTTTGCCTTGAAGATTTGGAGGCATTATCTCTATGGAGTTCATGTAGATGTCTTCACAGACCATAAAAGCCTCCAGTATGTCTTTTACCAAAAAGATCTCAATCTTCGCCAGAGAAGGTGGTTAGAGCTCTTGAAGGATTACGACATGAGTGTTCTTTATCATCTGGGCAAGGCCAATGTTGTGGCCGACGCTCTCAGTCAACTCTCCATGGGTAGTATTTCTCACGTTGAGGATAGTAAGAAAAAGATAGCTCAAGAGATCCATCAGCTTGACAAACTAGGCATTCTCTTAGTTGATTCTTCAGAGGGTGTAGTATGTATTCATAGTAGTTCAGAGTCATTTCTAGTTTTTGAGGTGAAAGAGAAACAAGACAGGGATCCTAGCCTTGTCAAGCTCAAAGAGTCAGTTCAGAATTAGAAAGTCAAGGTTTTCTCACAAGGGGGAGATGGTGTTCTTTGTTGTCAGGGCCGTCTATGTGTTCCAGGTGTAGATGAATTGAGGCAGCGAATTCTCATAGAAGCGCATGATGTGCGATACTCTATTGATCCAGGGACCACTAAGATGTATCACGACATGTGTGAGATCTATTGGTGGAGTGGGATGAAGAGAGATATTGTAGAGTTTGTGGCTAAGTGCTCTACATGTCAGTAGGTTAAGATAGAGCATAAAAAACCTAGTGGTTCCATGCAAGAGTTCATTATTCCTACTTGGAAGTGGGAAGAAGTTAACATGGATTTCATGATGGGTTTGCCTAGAACTCGTCATCAGCATGATTTAGTCTGGGTCATTATAGATAGAATGACCAAGTCAGCTCATTTCCTTCCTGTTCATACTTTTTATTCTGCCGAGGATTATGCCAAACTCTATATCAGGGAGTCAGTCAGGTTACACGGTGTTCTACTATCTATCATCTCAGATAGAGGTACCCAGTTCACTTCTCACTTTTGGAAAGTATTCTAAAAGGGTCTTGGTACCCAAGTCCATCTCAGCACATCATGTTATCCTCAGATAGATGGTCAAGCAGAGAGGACCATTCAAAATCTTGAAGATATGCTAAGGGCGTGTGCAATTGACTTCAAAGGAATTTGGGACGACCACTTGCCTTTGATTGAGTTTGCATACAACAATAGCTATCATTATAGTATTTAGATGGCTTAATTCGAAGCTATCTATGGTAGGAGATGTAGATCTCCAATTGGTTGGTTCGAAGTTAGTGAGGCCTCAATCATAGGTCCTGACTTAGTATTCGACACCTTAGAGAAAGTTCAGTTGATCAGAGAAAGACTCCGGGCTGCTCAGAGCCGATAGAAGTCCTATGCAGATGTTGGTAGAAAGGATCTCAAGTTTGAGGTCAATGACTATGTCTATCGTAAGATCTCTCCCATGAAGGGAGTGAAGAGGTTCGGCAAGAAAGGGAAACTCAGTCCCCGGTATGTTGGTTCCTTCAGAATTCTTTGTCGCTTTGACAAGGTAGCTTATGAGCTTGAGTTACCTTTTGATCTAGCCTCAGTCCATCTAGTCTTCCATGTATCTTTGCTAAAGAAGTGCATAGGTTACCCAACAGTTGTTGTCCCTATTCAGAGCATCGACATTCAGAACAGCCTCTCATATGAAGAGATTCCAGTCGAAATCTTAGATTATCAAACTCGTAGATTGTGGAACAAAAAAGTCCCTATAGTTAAGGTTCTTTGGCGAAATCAGTATCATGAGAGAGATACTTGGGAAGCCGAAACAGATATGCATACCAAGAATCCTCACCTCTTCCCCGCCAATTCAGATCAAGCTCAAGGTAATAGTTCTCCTTAATCTTATTCAGTTTCACATTCATGTTTCCAGTATAAACTTGGTACCTATTAACCATTTCATACTTAGTCATGCATTCATGTGTCAGTTGTCCGTGCATCATATATGCATGAGTTCAGTATGTTTAGCATGTCAGTCATGACATCAAGTTGCAGTATGTTTAGCATGTCAGTCATGAATGTTCCCAAGGGGGAGATATTGTAATACCCCGCATGTTTCTAAGCTAGGAAGTGAATAAGTATTCCTACATATGAAATCTCCTATCCTATGATTCATACTTGAGTACATGACTTACAATTAATATTCTAGTGATAGGATAGCTTATGATGCAATAAGCATGTTCATATGAGTCACTTAAGGTAATACAAGATAAGAGTTTTTGAATCCATCAAGTTTTAGTGCTTGATTTTACAAGGGTCATATTTGAACGAGTATAACTCGATGTTAATGTGGTATTTTGGCTGATTTAGACCCACCAAAATTTTAGAGAATTGAATTAGCTTTCCAACGATACAAATTTCACCTTAATCCAATACCCGAGCAAAAAGTTATGCCCATTTTTGTGAGAGACAGTATGAATAGGTGATTGGTTAGGCGCTGCCCAACTAAACATAGGCGATTGGTTAGTCTCCACCCAACCTAGCTTAGGCAATCACTTGGAACCCGCCTAAGTCAGTTCCAGGTGCCAAAAACACTCCGTTTTGAGTTATTTTAAGGGTAATTAAGTCTCTTAACACTCCTTACACGTCCCTAAACTTAACCCTATGAAATATATAGCTTCTAAACATATTACAACCCTATAATCATCTCAAATATCATCATCCAAGAGAACTAAAAGAGAAACACAACTAAGGTTGCGCAACTAAGCTTGAAGATCCGATTTCAAGGAAATTCCTTTGTCAATCATCAAGAATCTTCCTTCTAAGGTATGCGTGAGTTGATTCATGGATTTCTTTCATCCATGAAGCTCAAGAACCATCTTCTAAATTTTGTATCATGATATTTATGTTGTTGGTAGTTGATGTTCATGTGGTTGAAATTTGATAATGCCTAAGATGGGATCTTTGTATGTTTATTGTGAGGATATGGTGGTATTTAACGTATAAATATGTGAAATTGGTGGTTGAATATTTGTAATATTAATGAATCCACCTATGCCTAACATGTGTATGTAAGGTGTTTGTGAAAATACCTAAGGGAAAAGAAATCATGCTTTTATGACATAATAAGTCCTAAATGACTATTCCATGTTCTAAGCTTATGTTCAACGTGATCCCCGTGCTATTGTCTTGAATTAAAGAAGTTGTACGAGATGCTCATGATATTGTTGCGACATGGAATTACCATGTTATTGAAGCCATGCAAGTAAATACATGTCGTGTGCATTCCCGATCATGTGATAGTTTGTTAAGAATCATTCTTATTATGAAAGCCTTACTTATGATATTGTGAATTGTGGACTCAAATCTTGTGATCAATTCATGTCATGTGTATTAGTTTCCTCCTATCATGTCCTGGGGGTACTTGTACCCAAAAACTATAGCTGTGTGCGTAGAGCCATGTCATGTTTCATGATATCCGAACTCAAGCTATGATTCCATAGACTTCAGTCAGTCATATGACTCAGGAAAACCTCATGATCTTAGTCAGTTGTCAGATATTAGTAACATTTCACCAGTCAATGGAATTCAGTAAGATTAAGTCATGCACAGTAAGTTATTCATGTCCAGTCCCTCCAGATGGGAGTAGATGTTAGCACCGAGTGAACCCAAGGATGGAAACTCACCCGCCAGTTCAGGGTGTGATTCTTAGTAGTCATCCTTGTGTTCCATAACTACGTAGCCAGCGTAGGTTTAGACATCTTAACTCATCAGATTAGGGTTTTTGAGGTGGCTTAACCCGTCAGTTTAGGGTTCCCACCGTTCTCATTGAGTATCCGCCAGATAAGGGTCACTCACAGGCTGTCCTTACCTGTGGCACGGAATTAACACCCCTCCAGCCGGGGTCGAGATTGGACCCTAGCTTATCTATAATGGCATACATGGGGCATGTCGGTTAAACACTACTTCCCATAGTTTCAGTATCAGTCTCAATAAAAGAACTCAGGGCATTCTTCAGCTTTTAGTATATACCAAACTATCAGATACAGTCATCCATGTTATCAGTTTCTATATTAGTCATGATAGTTATCAATAAACCATTTATTAGCTTACAGGTCATGCTATCACGTATTCACGGTCCCAGTTTCTATATATGTGTGTTTGCACTCCCACGTTCATATTAGTCAGTCAGTGTTGTTCATGCATGAAACCCTTTATGTTCAGCCTACCTTCCTCGTATACTCAGTACTCCAGTTGTACTGATGCATTTGTGCTATGGTGCTTTCTTTTTATGTTATATAATAGGTTCTGAGACACGAGCTCTAGCCCAATAGTAGCGGCAACATTCTAGTCATAGAAACACAGTGAGTCCTTATTAATTCGAGGACAATATGATTTGATACATTTATTTATTTCTTCAGTTCAGTTTTACGAAGTTAGTTGGAGACATGTTCCTTCAACTCCCTATTCAAATAGTTTAGAGGCTTTCAGATTTACGTTCAGACTTAGCTTTTAGATTGAGTTGTTTTGGGTATTTTCACCCACATGATTTTATTTAGTTGAACCTTATGGCCTTACAGTTCTATGTATTCTGCATTATTATATCATGATTTGTAGTATGCAGGTACAGATATCAGTCATGGGTTAGCTTGTGGTCCCTCAAGGTCATGAGCATCGTGTAGCATTCTGGTTCAGAGAATTGGGGTGTTACAGTGGTTTACCATGATCAATCCATTACTCGACTTCTTAATTTTTGTACCACCCCTATGATCGAGGCAAGAAGATGGACTCTAAGTTAGGGGTGAATTTCAAATCATTTAAGTGGACGGATAAAGTATGAAGCATTTTTAAGGTATGTTGATGAATTCTGAGTAGTCAAGATAACCTAGTCGTGCCGTGACACTAAATTAGGTACTTTTTGGGAGGCAACCCAAGGTATTTTGTTATTTGTATTCGTATTATATGATTGACATCAGATCTTTGCACCTATGGTACCACAGGTATGTTTCTGACTCTCTTGTTTTGGTTTAATACATTGGGGATAATGTATGATTATAATTTGAGGTTGGGACTATTTGTGGGAACTGATATCCTCTTGGGGTTTTTGTTGCCGTGCCTCTTTTCCTCGGAGTCTTGTTCCTATTAGAGCCGGCATATTTAGCCGTATTGTGATTTGTTGTAAAATGTTGTAGTTGACTAGGAGCAATACATGTACTTTAGCCAGTTAACATGTTTTTGTGATTTTTTAGCACCTCTCCAATGGACTGAGTATTTAACCGTGTGAATTGTATCATATTGTGACCACAGTGTATCTTTGTATGGCATTAGTTTTAGTGATGCAGTAATCATTGCTAAACAACTGCATGAAATGAATGAGTAGTAGCTTGTTATATACTTATGTGCCAAGTGCGTGTGAGATCTTACTCAGTTCCCATTGTATGTTGAAATCTAGAACTTGCCCGATTAGTCTTATCTTGGTTGAAGGATAGGGGTTAGGAAAGGATCATAGGCCATTTTAATTTTAGCTCACTTTTAGCCTAAATAACCTTCCCTGTATGTAGAATATCCCTTGATCCCTGCTTTGAGCCTGATTAGCCTATTTCTTTTTATAACACCTGTCACTTTTTTAGTTTATATCATAATGAACCTGTTTTGGCCCTGGTCTTTCTTAGACACTGTGTACCTTGATTTAGGCAAATGGCCTAAGTTGAGGGTGGCTATCATTAGGGGTGCTTGATATAAAATAAGTAGGAAGAAAGGTAGAGTAAAAGAAAAGAATAAAAAATTGAGTGCGGCAGAAAAGAGCAAGAAAAAAAAGTTGTGAAAAAAAGTGATTGTAGAAAAGACCATACCCATTCTGAATAAGTGTGATCAAGAAAAGAGAATAATAGAAAAAAGCTAATGCGTGAAACCCCAAAAAGCTAGTGTAGTGTCAAGGAGGTTTAGTCATTTTAAATATCATTGAGTATCAAATCAACCCCTAACCTACATCACAAGCCTAAGATAAGATCTATAGTAATCCTAGCTGACCCATCTGAAGATCCGGGTAATGAAAATAAGGGCAAGCCTATGGTATTTGGCATACATTGATTGGAACTTCATTCTGAGAGTGAATGTATGGTGATTGTCCCCATGGTTACATATGTAATTTCTGATATAAGTAAAGTGGGGACTTCTTTGTAGTGAGGGCACACTGGTTACATTGCTAGTTGCTGACTTATTTTGATAGTCTAAACTTGATGCATGCATAGTTGTGTTGCTGAGTTGGTGCCATATATTGATTCCTGTGTGTTGCATTGCTGTTCTTCAATACTATACACAGTTGTTCTTGAATTAACTGACCTTGGAGATGATGAAGATGTTTGAGATGATATAGATGATTGACTGCCAAATGTACTTTGTATTCTCTTAGTTGTGTTTGAGTTGCTTGAGGACAAGCAATTGTTTTAAGTTAAGGGTATTGATGTGTGAGCTGATGCTAACACATTTGAGGTTTTTAACTAAGAATAATTACAAAGTCTTAAGCAACTTTTATAATTTTTGATTGTTTTATCTTTGATTTTGCAGTGGAAGCTAAGATGCTAGAGAACCAACAAGGATGAAAACAAAAGAGTTGAAATCTGAAGAGAAAAGAAAAGAAGTGTGGCTGACGACATTCCTGATAAGTCGTCAGCCCTGTGATAAGTTGTTAGCTTCATCATCAGCCTTAGACAGAGAATGGACCTAAGTTGAGAGTTGTGACAATATTTTGTGATAAGCCGTCAATGAGCTGATAGGTTATCAAAATTGGCTTCAGCCTAAGGCAGAACATGAGGGCTGAGGTAGAGACGTGACGACATTCATGATAAGTCATCAAGGAACTGATAGGTCATCAAAACCGACGTCATCCTATGGTAGGGAATACCAAAAACAAAGAGGAGCTGACGACATTTATGATAAGTCGCCAGCCACCTGATAGGGCATCACGGATGGCATCACCTATCCGAGGAATTGCTGAACTTCATTATTTTGTTTCCATAATCATAGTGAACTATTTAAATCAATGTTTAGGGTTTTCTTAAGAGTTCCGAACCTAAGTTTTGAGACACATATTTTTTATTTTCTCTCTCTAGTTTCTTGTCTTGAAAAAGCAATTACTTTGAAGAGATTTTAATCATTACTTTGGGATTTATACTTTGATCTAATCTGAGAAACACTCATTACTATTCATCTTGCTGTATGTTCATCTTTCAAATTATGAATTCAACTTGTTGTATCGATTATTACATTATGAGTGGCTAAATCCCTTTAACCCAAATTATGGGATCTATGGGTTAAGTCTTGGTAAGTTGCTAAGTGTTCAAGATTCTATAGGTAATAGGACTCCTTGATAATTTCGAGGTTTTAGTTATTGTCTATTGGTTGCAAATGATAGATAGTACTTGCTTTGATTTGCTTGAGATAAGAAATCAACTATAGTAAGAAGTGAATTATTGATAGGGACTTGGAAGCTATCAACATTCCGTTTAATAATTGACGTTGTAACAAGGTTAATTAACCTAGGTGAAGTCTGGTCAGTGAATATAAATTCCCTAAGTCCAAGAGGATAAGGTAATTAAATGCTTAAGTAGGTCGAGAGACATTTAAGCATAACTTTGATAAAGATAATCTGTTGTTCCTACCGATCATGAGAATCTTGAATCACTATTAGCATCTGTCAAGTACCAAAGCCCATAGTGAACAGAATTCTAGTTTTCCATAAACTCTTAATTACAAACACTAAAACTAAAGTGACCAACAATTATTTGCTGATCATCAAAAACCCTCATTTTATCTTTTCGTATCATTTGTTTGAATTTAACTTGTAGCTTTAGTTTCAACCTAGTTTAATCGCCACTCACATTGTTCCCTGTGGATTCGACGCTGACTCCAAAGTTGGGTAAATAAATTGACGATGACCGCCTTGCACTAAATTGACGTGTAAGTTGAGCGTTATCAACCTCCAAAATAAGATGAAAACTACATACCACGATCAGAGATAATCAAATTAGGTACCCCATGCAGCTTCACAATCTCCTGAAGATACAACTTCGCATAATCCTCTGCCAAAAAGGTTGTCCTCACTAGCAAGAAGAACCACTGTATAACATAGAACTCCCCTTTCTCCATAAGAACATAAGATAAAGATATGAATGACTTGAAAAATCACTTCTTGCCTAAAATTCTGTTAAGCCTCCCACTATATTGTTCATTGGTTTCTTAATCTAAATCCAAGATCCTAAAATACCAGTTGTAGTTGAAAAATACATCCAAATAGTAGTTGCAATTTCTCCATTTAAAAAAAGGCATTCCATGGTTTCTCTCAGTAGAGTAGAAAAAAAAGAGCAAAAATGGATTTTAGTTGGTTAGAACAACACTAATAATAGTTTATTTGTCCAAATCCTCCAACCAAAGAATGATATTTTGAAAGGATAATCCTGAACCCTAATCTTTTGGAAAAACTCATTTACATCTTTCTTTTTTTTCTCCAAACTTTCTAAGCACTCTTTATAGTGAATTTTACCCTACTTGTTTTACTCCACCAAGGTCCCCCTCCCTTATTAGACTGCCTAACATAATCCATATGTTGTTTCATATGTCCAATAATATAATTATGCAAATGATGTTGCATATTGTCATACTCCCAACCTGTGTCCTGCATAAAAGTTACAATGTCGATCAAAGTATGACAAGTTTGCACTTCAGTTTGGTGTTTATAAATTGGACTAAGTTGTGTCCAATTATCATACCAGACACTAGAAATACCTCTTTTAGGTTCCCACCATAAGTATTGTTCAATATAATCCCTATTCGATAACTTTTTTTTGGTTTAATTTTATATTTTATTAATAATCATCTAATAATGGACCAATCCATCATACAATGAAAATTCAGCCTAGCACTAGTCATTAGACCCGACCCAACCCAAATACAAATAGTAAATAAATATAAAGAGAGGGGTTTCAAAAAATATTTTAGTTTCCTAATCCTCGTCTCAAACCCAGCTCCTTTTACTCTGCTAATCCCTTTCTTTAAACCGATCCACCTTCTGATGATGCTATGAATGATGCTTTGATTAATGGACATTGCATCTGCTACATCTTGATTTCCTTTTGCATTCAGCTTTCACAAGTAAGTACTGTGTTTCCCTCTAGCTTTTACTAATTCATTTCCCTATTCAACTAAATCTAATGCTTTTGTCTCATTACTATACTTTGCATTAACAAAATGAAGGTTTTTAAGCAAGTGAGAGAAAGTTGATCTGCCGAGATTTGTTATAACAGCTGAGCATGCTACCCTCTTCTTTCTTTGCTTTTTATTTTCTAGATCTGCTTAAATTGACTTGACCTTCTCTTTCTTGGAACCCATAGATGTTGTAGATCTGAAGATAGAGACTTGCTTGGTTTCTTGCTTATACTCGCTGATATTCAATTACTCTCATCCATGTTAGGTTTATAAAGATCCATCTGCTCCATCTACTCTTCCATAGTGCTAAAAACCTTTTTTGTTGAATGTAATAGATTAAGAATAGTACATGTACTTTCTTTGATTTTGCAAACTTCTGTATATAAATTATATGCATATTCTTAAGCTTGAAAGTCCTTTTGCCCCTCATCATTTAGCTTGTATGACCCTCAAGTATGGACTCTACCATTTGTCACTATTTAATATGGATCTACCTCTTTTTTCTAATTGCTGGTAACTTGTGATGGTGAAAGCACCTGTGTCAAGGGCTAAGTTGGCTAGATGATTAACTAGTTGATTGCCCTCCCTGTAAATATGCTGATAGTGCACTTGCTTGTTTTGCATGAATTTGTGTATACACTTTATTGTATTTGCTATGTTCCATGGTCAATGCCATTCATTTGTAACACCTTATGCATGAGTAGTGAATCCATCTGAATGATAATCTTATTATGCTGTGTTTGTGAATAATGTTTAACTGCATATAAGATTGCATTAGCCTCTGCTTGCATACTGTCTGCATAGTGTTGTGGTTCTCCCTTAGCATATGGGACATCTCCATTCTCATCCCTCAAACAAAATGCATAAGAGCTACCTCTTTCCTCCTCTCTCACAGCTCCATCTGTGTTGTATTTAACCTAACCCCCCTCTGGTGTCTTCTAAAATACTGTAATAGCCTTCACTTTTGTTTTCAACTTGCCAAATTCTCCAATTATATAAGGCTATTCTATTCGATAACATATTCTTCCACAATTGAGAGCCTCGTTTCCATTGAACATGATTTGGGATTTGCTTCTTACAATACATGTTCCATATGAAATTAGGCTATACAATATTTTGAGTCATAAATCTCCACCAAAGTTTAGCAGTCATGGCTTGTAAAACCTTACACATTCATGTAAAACCCAAACCCTCTTCATGTTTTGGTAAGCACACTTTTTCCGTGCAACCCATTGTTTACTTTTACTCGTGACTTTGTTACTCCAAAATATTTTTGCAAAAATTCTATGAAGATCCTTTATCACAAAATTAGGGGGCACAATAGTAGATAGGATATGAATTGGAACACTAGTGATAAGAACCTTTTTTCCTCCTTAGGAAAGCATATTACCTTTTAAAGTTTGTAGCTTGGACTTCACCTTCTAAATTTAATCTACCTAATGTTCTTTACTTTTCCTAGAATTAGTGATAGGGAAACCTAGATATTTCAAAGGAAACTAACCTCTAGGTGTACCTGTGCAACCCTCAACCAATTGTCTCTCAACAACTTCTTGCACCCCGAGCATACACCCTAGATGTAATATAGTCCTTAGATCCACAAATGACCTCAAGCTAACCCTGACATGGCATATTACTAATAATACTGAAAAATAAGTGAATAAATGATGTGGAAGCTAATGAAAGTTAAATAACTATGAGTCTGAAATAAATATTAAGTCTGGATAAAACAACAATACTGAAAATAGTCGGTATGTTTAACTCAATGTCTAAAAGCCTCTACTAACAAATGAGATGTTAGGGAAAGTCCCCAACTAACTCTGAATATTTGAAACTAGAAATATTGAAAGAAAATAAAGCATGAAATCTAATCCCGGATGATGAGGGCTTATCATTAACAATTGTTGTGGTGGCACTAAAACACACTAATATCAAGGTTGATGCTGGGCGTCCTAACCTATATCATCAAACAATATAGTGGAAAGAGAAAGCATGAGATTAGTACTTTGAATGTACTGGACATGTGATATATATGTAATATATATGTACAATAAATTGATCATACTAAAAATACTGTATGCAAACAAAATGCCAAATTGAACTGAACTGTAGTACAATTACCTAAAAGTAATCGTATATGTGGAGCTGAAACAAAACCTTAGTCATGAATAATACATTTAATAGAGAAGCATAGGCCAAGTACAATTCTGCTAAAACTCAAAGCATGAGAGGTTCTCGTAATCGACATAGACCATGTGAGCAATATGGAATCAAGCTAGTAACCCTAGTTAGGAGGATGTTCTAAACCTTGCTGTCACAACTAGATTTATCAGGGAATGATGACGCCTACTATAACCCACCAGTAGTCAAGCCAAACCGCAGTCCGGAACCAGTACAAGAGCTCAAATGTAATAAGACTGACAAAAATAAATATACTGATACAACTCGTATCTGAATGCAACATAGAGATTAGTATAGTACATAAGTGGGAGAATAGAAAACTCCAAAGTCCAAGATCTCACCCTATGACTTCTAACCATAGCTGCTCCACACGATGCACTTAACAACCACAAGAACTTGTACTATGATTTATAGGCTGCAGAAGTGTAGTATAAGTACCAAGATGTAGTACTTAGTAGGCAACTGCCGATTGATACCCAAGGATAAGGATAATACAGATAAAAATAACATGTAATTAGGAATTTAAACTACACCCAAATATCCAAGAACTAATAGAATAAAATTACTGAGGAATTAAGGACAAACTATCCTATTCTAGACATACTTAGAAACCTCAACACTATACCGTATATCACTGGCCAATATACCAATAAAGAGCGAAAGAAGGATATATAATAAAATACAAGGCCAAGGAATATATATAAAACATGATTAAATGAAGGAAGGAAGGGATATATGATAACACCATATCTACACATAGATAGAAATACATATATGTAAACAAGGTTAGCTCAAAGGTACAACGTAAGTCATCACACTAGCATCTACAGGCCTCCAAAATCATCGTAGAAACTAGTGCTAAAATAATTAGGGACTCTAATACATATGTATAAACATGAGATAATTACCATAATAAAGCAACTGTATAGAAAGGAATCAGAGTATCAGGGTCTAAAGCCATAATACCTAACCATGGAATAATGATGTGTAGTAATACAATCAGAAGATAAAGGAATAAAAACCTTCCCCAAATATCAATACCAGTCTAATACTCAACCTGTCACGTACTAACCATAGTAATAACAATAATAATATAAAGTAACTGGCTAGTTCGTACATACAATACCTAATCGGGTCTTTCATACACCCCCGCCGCCATAGGCCTGGAAGGTTGAATCAATAATCAACAAACAATAATCAGAGCTCATACCTATGCAACCCCCCATAAGGTTGATAGATACAAGCACAAAATAGTATACACCATAAGTCATACTTATCACTTAGACCTACGCAACCCCTATAAGGCTGATAGATACAAGTGCATAATGGTGATAGGTAATGCGCATGTAAGAATGAATACCATGTAAGTCCATAATACCATAACCAATCCATGTAACATAAAGTAACCAAATATATATACCTCCCTATCTCAACTACTAGTAAAGGTAGGACCTACAGTGACCTCTCTTTTCCTAGCACGATGGCTCATGGACGAAGGAGTCCCTAGGGTGTTCGAGAGTACTTGTATATACCGACCTGGTCTCAATCTAGGATTTCTAATAATCATCTATGTCATTATCAATCAACGAACTTGAACTAAAACTCATCTCATTAATATCACCATCAATGCACTCTATCCAGTACCATATATATATATATATATATAAATGAATACACATAAAATGCATGGGCTGGAACCATGACTAATAGGGTATAAGTCCGTAAATCCATTGCCCGGGGTAAAATCTAGAACTAAATCATCATAAAAGTGTGAAAAGGGTCGAAATCTCTCTCGACTAAGGAAAAAAGTTGTAGCAAAATCGTGGATCAAAATTTATGTCGGTCTAATCTCTAAAACATCATTTTAGGTTCAAAAGCTTATTAGTTATTCATTAAGATGGTATGATTCACGTTATGAAGAATTCCATTTTTAAAGTAAAAAGTGTAAATAAATCCCTTTTTAGTAAAAAAGTATTAAAACCATATTTTAGTTGGAATTATACCATTTACCGTCAAGTGACCATGATTGTATCGAATCTATGCATGCCATCACCAGTATTCAAACAGTATGATCATAAGCATCAATATGTCTATAAACTATGACCACTTCCTTTATAAGGTTAGAATACTTCTCAAAACCCAACCAATATCATAACCACGACCTTGGGCCCAATATATATCTGGCATAACCATAACATCATAATCATGGCCTTAGGACCAATATTATATTTGGAAAAACCATAATATCATAATTTAAGAAAAAATTAAAATACATCAACTCACGTAGAAACCTTATACTAGAGGTTTGTTTGTCTCAACTATGCCTAACAAGCTGCCATACGAATATAAGTCTACAAAGCTAACACAAGTCTTGGTCTAAGGTGGGCCGGAGAGGCCCACTTCTAATCCCTGAAATACATTTTAGACACGCTTCTACCCAGAGCTAGGCTAAGGTATCTAAATTCACTTCTAGCTATTATATAAGCCATAATTAGCCCTAAGATAGCAGTTCCACCTAGAACATGAGCAACTAAGTCAATTCCACCTAAATTATCATTCCAAGATAGCCTAAACAACCCAAATAAGACTAATCACACTAATAATACTTCTAATACCTAAATCTCTTCCCATGTCTATAATAATATCATAATCATACTACGAATTATCTCTATCTATAAAGAAGGTAATAGGATTATAGAAGTATAATAAGTATTTCAACTTAAGGTTCAAATACCCATCTATCCCCCAAACTCATATTTAGGCTAGGTCAGAGTGTTCTACCCACAATCACACCCTAACACTTCTTTCTAACATGCAAAATATATAAAACACCATCTCAAGAAGAAGAGTAGACAAAAAACTACCTCAATGCCGAACCGCAAACCTTGAATCATCCACGAATCATCCGTCTTCACTCCATGATCCCGAAATATGTCACATTATCAAAATAGTAATTTGCACGTTGTTAGGAGCATGCTGAGTCCCATATTACTCTATTAAGGGTCGAGTGAAAATTTGGATCAAGGACGATCCTACGGGGCTTGCAAATGAATTCCAAAATTGAATCCATCACGAGGTCCCTTGAAGGACAAAGAATGTGTGCTCAGGATTCGTTCGGAATATACTTCGATAGAGTGCTCAAAATTTATTTGGAACCTCGTGCACACAAAAAAACTAAGCTACCATACCATATTCAATGTTTCAAACTCAATGAAACCATCAAATTTTCATCATCATTTTGAATAAATGTAGGGCCCATACCTATAGTTTTATTTTTTCTCATAATCCACCCAATAGCCCAGAATAAGTCTGAAAGCCTCGAGACCTAAACCAAAGGCTCCCCAAGATTAAATTTAATATTCCAGAGCTGACGTTGCTATCGAAATTCTCATCCAAGGTCATCTATTAGGAGTTTTGGTCCAATACCAAATCTTAAATAGTGAAAGCTCCAAAGTAGGGAAATGTGCCTAAAATCCAAATAGACTGTCCGATTATGAACCAACAGTTCCGTCAAGTCATAAATAACCTGTAGCCGTTGTGGGAAGGCTTAAAATACCGTAAAAATATGTAAATAAAGGAAATGACCTAGAGGGTCATTACAATATCCACTACTAAAAGGACTTTTATCCACAAAAGTCAATGGATAGAAATATCACAAAAGATTGAAGGGATGAGGTACTATGCCAGCATGATCTGAGCACGACTTGCTAGATAGCCTCTAATAAGACATGATACTTCTAAGGGATTTTGCCACAGGTATCCCTTTTTTAACCAACTTCCTTCTCTACTTCTCGAACAACCAAAATTTAACCTCAACCACCAACTGGCTCTAACTGAATTGAGAAAGTTTGATGCACGTAAATCTGAACCACAACACAAAGATACTATACTAATACCAGGACAATCAAATAAGAACTCATCCAGGGCAAAGGAAAACCAAGAAATGAATAATGCAACCAACTCCAAATCTAAATATAACCTCCTTTTGTCTTTCCAAAGTTAATATACATGGCAAACCAATTAGAGAGTCCCCCGAGTCCTGACCGTTCCACTCCATCACACTAACCATGAAGAGCTGAATCTAATATGCTAAAAATCCCATGATAATAGGCTCATAAGGCGCTACCTAGGCACATATATAGAGATAACCAAGATCTACAATACATGACAATGCTACAACTAATCAGAGGACCATCAAAACCGAAAGCTAAGAGTCCGAAGTGCGCACACACTCACCATAGAACAGTAGTCTCCAGGAGGCTCCCTAACAATGCCCAAGCACACATGCAAGTGTATGTGGTCTTATCCAGTAGTAAAGTGGCTTCAAGAAAGACCAAGTATCGGTCTCACAGGGACTTGTGTTCGCCGACTATCCAATTCTAGTTTAATGATTGAGAAAAAGTAAACAATAAGGTTTTGGAATTGTAAACTAAAAAAGTAAACTAAACTAATGCGAAAAAGTAAATGACTTGGGAGAGTCAATGGATTAAAACCCAGGGTTAAAGCATTTGAACAGTCATACTATATATATTGAATTTCATTCGTTAACTTGCTTATATTGGTTGTTGATTCGTAGGATTAATTGCATGATTATGATTTCCTGACCTCTAACCATTTACCTAATTTGGACATTACAACTACATCGTTGAGCGGGGATGCAATCATCCAATTAAGTGAATTAAAGCTATCATCCTACGTATGAATCAAGTAAGACATCCAAGTACATCCCTGTCCTAGACACTAAGTTCAATTCTTTATTTTAAAAAAGAATAAAAACCCAAACTTTGTTTATTCCCATATTCTATCTCCCTATCCCCTCTCCCGTAGATCACAAGGTCAATAATTGATGTATTCTAAGGGTATCTAATCCTCAAAATAATTAATTCAAGAATAAACAAAAAACCCATAATGATAAGCAAAATTAAACAAAATTAATTCAAAATAATAGTACTCATGTTCTTGGCTTTAACCTCGGAAATAGGGTTTAGCCTTTAATGAAAATATTCATCATCCAATCCCTTAGAGTGATGATGCAAACCATACAAAAAACTAAATTAAAGAATGATAAAACCTAAAAAGAAGTTGTGGTAGACTCCAATGATGTCCAAGTTGATCTAGGGTGTTCCAAGATGTCCCAAGATGGTTAAAACTGAGTTTGGGATGTTATATTTATAGTATACAAGTCATGAACCGACTTGGATTGGGTTTTCTAGTCATTGAAGGAAAAATTATGCCAATTTTGATGGTCACCGCGTCACGCCATTGTGTCAAATGCCATCACTGGGTACCAAATGCCATAACCGGGCACTTTTTTCCAGTTTTGGTCCTCAACGCAAAGCAGTGTTATCGCGTCGAGCTACTATTTTTGGACAATTGCGAATTGACTCGCCTCCGCAACCCAGTGTTCTACCATTTTGGGCCCCTTCTGAATCCAATGGTATGCAGAACACTCCCATTGGACAATCACACACTTCACACGCTCCCAAAATATTTTAGGGGTCCAAATTGCATCCAGTATGTGTCTTGTGCTTCCGTGGTAATTTTTGTGCCTTTTTGAGTTGTTTCCACTTGATTTTAAGCTTGTATATCCTTCATATATCATCATAATCCATTAAAAAGGCATCATATAGCATTAAAAATAACAATTTAGAGCTCAAAAAACCACAATATACTCAACGGTGAATTAAAAACACAAGCTAAGCATAGGCTAAATTGTCATTGAGCTTAAACTAATTATTTTGACTCTTGTATTGATCCAATTGACCCTTGAAAATTATAAATAAGTTGTTTCACATATAAATACATAATAACAACCTTAGGAACTAATCGAAACACATTAGGACCCAAAATGATAGACTAGAAAAACACCTAGCTCAAGCTAGTAATACTAGTTTTCTCGGTTAACTTCTAAATGATCAATTTGAATCAAAACTCATGTAAAACATCTTTAATAATTGTAAGAACATACTTGGACACAAAAATGCTCATTTATATTATTATCAACACATATAACACATGAATAATCCTCAAAACAAGGCTAAAAAAGGCTAGAGTAGCAATGCTAGAATGCATAAATATACCCAACATCACCACCCCATACTTAAAGTCTTGTTCGTCCTTGAACAACTCTTAACTATGAACACCATGAGCTGGAAAAACTCCACACTTCTACTACAAGAAAGACATTCAAGCTAGTACTACAATAATTACACAGAATGCAAGTTACTACGCTAAGCATGCTATTTTCTCAATTGAAAGCTCATGAACACTACTCCAAAATATCCTAGCCTCAAGAATTGACTCACCTAGTTGGTAAAATCATGCTTATCATTCAATCAATGACATCATACAAATCACCCATATTCATCAAACATGTGCCCCTCACAATAAGAGAGTTACCTATGATCACTCACATAAAAGTATGTTGTAACACGATGGTACAAGAATCATATTATGCTCACTCTCATGAAGAATTCACAAGTTTAACACAAGTTTAACACAAAAAAACCATAAGCTGGACCTTAGTGTTGTACTCCACTAATATCAGAATGATGAACTTAGGATCAAATAGGTGTTTTTTGGGTTGCAATGTAGGCTAATGTATGGGTATAAACACTACATTATACATTTAAAACCAATCTCCAACAACCAAATTGCACATTTTCATCCACCCATATCTTTTGTTTTTTGCCCCATCTCTTTTAAGTATTTTCACAAATACATGGTGGACACATTGTTTATTCCTTCAAGATTTAATTTTTCTCATTTTCTACAATCATGGGAATATTTCTAACACCATTTATATCACTCCCAACCACCACACATCAAATATAAACACCAATAACTATTACCTTGGGTCATTAATTTCACCCTTTTCTTCTCTAATTTCTCAAACTCCTTACTAAATCAATTTTTTTCAATTAAAGCACTTAGGAGCTTTTGGGATCAAATTATGGACCATCAAAGAAGGGGATTAGGCTACATATGATGCTAATAAAGAAAATAAGCTAAAGGCTCAATGGGGTTTAACTAGGATTATACACAAAGGGTAGGACAAATAAAAGGTATAAACTAAGGGTATCAAAGAAATGCCTAAATCATCTCCTAAACCCACACTCTTTATTTCACTTTGCACACACACCAGGCAAGTTCTAGACATCACATGCCACAAGGAAAATAAAAAAATCTCACACGCACATGGCACATGTTCAACTCACATAGGATCATCATAGACTCTTAGCCAAACAATAGCATGAATTCAAATTTAAGCCACAAATACAAGAGTCACAAACATGAGCCTAAGAGTCTTAAAAATAGAAATTCACACAATTCAATATGCTTTTACCAAACAAAATACTTGCACCGTGCAATAAAAAATAGCACCAACATGAGTATCTTAAAAAAAAAATTAAATTGAGCCAAAATTTAGGAATTTCCCCATCCCACACTTAAAAAATCTACTTTGTCCCCAAAGTGAACTTTTAAAGGTAAGAGATAAAAATACTCCCTGAGGCCTCTAGGCCTAGCTAGTAGCATCTTTACTTATAAATGAGATCCATACGACCCCACACTCAGATTTTGCTATGCTCCTTACTCAAATTTTTGGTACTCAGACTTCCCATCAACCTGTGACTCAATCAAAAACAAAACTAAGAAAAATAAAAACTATGAAAAAACTAAAAAGAAATCATACCTTAACTTGGGTTCCCTCCCAAGAAGCGCCTAATTTAGTGCCATGGCACGACCTAATCATGCTTTTCCTCCACTCTGAGGATATAAATTTTGCCCCCAACATTGCATCCATCTTTTTGCCTTATTAATAGGGTGGTGGTACAAAGATTAATGAATCGAGTAATGGATGATGCATGGTAAAACACTCGGCCTTGAGGTGAGGTGTGTTTTTATATTGCTTTTCTTGTGCAAAATCAAGAATATAGGATTCTTGTTTCTCATCTTCACACTCTTCCACTATTTTAAATAATTCCACAGACAATACATCATCTAAACATAATGTAGAAAATTTCTTTGAATGAGGCCCAACCAATCCCACTTCAAAATTTACACAATCCACAACACCTTCTCTATTCTAGTCTTAAAAGAAAGATGACAGTCGAGTGGCTACAATTCTTGTGTTTGTTCCACAGATTGGCTTGTATCCTCATATTTTTTTTTCTTAGCATCTGTAGACATGGTGGCGGTGGTCTCTCCTCAACTTGTTCAATAGATTTGGTTTTCGAGTACTCAGACTTTCTCGAATTATCAATAACTTTGTCTGCAACCGGTAGGGAAGTCAATTCTGCATCTATCCCCAGCTGATTATACAATTACTTTGCAGCCTCTTGATAGTTCTTCAAGTTTGCCAACAACTGTACTTGAGACGCTAAAAGTTGTTTTGTCATCTTTTCCAAATTACTCATTTGAGTTGTGGCTTGTATGTTTTGTTGTTGCTTCTGAAACTGCTGCTGGTTGTTCTATGATTGAATTTGTGACTGATTTTTTCCAATTCGATTATAGTAGTTTATATAATTTTGCCTTTTAGCATAGCTTACAAACAATTCTGAATTAGGATTGACAGCACACATAGCCGCAGTATGACCACTTTGACCATAAACCAAATACCAAGTTGCAGTCTACTCTACATATAGAACAATATCTGCATCATATTGAGAAGGTCCCGTCCACACACTTCCATCAAAATCTGGACAATAAGCCTCAATGTGGCCCCCCACAAAAATAACAACAATTGTCATCACTCAAAAACTATCTATCCCAGGATGAAATCTCAACAAGGGTGTGAGAAAAATTGAAATAAAGAAAAATAAAAAGAATCTAAAAAAATAAAAACTATTTACAACTCAATATAGAAAAAACTAAAATAAGATAGTTGCCTAGTTACAAGTCCCCGGCAACGGCGCCAAAAATTTGGCAGCTCCCAAGCGCACGCGCAAGTATACGTGGTCTTATCAAGTAGTAAAGTGGCTTCAAGAAAGCCCAAGTATCGATATCTTAGGGATTTGCGTTCGCTGACTACCCAACTCTAGTTTAATGATTTAGAAAAAGTAAACAATAAAGTTTTGGAATTGTAAACTAAAAAAGTAAACTAAACTAATGCAGAAAAGTAAATGACTTGGGACAGTCAATAGAGTAAAACCCAAGGTTAAAGCACTTTGAAAAGTCATACTATGTATATTGAATTTCATTTGTTAACTTACTTATCTTGGTTGTTGATTCGTAGGGTTAATTACTTGATTTTGGTCTCCCGACCTCTAACCCTTTACCGAATTTGGACATTACAACTATCTCGTCGAACGGGGATATAATAATCTAATTAAGTGAATTAGCGCTATCATCCTACATATGAATCAAGTAAGGCATCTAAGTACATCCCTGTCCTAGACACTAAGTTCAATTCTTTATTTTTTTAAGAGAATAAAAACCCAAACTTTGTTTATTCCCATGTTCTATCTCCCTATTCCCTCTCCCGAGATCACAAGGTAAAAATTGATGTATTCTAAGGGTAGCTAATCCTCAAAATAATTAATTCAAGAATAAACAAACAACCCATAATGATAAACAAAATTAAATAAAATTAATTCAAAATAATAGTACTCATGTTCTTGGCTTTAACCCCGGAAAAAGGGTTTAGCCTTTAATAGAAATATTCATCATCCAATTCCTTGGAGTGATGATACAAACCATACAAAAAACTAAATTAAAGAATGATAAAACTTAAAAAGAAGTTGTGGTAGCCTCCAATGATGTCCAAGTTGATCTAGGGTGTTCCAAGATGCCCCAAGATGGTTAAATCGGAGTTTGAGATATTATATTTATAGTATACAAGTCATTAACCAACTTGGATTGGGTTTCCACGTTGTTTAAGGCAAAATTATCCCAATTTTGGTGGTCGCCGCATCGTGCCATAGTGTCAAATGCTATCACTCAGCACCAAAGGCCATAAATGGATGCTTTTTCCTGATTTTGGTCCTAAACGCGAAGTAGTGTTATCACGTTGAGCCATTGTTTTTGGACAATTGCGAATCGACTCGCCTCCGCAATGTGGTGTTTTACCATTTTGGGCCCCTTATTAATCCAATGGTGTGAAGAACGCTCCCATTGGACAATCACACAATTCACATGAGCCTAAAACATTTCAGTGGTCCAATTGCATCCAGCTTGTGTCTTCTGCTTCCGTGGTCATTTTCGAGCCTTTTTGAGTTGTTTCTACTTGATTTTAATCTTGTATATCGTTCATATATCATCATAATACATTCACCAAGCCTCCTATACCATTAAACAAAACAATTTAGAGTTCAAAAAAAGACAACATCCTCAACGGTGAACTTGAAACACGAGCTAAGCATAGGCTAAATTCTCATTGAGCTTAAGGTTATTTTTTTGACTCTTGTCTTGATCCAATTGACCCTTGAACATTATAACTAAGCTGTGTCACATATAATTACATAATAAAAACCTTAGGAACTCATCAAAATACATTAGAACCAAACACGATAGACAAGACAGGCACCTAGCTCAAGCTAGTAATACTAGTTTTCTCGATTGACTTCTAAATGATCAATTTGAATCAAAACTCATGTGAAAACACTTTTAAACATTGTAAACACATACTTGGACATACAAATGCTCAATTATATTATTATCAACACATATAGCACATGAATCATCCTCAAAACATGAATAAAAAGGCTAGAATAGCAATGCTAGAGTGCATAAATACACCACACATCACTCCATAAACCGAGGGATAAGCCATGTTGTATCTAACTCAAGCATACAACTCCTGCTAAGTAAATCATCCAAAAATCTCAATGAAAAGTGAAAACCCAAGGTCAAAGCTGAAGGGAACAATATCGTGCCAATGGACTACTATTTGAACACCTATCAACTACAATCCATCTGAACTGAAGTAGACCAAGTAGGTAATTATGGAGTAGGCTTAACCAGCCTCTAGATGAAATCGTAACTAAGGCAAATCCAAAAATAAATACTATACCCAAACTTTGTAACTCCAAACTGAAATCTCAACACCAAGGCTGAATTGCTCGATCTCTATTGGCCAAACAAAATTTGAAGATGGGTAAACATCCATACTTCAATCTATAATAACCTCTAAATCTCCATTCTAAGGTGTCATATCCAAAACTGAGCCAACAAACTTGAACTAAGGTAAAATAATCAAATGTACCTTACCATTCAAATCTGACATATCCTTAATGAATCAAGTTGAGCCAAAATAAAAAAAATACTTGAAGAACAAAATCACAATAGAGAATAAATCACTGCTGAAAACACAAGCAATCAACTCTATATCCACAAGAAGGCGTGAACCACCAAAGCTTACTCAAAACTCACCAAGGCTACAACTGTACCAGAAGTAACCAGAACACTAGAAACTTGGAGAAACAGAAGTTTAGTTGGAAATTAATCAATCCACTACTCCATCTTGCAAATAAATACCCATACATATATCATCAAAGAGAATCACTCTACCAAGACTTATTCGGCCAAATAATTTTTGAAATGTGGGTTTCCTAAATCCACCCAAGTAGGATAACCTTAACCCAAATAACCCAAGAATCATATTACAGAAGAAGAAATCACCAAATCTTGACACCAACCAAGGTCAAGACCAATACCAAAAAATAAATCAACCAACTCAAGATAACGAATGTCTAATTTGCCAACTAAGAAGTGGTCATAGGAAAGATCACCTATCTCCAACTCTCTAACTCCACTAGACCAGAACCACATCACAACAAGAACATAATATCTAACTCAACACCAATACTAAGAGCAAACCATCACCAGGAGGCAAACCTAACAAATCTGAAAGATGAATTCAGGACTTCTCAACATCAATATCAAAACACCATTGGGCGATAAAGTAGCCACATCTAAAGAACGAACCCTAAATTGGTCAACTTTAGAATAGTTTACATAAAAAGGGATAGATAAAGCTAAAATCTAAGAAAACCAAAAGGCAAGTCCAAAATACTTAAACCTAGAAATGAACAACATAGCCATTTTCCATCTCTAGAACCATGAAAAAACCATAGAAGGGCAACTTACCTTCTCTACCATAATCCTCCCCACAAACGATCTGGCATACTATAACAGGAGAGGAAAATGACCAACCTCACCTCGCTACAAGATAGAAATCATCCAACAAATCTAGCTTTCCAAGATAATGAATTAGAACCACGAGGAAGGAAATTCTAACTAGATACTAGCAGTCTAGCCATCTACCAAGCGAGGGTCGATCAATATCAAATAATGACAATAGTAATAATAGTAATATAATAATCAACATAAGGAGTGTGTGGTACCAAAGATAAAATCAATAGCAAGTACCACTATAGGGTCATACGAAGGACAATATGCCAAGGTAAATGAGACTCAAACTCAAATGCTACACCCATAAGGGAAAAATATCAATACTAACCCACTCCATCCACAACTAAAGGAAATAACCTTTGGGGTATCCATATGATCATAAACCCTATATCAAGGTACACATAATCAATATAAATTCACCAAGGCATACAATCATCGATGGGTAAGAGACCCACTACACACATAAATAAAATGGTAAAGGTAGGAAATAAAAGTGCACCTATCATGGTGAAATTTGAATTCATATGCCTAATGAGTCAGAGGGAGAACAAATCTGAATGGGTCTAAACTCGAACTGACTAACTAAATTAACAACCGAGGTGTTAAGGGCACTATCTTTAACTGATGGGGCCACAACACTATGAGACTGGTCTAAATGAGCTGAATAGCTAAGGATACCACGTTGGGGACACTCTTTAGACCAGTGACTGGCTCATGAGAACTAACCTAATGAGAAATCCGATCTGACCCCAACTGTCTGGCCAACTGACGCTGAGGGCACTCTTTACTGAAATGACCATTCTCTTCATAATCATAATATACCTTACAAACTCTAGGCTTATAGGGAATATATGCTAACTCTATTTGAACAACCAACTCACATTTGGGGAAGTCTCTAGACTAATATCCCATCTCACTAAAACCAAAACAAAATTTTACTATACTCCGAGATACTACCCCTCCTGATCTAGAATAGCCACCACAACCTCAAATCCCATACCAAAATCTATGCAATGTCTAACTTGAACTCTTCCAACTGTGATCACCACGACTAATTTGAGACCCACCCATAGTTTGAAACATTACCTGCATAGAACCAATAGACCTAACCTCTACTGGGAGGATCTTTACTCCCAAATAGAATATAATTAGCACTATACTGATGACATGGCCTCTTATATCCACCCCCATAAGTCTCCATATATCTCACTCTATGGCCCTTATATGATCACCAATCTGAGATAAGAAAGATGCAACTGCTATCAAGTGCTCCAATGCCAAATAGAGTGGTAATTCTAATCCTCTAATAAATCTATATACCATGTTATGCTCTAAAGGATATAACATAAAAATATGACTTTCCCACTCAGGAGGCCCCATCTCATACTCCAAAATTGATAAGAAACCCTGCTGAATACCAAAAAACCCAACTCTGGCCTAATAACTGCTCGATGAACCAAATGCCACCCCTGGCTGTGAGGCATCCACAAAAAGACTTGGGATTCCTAACGTCAAATCTCAAAAGACTGAACCAATCATAAACTCTACCAAAGCTTGGGTTGGCCCTCTAATTCTCTAGCTAACACTGAAGATCTTTGACATTCATCCCTGACTTCTTAGTCTAATACTGAACTAAAGATCTAGAAATATGTGTCAAGTCTCATCCATATCTATTAACAACCTTTCATCATCCATCTAGGATAGAGTAGAGTCAAATAAAACACTTAAGGCTTATAAAAATACAGACACACGATAAGGAGTCAAGAAAAGAATTTCTTTAGAGTGCCCTATAGCTTCCCAAAGATAGGTAATGGATGTTACCGCACTGATCCGTAGGACTCAACTAGACCAAAACTACTAGTAATGGACTACCAAGAAAAATGGAGAAAAATATGGAATAAATGAAATAAAAACTAAAATACATAAGATAGTCCCAAAACCTGGTGGAATTAGTACAAGAGATTATAATGTAATAAGACTGGCAAAAATAAAGTACAAATAAATATACTGATACAACTTATCTTTGAATACCATAAGAGACTAGTCTGGTACATAAGAGAGAGAATAATAATTCTCCAAATGGCAGGAGTTTACCCTATTCTTAAATCTATATCTTCTCTACAAGATGTATATTATAATAGCGAGAACCCGTGCTATGATCTACAGACTATAGAAGTGTAGTATGAGTACCTACGCATGGTACTCAGTAGGAAACTACCGACTGAGCCCCAATGATAATGCAGGTATAAATAGCATGCAAGCTAGAATGTAAACTACACCCAAATATTCAAGAACTAATAAAGTAATACTAAGGAGGAAATAAGGACAAACTATCCTATTCTAGCCATACTTAAGAACCCTAACACATTATCATATATCACTGGACAATATATGAATAAAGAGCAAAAGAAGCATATATAATAGAATACAAGGCCAAGAAATGGATATACAATATGACTAAATAAAGGAAGAAAGGGATATACAATAATACCAAATCCATACATATATAGATATACATTTATATAAACAAGGTTAACTCAAAGATACAACCTAAGTCATTAGACTAGCATCTCTAGGCCTCCTAATCATAGTAGGAACTAGTGCTAAAATAATTAGGGTCTCTAATTCATACATCTAAACATGAGATAATTACCATAATAAAGCAATCGTAACAAAAGAAATCAAAATATCAGGGTCTAAAGCATAATACCTAATTATGGGATAATCATGCATAATAATATAACCATAAGATAAATAAATAAGAAACATACCTCAAATCTCAATACTAGCCCAATACTCAACCTGCCACGTACTAACCATAAAAATAACTATAATAATATAAAGTAACAGACTAGCCTAGACAAATAATATCTAACATGTCTTTTCACAAACCCCCACTGTCATAGACTGGAAAGGTTCAATTAATAATATGCAAATAACAATTAGAACCCATACCTATGCAACCCCCCATAAGGCTATAAAAGCATAAAATGGTGTACACCACAAACCATACTTATTTCCTATGCCTATTCAACCTCCCTACAAGGCTAATAGATATAGGCGTATACTGGTGATAGGCAATGCACATGCAAGAATGAATGCCAAGTAAGTCCATAATACCATAACCAATCAATGTACCATAAAGAAATCCAATGTATATACCTCCTCCAACTCGATGACTCGTAATGACAAGACTTACAGTGACCTCTTTTCTCTTAGCATAATGGCTCATAGATGAAGAAGTCCCTTGGGGGTTTGGGAATATCCGTATATATCGATCTGGTCTTGATCTAGGATTTCAAATAATCATCAATGTCATTATCAATCACCAGACTTGAATCAAAACTCATATCATCAATACCATTATCTATCTAGTACCCTATATATATATAAATGTATAAACATAAAATGCATGAGCTAGAACCGTAGCTAAAAGGCTATAAGTCCGTAAATCAATTGTTCGAGGTAAAATTTTGGACTAAATCATTATAAGAGTGTAAAAAGGGCTAGAATCTCTCTCAACCGTGGTAAATATTAGTAGAAAAATCATGGATTAGAATCTATCTCAGTCAAATCTCTAAAACAATATTTTTAGGCTCAAAGGCTCCTAATTTATTCATCGAGATGGTACGATTATCGTTACGAAGAAATTCATTATAAAAGTGAAAAGTGGGAATAAATACTTTTTTAGAAAAAGTGTAATAAAAGCATATTTTAGTTGGAATCATACCATTTACCGTCTTAGTGGTCATGATTGTATCGAATCTATGCATTCCATCAACAGTATTCAACAATATGGTTATAAGAATTAATAAGTCTATAAACTACGACCACTTCCTTTACAAGGATAGAATACTTTGTGGAACCCAACCAATATCATAATTATGACCTTGGGCGCAATATATATTTGACATAATCATAGCACCATAATTACGACATTAGGCTCAATATTTATTCGAAATAACCATAACATCATAATTTGAGGAAAGACTATTACAATCCACCAAGTCACGTAGCGACCTTATACTAGAGATTTGTTAGTCTCAACTATTCTAGCAGGTTGCTATATGAAATAAGTCTACAAAGCTAACACAAGTCTTAGCCTAAGGTGGGTTGGAGGGCCCCACTTCTAATCTTCGAAATATATTTTAGACAAGATTCTACCCAACTAGGATAAACTATCTAAATCCACTTCTAGATGTTAAATAGGCCATAATTAGCCCTAAGATAGAAATTCCACCTAGGACATGAGTAACAAAGTCTATTCCACCTAAATTACCGTTCTAAGATAGCTTAAATAGTCCAATTAAGACTAATCATACTATTCATACTTCAAATATCTAAATCCCATCCTATATCTAGAGTAATGTCATAATCATTCTACGAATTTGTTCTATCTATAAATAAGGCAATAGGATTATAGAAGTATACTAAGTATTTCAATTTAAGGGTCAAATACCCTTCTGCCCCCAGACTCATAATTTAGGCTAGGTCACAGTGTTATACCCACAATCATATACTAACACCCCTATCTAACACGTAACATATATAAAACACTATCTTAAGAGGAAGAGTAGATAGAAATCTACTTTGATGTTGAACTACAACCCTTAAATCATCCACAAATTATCTGTCTTCACTCAATGATTCCAAAATAAAGTCACATTACCAAAATGTTAATATACATGTCATTAGGAGTAAAATGAGACCCATATTACTATATTAAGGGTTGGGTAAAAATTTGGATCAAGAGTGGACCCTTGGGGCCCGTAATTGAAATGAATAATTGAACCCATCACAACGTTCCTCAAAGTATAAGGAATGTGTGCTCAAAAGTTGAGCACAAATAGTGCAAAAATTGGGTCTCAAATCAACCCTCAAAATTTAGGAATTTATGACCTAATTTCTAAGGATTTTACCAATAATTTGAATGAAAACCAATGGGAAAATTAATGGGAAATGACCAAGAAAAGTTAGGTTATCTTACCACAACTTATATGGATGATTTCCCACTTTTTTCTCTTTTTGAGATCTTAATTTGGTGTAAAAATAGTGTAAGGAATTGTAGAAAATTGGGTGGAGATAAGGGAATAAAAAGGTATTGGTGTAGCTAAAGCTAGTGGACACCTGGGCACTAAAGAAGCAACACAACCGCTAAAGCTGTCTAGCGATAAAAGTGGGTGCTGCTAAATCAAACCTAATGGCACTAAAGCAGGAACAACTTTTGTGGCTATTTAGTGCTAAAACGCATCTCTTGCAAAGGTCCTGGGCCGCTAAAGCGATCCATGGGCACTAGATAACTGAGTGCTAAAGTGCTGATCACTAAAGCACCCCCATACGCTTTTAAGCGGTCCTATCAAGTTTAATTCACCTGATTTTCCTAAGACCAGAATAAACTTTAATCGGGTGCTAGGGATTTGTTCAGAACCCCATGTGCGTAAACAAATTATGGTACCATACCAACCTCAACAGAACCATCAAAACTTTCATCCAATACCATTTTGAATAAATTTGGGGCCCATACCTATAGTTCTATTTTTTCACATAATTTGTCTAATAACCCAAAATGAACCTGAAAACATCGAAAACTAAAACAAGGGTCTCCTAGCCTAGAATCAATATTCAGGAGTTGATGGTGCTGTCAAAATTCTCATTCGAGGTCATCTACTAGGAGTTTTGGTTCAGGACCAAATTCTAAATAGTGAAAGCTCCAAAAAAAGAAAATGAGCCTAAAATCCAAACAGATTGTTTGATAATTGAACTGATAGTTCTGGAAATTCATAAATGACATATAGCCACTGTGTGAAGAACCAAAATTCAAAAAATATATGCAAATTAAGGAAATTATCTAGAAGGTCTTTACACTTATCGAGGGTTAGAACCATGACAACGTGAATTCACTTATGAGCCTATTTGGGCAAGGAAGTCACTCTCTACTAATGAGGAACACTTATCCTATAGTGACCCTATAGGCCATTTCCTTTATTTATGCATATTTATGATATTTTGAGCCTTCCTACAGTGACTAGAGATAATTTATGACTCGTTGGAATTGTCGATTCAATCATCAGATAGTTCATTTAGGTTTTAGGCTTATTTTTTTGTTTAGGAGATTTTCTTGTTTAGGATTTGGTCTCGAACAAAAAATCTTAGTAAATTACCTTGGATGAGAATTCTGAGAGTACCATCAACTCCAAAATATTGATTTTAGACTGGGGGACCCTTGGTTCAGGTCCTAAGGCTTTCACACTTATTTTGGGCTATTAGGCAGATTATATAAAAAATGAAACTATTGGTATGGGACCCATACTTAGTCGAAGCAATCTCAGATAAAAGTTTTAATGGTACCATTGAGTCTAAAATATTGAATTTGGTATGATAGCATATTTTATTTGCATGCATAAGGTTTTGAACGAATCCTAAGCACCCGGTCAGAGTCTATTTTGGACTTAGCAAAATATTGTACCTGGTACCTAATATAACCACTTTGGAACTCAAGGAGATACTTTAGTGGGTAGTGCTTTAGTACCCATAATACACTTAAGTGGCCTTGTCCCACTTTAGCAATGAGGGGGCCGCTAAAATGGGCCCTGCTTTAGCATTATAAGGGCCGCTTTAGCAGTACCAATGCAAAGTTGGTAGACCACTTTTGCACCAAGGTGACAACTTTAGCAGTACCTAGGGGCTTTTTAATCCCTTTTACCCACCTAATTTCTCACCACTCATACTAATTTGAGGGTTTAAAGAGAGGAAAAAGTGAGGAATCATCTATTTAAGATAATGTAAGCTAGCCTAATACTCCTTGGCTATTTCACATTAAATTTTCTTTCAATTTTTGTCCTATTAAATAATAAATTCTTAGAAATTTAGTCTTTAAATCCCTCAACTTTAGGGGATGATTTAGGCCCTGATTCAGGAACCATTTATGCTCAAGTTTTGAGGACACATTCCTTGTTCTTTGAGGGACCTCGTGATGGATTCAATTTTAGATTTTATTTGTTCGCCTCTCGGGCCCGTTCTTAATTTGAAATCTGACTTGACGCTTTATAAAGAAATATGGGTCATATTTTACTCCTAATAACTTGTAGATTATAATTTTGATAGCTTGGCATCATTTCAGGATCGTGGAGCAAAGGTAAATAATTTATGGATGATTCAAGAATATGATTCGGCATCGAGGTAGGTTTTTGTCTACCCTTCTTTATGAGATAATGTATTATATATGTTGATGTTAGATAGGCATGTCAAGATGTGAATATGGGTAGAACACCATGTCTTAGCCTAAATTATGAGTTTTGGGACTTGAAAGGTAAATCGAACCTTAAGATGAAATAATTATTATGTTTGTAGAATCCTATTACCCTAGGTTACTAGGATGATAGACATAGGTGAGGCTAATAACCCCTTTAGTATAAGGTATTCTAGAGTTTGGGTGCAACCTTCATTTTTAGATCTGTCTCAGTTAGGGTTTCACCTATAGGTTGGCTATGGCTACTTTGTGTCTACCTATTAGTTCTTCTTAAGTTTGGATTATTGGGGTTGATAGATATTCAGATGGTGCTCCGTTAGCTCTTAAGATGATTGCTTCAGCTCTTGACCTTGATTTTTAGTTTTCATTAAAATTTTAGACGATCTACTCCGCGGGTATAGTATACTTGAGTGGGATTTAGCATGGCGTCATCCTCAGTTAATAGGACATCTTGGAGAGGATCATTCAGTGGTGAGTGCTTGTGCTTCAGACTCTTGACTTTTAGTTTCAAGGGTTATCCGAACTAGTTGTAGCGTTGACATAGATTGCGGACTTTAACCATCTCCATTTATGTGAACAGGTAGTGCCTTATGGGCTTATTATCATGCTTGTCATTATGGATTTTGGTGGATCAATTATAGTTTTTCGAGGATAGTGTGGTGGAGTGGTGCGGATAAGACTCGAGTGACTTTCTTCTTGGTTTGGAGTGGATAGCAGGTTTGAAAAGGCAAAACAAGGTTATATTTGGATATTGGATTTTGTAGAATGATTCATGCCTTGATTCGCTTTTGCCTTGGATGAGTTTTCACTTGGTTGTGCTGGTATCAGTGTATTGTGCTTTGGATTTATGTGCATCAACCTTTCTTGTTTCAATTGAAAGAAGTTAGTTGTTGAGGTTGAGCTTTGGTTTTTTAAAAAGTAAAGTACGAAAGTTGGTTGAAAAAGTGATACCTATAGTAAAGTCCCTTGGAAGCATTGTCTTTTCTTAGAGTTTATATGGTATTGCGTCCAAATGCATACATAAGTGAATGCGGTCATACAAGTAATATAGGATTTTTAAGTTCTGAATATTGTACGCACAAGGACTTGTCGATTTTCTATTCACCAAATTAGACCAATTCTAATTATTTAATCAAGTGACAAATTTCAAAGATAAATTTATAAATTAATTAAACATAAAAATAATTTAAAAAATAACTAATGAACAATTAACCAACATGTAGAGCAGATTTTTATGCAATCAATGAATGAATCAATCTAGAATTATGGATTTGCTTACAATCATGTCAAGTATCAATTTCATCAACTTATTTGACTATCTAGTTGTTAATTTATGGGGTTGATTATATGATCACGGTCTTTTGAGCCTCTAATCATCTATCTGAATTGACCTCACAACTACAACATTGAGCGGGTATGTGATAACCCAATCTGAATGCATTTATACATCTTCTCGTTTTGTAACCAAGTCAGGTGATCTAGGTATAGTCTTATTATAGCCACAAATTAATTTTTTATTTTACTAAAGTAAAGATCTTACTTCCTATATTCTTCGTTCTATCTCATTGATTCTTCTTTTGGGTTCACAATAAGAATGTAAATTTATTTTAATGGTTGCTAAGCATTTAGATAGTAAGTACAAGAATATAAAAACAACTATGATGATAATCAAATAAACAAAATCAAGAATTACTCAAAATTAATTTAATTAGCCACCATAATCCTAGAAAGAGAAGTTTATCTCCACATAGATATGGAGCAATTATAACAAATCATGTAAAGAAAAACATAAAAGTAAATAATAAAAGAGAAGAAAAGATGAAACCAATTTTCTTCAGCCGCCACGACAACTTCTATTTTTCTCTAGGTCAAAAGTTATGTAAAAACTAATTTTATGGAAATTTATAGGTATAGAAAAAAGCCCCAGATAAAATAACTAAGTTAAAAATGGACCAGGATAAATGAAAGGGGACTACGCGCAATTGGCGGATAGGGCTGGCAGCCGAATTTCAATTTGAAATTGGAAAGGTCACTTTTTAATATTTTATTAAATTTATTGTATTAAGCTGTCTGCTTGATTTACTTCTATAATCTTCCACCTTTAATTCATTTTAGCTCCAAATCTCTTTATCTTTATGTTATTTTAATCCTGTACAATAAAATATAATATTAGACACAATTCATAAAATTAATGCTCAAAAAGAACAAATAAAATGCTAATTATAAGACAAATAATAACTAAAAATACAATTTTGGCCTAACATCACCACCCCACACTTAGAATCTCCCTTATCCTTGAGCAACAATAAAGTGCATCATAACAAATCAAGCTAAGAACGCCACAACATTGGTTGATACAAACAATTAGACCATATCACAATTAAAAATGTCAAGCACACTTTCTAGTCATTATGCAAGAAATACAAACAAACAACAAACCTCTAACTTCCTAACCTCAAAGATGGACTCTAACTCTTTAAATTCAAGCTCACTCACCGACTCATGTAAAAGAAAGCTAATAACATCACTTATCTATTATGAAACAAGTACCCTCACAAGAAAAAAATAGTCCACACTCAGTTCAAAAGATTAAATATCATTTAAGGACTTAGCATCAAGGAATTCTCACATTCAAAAAGAATTCGCGTGTATGCACAAAGAACCACGGGCTTGACCATTATGTACATCTCCACTAATTAAGCATACTCGAATAGAATCAAATAGTACTTTAAACAAGTTGTATAGGGGACTGGTAGGAAAACTACATAATAGTGATTTACACTTCCCTAAGTACTTTGCTCTTTAGATTTCATCACCCAGTATTTTCTTCACTTATTTTCAGTCCTCTCTTCAACTATTATTTTCACTAATATTCTCATCTTATCAAGAATTCTTCAATTTTTTTTCACAAACATTTTTTCTTCTTATGTTACATTCTTTCAAAGATGGTCTTTTCATCACTTTGCAACTACCGTTGGTTACCTATTTAACATTCAACCCCTTTTCTGTAATACCCTAAAAAATCCAAATCATTATTAGAGCCATGTACCAAGATCATGCATAGTACATCATGGTTATTTTATAGTTTTATGAGTAGGTTAGATGTATATTAAGGCTTTAAATAACTCCCAACGATCAGACAAATCAAAACATTCCTTACCGATTGAATTCTTGAAAAGGATATTTGTATAGTCAACTTTAAACGAGAATATCTCTCATTATACTTGGAATTTTTGAGATCATAACCTATCAATAGATAGATAATTGAATTATCTTTCCAACGATACCATTTTTTCCTAAATCCAATATCGGAGAAATGAGTTATTCTTATTTTACTCTATCATGTCAGGCTGGAAACAGTGTGACGACATTCGCGGTAGCTTACCACATTTGTGATGCCCTTTCACGAAGGTTGTCAGCCTTAGGTAGAAACCAACTCCTAAGTGGTGAAATTCGTGGTAGCTTACCACACTTGTGACGCCCTATCACAAAGGTCGTCAGCCTTAGGCAGAAACCAGCTCCTAAGTGACGACATTCATGGTAGCTTACATACTTGTGACACCCTATCACGAAGGTCGTCAGCCTTAGGAAGAATCCAGCTTCTGTGTGACTACATTTTTGATAGCCTGTCATATTTTTGATGCCTTGTCACAAATTTTGTCAACTATGATTTTCAACAACTAGGAATTTATTTCATAAGGGTATTTTGGTTATTTCTTTCACCTTCCATGACTTATAACCCTAAAGAGGCATAATTTTTCCCATTTTTCTTCAGTTAAGCATCTCAAAAACCCTCTCTTATGCTCTCAACCATAAGATTAGGGTTTTCATCAAACTCATCTCTCAAAAGCAAGATTCAAGCCTTTTTCCAAGATAATTGAGAATTAAGTTTCCCAATCCAAGAACTCTCCAGAAAATCATCAAGGTTTCCTTTCTAAGGTATGCGTAGTGTTCATCTATGGATCCAATTCGTTCATAGAGCTCAAGAACCATGTTTTAAATATTATTTTGTAAACTTTTTGTGGTGGTATGAGTATGTACATATTGACGATTATTGTTTAAGTTTCAATGTGATGTCTAAAGGTGTTTTTATATAATATATATGTTTGTTAATTTAAAACCATGAACTTTAGGTGGTTTAATATGGTGCAAGTATAAAACTCACCTATGCCTTAAAGAATGCATGCAAGGTGTTTGATAAATTTCTTAGGATGCTAGAAATTCATGTTTGTATGGTTCTATGATGTCTAAATAACCAGTCCATGTTAGATATATACTTCAATATAAATCCTATGCTTTTCATGTGTTGCTATTGTGGTGGTATGAAGCATGTAAGATAATGGAGATATATAATATGTACACGAAATATATCCATGCATTCCCTAAAATGTTTAAGATGTTGAATAACTATATGAAATATGATATCCCCTACTTATGATATTATGAATTATGGACTCAAATCTACTGATCAAGTCATATCATGTGTGTCAGTTTCCTTCTATCGAGTCCTGGGGGTATTCGTACTCAAAAACATAGCTGTGTGCCTAGAGCCATGTCATGTTGTCACGATAATCACAGTCAAGCTATAATCTATAGAACTCAGTCAGTCATGTGACTCAGGAAACCTCAAAAATCTCATGATCTTAGTTAACTCTCAGATAATAGAGTCAGTTAACAGAAGCTAGTTAATATGTCCATGTACAGTCAGTTGAATCATGTTTAGTCTTTTCAGATGGGAGTAAAAGTTAGCACCGAGTGAACCCAAGGATGGGGACTCACCTACCAGTTTAGGGTATGATTCTTAGCAGTCATCCTTATGTTCCAGAACTACGTAGCCAGCGTAGGTTGAGACATCCTAGCCTATCAGATTAGGGTTGATGAGGTGGCTTAACCTGTCAATTTAGGGTTCCCACCATTCTCCTTTTGAATACCTTCCATCTAAGGGTCACCCACAACTGTCCTTACCAGTAGCGCGGTATTGACATCACTCCAGTCGGGGCAGAGATTGGACCCTAACTTAGCTATATGCATTATTGGGGCATATCGATTAAACAAATACCTCCCACAATTTCAGAATTAGTCTTAGTAAAAGAACTCAGATAGGTCTTCAGATTTTAGTATATCAGGACTGTCAGATACAGTCAGACTCAGTTATAGTATAGATCTCAGATAGTTTCATCAGATTCAGGATTGTCAGATACATTCGCCCATGTTATCAGAATTTTAGTATCAGTCATGTCAGCCATCAGTAAACCATGTATTAGCATACAGGACTAGCTATCATGCACCCATGATTTTAGTTACTATGTATGCATGTTTGTACTCTTACGTTTATATCAGTCAGAAAGTTAGCATTGTTCATGCATGTAAACCCTATTTATATTTAGCCCACCTCACTCGTATACTCAGTACATTCCCTCGTAATGATGCATTTGTGCTATGGTGCTTTCTTTTTATGTTACACCGAGCTCCACATCAGCAGTAGTTATAGCATTTCAAGTCGCAGAGATTCAGTGAGACCTCTTCATTCGAGGATAATATGATTTGATTTATTCATTATTATTTTAGCCAGTTATTAGTTTATAGAGTTAGTTGGAGACATGTTTCTTCAACTCCTTATTCAAACAACACTTAGAGGCTTTCAGATTCAGTATTCAGACTTATTTTTATATTTGATTCAGTTTTCAGCTGTTTTGGGTATCTTTCACCCATATGGATATTATGTTTTGACAGATTATTTATTCAGTTGAACCTTATGGCCTACATGTTCATGTTTTCCTCATTATTACGTTATATATGCAGTGTACAGGTATAGATATCAGTCATGAGTTAGCTTGTGGTCTATCGGGGTTATGAGCACCGTGTAGCATTCCAATTCAGAAAAATCGAGGGGTTACATTTTCTCTCCAAATTTGTCAAATTTATCATAGTCTATGTTTCAGTACTCAAGGAAACAGGGTACAAAAACTAGAGACTCAACAAAAGGATCAAGACAAAAGTATGGATACTAACAAAAGGCTACACGCTCAAAGGGGCTAACTAGTGGCATAATATCTGAAAATGCTAAAATTCAACACGACAAATCAAAGAGATCCTACTATCATCTTATAAACAAAGCAACACTTTTATTCCACTTTAATAACATGCAAGGCAAGTTCTAGACTGAGATACCAAACATGGAATATCCAAGAAAATCTTACCACATATGGCACAAGTATCAATCAAGATGGATTAATTCCATTTCTTAGATAGACAGGGTCTTCATGAACTATATGTAAAATAAGTTATATATAGAGTCACAACCATTAGCCTAGGTGTCAAAAAATCAGCTATTTTATTTACATTCACAGACTCATAAGAAAATATTATTCAAGCTCAAACCTAAATTTCTTGTATCAATAAGTAAATAAATATGGTTTTTTTTTTCTCTCCAAATAAATAAATAAATATTTAATAAAATTTACTCCTATAAAATAAATAACACTCAGTTCAAAGGGACCCCACACAAAAAAGAATCAAAAAAAGAATCAAGGGGTGGGTAAAATATGCTCTAATAAAGACTAAAAAGCTAAAAGTCAACAAAAATATCTAATCTAAAAAATAAAATAAAAATCTTTTTGTGTTTTAAAATTGTTTCAATTCTATTTTTTATTTTTTTCTTAAACCTAAAGCAAGTAACTAAAAATAATAATTCAAAAAATTCTATAGCATACTTCATCCTAAACAAATATTGGAAGACATCCCAACCCACACTAAAATCATGATTTTTTCCCAAAGTAATAGATAAAGTAAAAAAGGGTTTAAGATGCTCCTTGAGACCCTCTAGGGACTAGTTAGAAGCATGTTTCCTCAATTTTCATCATGGATGGCGTCACCCCATGCTGATGCTCAAACATGCTCCTTATTTCCATATTTTGGGTACTTAGACTTTTTCTAAATCTGTAAAAATAAAATAACAAAAACAAGTGACACTAAAATAAAAATGAAAAAATATAAACAAAAAAATACTTGCTACATGTTGGATTGCCTCCCAACAAATGCCTAATTTAACATCACGGCATGACCCATCAACTTTTTCCTCCACCTTGAGGATATGAATTGTACCCCCAATATTGCATCCATTTTTTTGCTTCGCTTATAGGGTGGTGGTATAAAGATGAATGAATCAAGTAATGGATAGTGAATATTAAACTGCATGGCCCTGAAGTGAGGCATGTTTTTGTGTTTCTTATCAGGTGCAAATTCAAGAATACAGGATTCTTGTTCCTTATCTTCTCACTTTTTCGCTATTCCAAATGACTCAAAAGATATTTTGTCATCTGAACATAGTGTATAAAAGCGCTTTGAGTGAGACCCAATAAATCCCACTTTTATATTTACACAATCTATAACATGCTCACTTCTATTCACCTTCTCAATGTCTATCTCAAGAAAAAAATAATAGTTGAATGACTGAAATTTTTTTGTTGCTCCACGGATTGGTTAGTATCCACAACAATTGGTGAAGGTGAAAACCACTTACTTTCTTGAAAATTTTGAAAAATAATCTCCTAGTGAGGTCGTCCATAAAATAACAAGAATCATCATCATTCGACCACCATCTATCCCAGGCTGACATATCAAGAAGAGTGATAGAAAAGTAATAAAAAATAAAAAAAATTATTTACCAGAAAAACTATATATAACTCAAATAAATAAAAAGGAAAAACAGATAATATAGAGAAATAATTAATTTCAAAGTCCCTGACAACGGCACCTAAAACTTGTTACATCCAAATATACATGCAAGTATATGCAGTCGTATAAGTAATATAGATTTTTTAAGTCCGAATATCATACCAATAGGGACTTGTTGATTAACTATTCATCAAATTAGACTAATTCTAATAATTTAGTCAAGCTATAAATTCCAAAGATAAATTTATAAATTAAAATAATTAAAAGAATAACTAATAAACAATTAACCAATATGTAGAGTAGATTTTTATGCAATCAATAAATAAATCAATCTAGGATTATGGATTATCTAAAAATCATGTCGAGTATCGATTTCATCAACTTATTTAATTATCTAGTTATTGATTTACAGGGTTGATTATGATCATGGTCTCCCAAGAATCTAATAGTCTATCAGAATTGACCTCACAACTACATCGTTGAGTGGGGATGTGATAAACTAATCAAAATGCATTTGTATATCTTTCAATTTTGTAATCAAGTAAGGTGATATAGGTATATTCTTATCCTAGCCACAAATTAATTTTTTATTTTACTAAAGTAAAGATCTTACTCCCTATATTTTTTTATTCTATCTCATTGATTTTCCTTCCGGATTCACAATAAGAATATAAATTTATTTTAATGGTAGATAAGCATTAAAATAATAAGCACAAGAATATAAGAACAACTATGATGATAATTAAATAAATAAAATGAAGAGTCACTCAACAATCATTTAATTAGCTACCATAATCCTAGAACGAGAAGTTTAACTCCACATAGATATTGAGCAATTACAATAAATAATCCAATGAAAAATATCAAAAAAAATAATAAAGGAGAAGAAAAGAACATTTTTAGAAATTAGTCATATCCAAAGAAGCTTTTCATAAGCACCCAACCCATATAACTAGTTGGCGGGGAGGGGGGCTATTTGCCTTTTGAATCAAACAAAGTAAGTATTAGGGGCATTCAATTTTCTTCGGCCTCTACGATGGCTTCTAGATCTATATAGATCAAAACTTATGTAAATTTTAATTTTATGGAATATTTATAGGTGTAGGAAAAATGCTAAATAAATAACAGAGTCCAAAATGGACTAGGATAAATAAAAGGGGACTATACGCAATTGGGGGACAAGGTTGGCAGCCAAATTCCAATTTGAAATTGAAAAGGTCTCTTTTTAATATTTTATTAAATTTATCTCATTAAATTGCCTGCTTGATTTTTTCTATAATCTTCCATATTAAATTTGTTTAGTTCTAAATCTGTTCATTTTTATTTTAATCCTATAGATTAAAATATAATTTTAGGAACAATCCATAAAATTAATGCCCAAAAAGGACAAATAAAAATACTAAATATGAGATAAATAATGACTAAAAATATGTAGTTTTGTCCTAACATCATCTGGGGAGCCTTGCTCGGTGCATTTGGTCCCAGTACCTCATTCCTTCAAGCTTTCGTGATCTTTCTACCTATTGACTTTCGTGGATGAAAGTCTTCTTAGTAGTGGATATTGTAATGAAATTTTAGGTTATACCTATTTATTTATGCATATTTTTAGTGTTTCAATCCTTCACAATAGTTGCAGGTCATTCGTGACTTGTCAGAACTATCGATTTGGTTAGCGAGCAGTTCGTTTGGGGTTCAAGCTCATTTCTCTATTTTGGAGCTTTTGTAGTTAAGGAATTAGTATTGGACCAAGACTCCTAGTATTATTCAAATGAAAATTATGGAAACGCCATCAATTTCAAAACACTAATTTTTGTCAAGGGGGATAGTTAGTTCAAGTTTCAAGGCTTTCATACTCATTTTGAGCTATTTGGTAGATTATGTGAAAAATAGAACTATTGGCGTGGGTCCTACATTTAGTCGAAAAGATCTCCTATAAAAATTTCAACGATTCCATTGAATTTGGAATATTAAATTTGGTATGGTAGCATAGTTCTTTTGCATACACAGTATTTTGAATGAATTTGAGAACCCGATCAAAATCCATTTTTGGACTTAGCAAAATATGGTGCCTGATATCTAGTATGACCACTTTAGTGGTCATGGAGCCATTTTATGGCAAGTTTTAGTCCCCATGAGCCGCTTAAGCAGCCTTGGCCATTAAACTGGGGTCCACTTAAGTGGACATCACTTTAGTGTAAAGATGAACGTGTTAAAGGTACCTGCGCATCACGATAGACTATTTTAGCAGTAGAGGGACCCCTTTAGTGTTAGATGCTTTAGCAGCTGGGCGATCGCTTTAGTGGAACCTGGGGATGGTAAATTCCCTTTCTTCACCCAAATTTTCTCATTTCCTTCACCATTTTTACTCTATTTTGGGATCTCGAAGAAAGAAGAAGTGGAAAATAATCCATTGGAATTTAGGTAAGATAGCCTAATACTCTTTGGTTATTTCCTATTATTTTCCCATTAATTTCTATCCCATTTTATGATACCTTCTTAGGAATTAGATCTTAAATTCCCTAGCTTTAGGTTTTTATTTGGACCTAATTTATGCACCATGTATGCTCAACTTTTGAGCATATATTCCTTCTCTTTTGAGGAACCTCGTGAAAGATTCAATTTTGGATTCTATTTGTGGGCCTTATGAGCTCATTCTTGACCTGATTCTAACCAAATCCTTTATATAGCAATGTGGATCTTATTTTACTTCTAATTTACTGTATATTACTTATTTAATAGCATGGAGACATTCCGGGATCATGGAGCAAAAATGGATGATTTATGGGTGACTCAAGGACTTGTGATTTGGCATCGAGGTAGGCTTTTGTCTACTCTTCTTCATGAGATAGTACGTTTTATATATATATATATATATATTACATGTTAGGTATGAATGTCAAAATATGATTATGGGTAGAACATCATGACTTAGCCTAAACCATGAGTTCGGGAGATAAAAGGATGAATTAACCTTTAAGATGAAATGCTTATTATGCTTATAAGATCCTATTACCCTAGGTTACTAGCATTAGACATAGTTGAGTCTAAGGACTCATTAGTATTAGGTTTACTACATGATTTGCTAGATTATCATGGTTTATCAAATTGTGATATTATGGTTATTTTGGTGATATATTATTAAGTCCAAGATTGTTATTATGATATCAGTTGGACTCTGGGTGAGTGATTTATCCTTGTAAAGGTGTAGCCATAGTCAGTGGATGTTTAGATGCTTATACTAGTTTTTTGGGATACTGATTACGGCATGCATAGATTCATTACATTCATGCTCACTTATTAGTATGATTCCAACTAAAAACATGGTTTTATTATTATTTTCCTAAAAAAGGATTTCTTTTCACTTTTCAATTTTAAATTAAATTCTTTCATTACGAGAATAGTACTACCTTAATGGATTATTTACTAGCTTTTGAAACTAAAAATGCTATTTTAGAGATTTGATCGAGATAGATTCTAGTCCACGGTTTCACTACTACTATTTACTTTGGCCAAGGGATATTCTAACCTTCTACTCTTTGATACTAATTTAGTTTGGGATTTGATCTCGAGTAATATATTTACAGACTTAAACCATTTTAGCCATGATTTAAGTCTATGCATTATTTATATATACATTTTTTCAGTACAAGAAGGAGTACATTGATGATTTGAAATCCTGAATTAAGACTAGGTTAGTGTATATGGGTACTCCCAAACCCTCTATAGTCCTCTTCATTTGTGAGACATCATGCCAGAGAAGAGAGATCAACATATGTCCTGCCTTTGTGAGTTGTGGAGCTGGAGGAGATGTATACAATGGGTTATCTTATGATACTGGGATTGATTATGGTATTATGGATTTACTTTGTACTCATTCTTGCATGTACATTACCTCTCAACAATATATTATTTGGTCCCTATATCTATTATCCTTATGGGGGGAGGAGGTTGTATAGGTATAGGTTATGAGTGTTTTTTATTATGTATTATGTGCTAATTGAACCTTTTGAGTTATGGGTCTCGGTTAATGTATTATTTGTTTAGACTAGCCAGTTACTTTATTGTATTCTTATGGTTAGTTTGTGGAATATGGACTGATACTAAGATTCGAGGTATGATTCTGATTTCTTTCTCTTAAAGTTATTATATTACAGATAATTATCTCTTGTATAAACGTTTGAATTAGGGACCCTAATTATATTAGTACTAGTTCCTCCTATGATTAAGAGGTCTTAAGATATTAGTATGACTACTGTAAGTTGTACCTTTGAGTTAGCATTGTATGCATATACATATATATATATATATATGTTTGTGAGCTATGGTATTACCGTATATCCCTATATTCCTCTTGTTTATTCATATTATATATACGTTCCTTGGTCTTATATACTGATATGATCCTTATTCCATTGTTTATTTGTATATTTCTAGTGATTTATGGTAAAGTGCTTTCGTGGCTGAATAGGGATAAAATAGGATAGATTATACTTATTACCTTTCTAGTTTTATTATGTTAGCTTCTTTAATATTTGGTTGTAGTTTACATTCCTGTTTTTATGTTATCTATATTTGCATTATCTTTGGAGTTTAGTCGATAGTTGCCTACTGAGTATCATCTGTTTGGTATTCATACTACACTTCTGAAGCTTACAGATCATAGTATAAGTTCTCACTATCGTCATGGCCTTCCTTTGTGGAGCAACTATGGATCGGGGATTTAGGGTGAGCTCCTGGTATTTAGAGTAATACTATTCTCCCTCTTCTAGATTAAATAATCTCTATGTTGTATTCAGAGATGGGATGTACCTGTTTATTCATTTGATACTTCTTTTGCATTCTTGTTATATTAGAAGCTCTTATACTTATTTCCCTAAGTTTTGGGACTATCTTATATGTCTTAGTCCTATATTATATTTATTCCACATCTTTCTTTCATTTTTATGAGTAGTCTATTACTAGATGTTTTGAACTATGGGTTGGCTTACCTACTGGTGGGTTATAACATATGCTATTATGCCTGAGAAATCGGATCATGACAAAAGTACATCGAGCAAACTAATACTTCCTAGCATAACATTTTTTAAAAACATGAATTGTGAAGGTTGAGGACCTTGAATTCATAAATATAGGATCTTTAGCATAAAAATGACTTAAAGGGGGTACTTTCAGTAGAAACACCATTAATTGAGATAATGTGAGTATTGTAGAACTAATAAATAGTTAATGACCCTTGGATAATGTTATAGACTTTGAATAAAGATACCTTTGGTATTTTAAGTTTATCTTGCCATTCAATGTTTCCTATTGATGACATATATTCAGTTATTGTCAACGGTGTCCACTAGTGGTATTTTTATGTTACATGGTTCAACAGTTTTTCCTTTGGTTTCTCTTTTATAGCTCCTTACATATTAATTTCTTTGTCAATTTTTCTGCATCCTATGAGAAGAAAATAGTAGTGCTTCTACTTCCACTAATTTTCTTTTTTTACTTTCTTAGATTCTTATTTTTTTCCTTTTCACTTTTTTGCTCAACTTGAAATAGTGTAACTTCTTCTTTCTTGTTTTGTAAGAAAATTTTTAGTTCTGGGCTTCCTGTCTTACTTTTTCCTCTTTGTCTAATGATTTTCTTCTCTCTTAATATTTGTTCACTTTTCTTTAATCTTTTTTTTTGTTCCTGATCTCTTTCTAGTGAGTTCTACTTAAAATTTTTATTCTTAAGTTTCATTTTAAATAGGAATGATAATGTCACATTCTGAAATACAGGAATGATGATACCTACTATAATCCTTTCAATAGGTGTATTACCCCATACTTTTCTTAGCTTAGTTTAGCTCGTAGAGCATGCATAAGAGACTTAGAAACTGAAAATTTAACTAACTCGTACAGCATGCATAAGAGACTTAGAACTTGAAAATTCAACTAAGTGTTGGAGACTTAGCTTTATTTTTTTGACCTCTTAACTTTGAGGAATTTTAAAGTGGCCTTCCTGACTCTGGGACATAAGTTTTTGAGTGAATTCATACTCAGGGGTGTAAGGGAATGTCTCAAGGAAGTTTTAGATTTTTCGGACGAGGATTAAGGCACGTTTTGATTTTAATTCTAGAGCCTCACCATGATTGTGGCGCATTGTGGTTGTATAGTGATGAGGCTCTTAGCGCATTGCAGTGGCCCTCAAATCAGTATTTCAGTTATGAATTTAAATTCCAGAGGGGCAGTCTTGTCTTTTTCCATTGCCCCAATTCATAAAAACACGGGATTTAGCTTCAGTTAGGGCAATATATGCCCCAATTCTCCAATTTTACTCTTAAAAACAAACCCCAATCATTCCCCCAAGTTCAACAATTCCCTTCCTTTCACTTTAAGAAAACTCAAGTATTCAAGCTTCACCATCTAAGAACCTTCAAGAAAGTTGTTCTCTTTCAAGATTAGACATCAAAGGTATGTGTGATGTTCATCTATGGGATCTTTTAACCCATGAATTACAAGAACCTTATTTGATATTAAATTATTAGTTATTATGAAATTTTACATGCTTATGGTGAATTACCTCCATAAAGTTCATACGAATTTTGATTTTGTATTATGTTTACAAGTGTTTTTATGGAATAGGAACTTTAAATGTTAATGATGATATTTTCATGTTAAATCCATAACTTATGGTTTAGTACTGTAATTATATTATTATCACATGATTTACCCATTCCCATATTTAAGTTTATGACTTCCTTGTGTTTGATAAAATGCCAAAGTGATGGATTTTGAATAATGATTTCCTATTATGGTTTCAAAGTTTTCATGTGTCCTTATTGTTATTCTCATTCAGTACTGGGGGTTATGAATACCAAAAATTTAGTTATTTACATAGTTTCAGTATTTACAGAATGGTTTTAGATAAACCAATAATCATTATCATTTAGTCAGTTATTATGATCAGTTGATTGGTTTAGTTAAGATCAGTTCAATCCAGTAATTAGTGTCTTTTAGTTGGGAGTAAATCTTAACACCGAGTGAACATAGGGAGGGCATCTCCTACTTCAGTTAGGCATGAGGCATTTGTCTCCCCTGTCAGTTAGGCATGAGACGTTGGTAGCAGTCCATAAATTCCAGATCTACAACACCACCATAGATTTTGAGGGGTCCCCTGTCAATTAGGTATGATACCCTAGTCCTTTGGGACATTAGATAAGTGGATCTACATAGCCAACATTAGTACCCGTGGCATGGTACTAACACCCTTCCACCTAGGGTTAAAGGTTGGCTCCAATAATAGATCAGGAGCATATCAGTTATAGCTAGCTCCCACAGTCGCATTTTAGTATTCATTACAGAATTTAGTTCAGGTTTGCTAGACCAAAGCATACATTTTATCAATCAACCAGTTGCTAGTATTTCAGTTTACAAATTACTTTAGTATCAAATTATATGCTTGGTCATGCATTCTCAGATTTTACAACTTTCACGAATGTTATGTATCAGCCATCATCTCATGTTACTTAGCCAGTCATTATTTCATGCATATTCAGTTATCTAATGCTATTCATCAAGTCAGTATTTCATGCATATAAAACTATGTATTTTAGCCTAACTTACTCTCATATACCAGTACATTCAAAGCACTGACCGCATACTTTTTTCTCCGTATGATGTGTTATATCGTAAGTTCGGATGCACAATTTCCTTACCGCATTTAGATAAGTTCAAAACTTCAACAACAACAACAATGGTGAGTCCTCATCTTTTGAGGACAAATTTATCTTCATTCAGTATTTCAATCTTTCTTTATTTGAGTTATTTTGGAGTTAGTTGGGGGTTTGTCCCATCAACTCTCCAGTCAGTCAGTTAGATGATTTTTACATATTCAGATAGTTAGTTTATCTGTTGTTTTATCAATCTTTTCAGTATGTTTATAGATGCTCAGATTTATGACTTATCAATATTTTAGTATTTTTAAACCTTATAGCTTCACTCAGTTGTTTTAGCATATGTTCTTCATTATTAGCTGGCTCAGTGCTCATAACATGTACTAGTTCATGGGTTAGCTTATGGTCACTTGTTACCGTAAGTGCCATTGTCGCAATTAGGAGATACCCTTGGGTCATGACAAAACATGGTAATAGAGACTAAGGTTTTACAGTGTCTTAGAGAGTCTGAAAAGCAGCGTTAAGAGTCTTGTGCATGGGTGTAAAGCGCACCACACTTATGGACAAGAGGATACAAAACATTTTAGGAAAAGTTTCCCTTCTTTTAGTATTTATGTCATGCGAGTGAGAATGAGATCTATTTAAACTATCTTTCTAATCTATCCTTTATTTTGTTAAAGAAAATGTCTCCCAGAAAGAATAATGGAAAAAGAAAATGAAATTAGCCTGCACCTCCACTTGTTCAGGAAGATCCCCTAAATGAGCATCTTTCTCATTTCGAATTCAGAGATGCATTCACTACCTTAGCTCACTCAGTAACATCTGAGAATATTTAGCCAGATGCTGCCCCAGCCAATCCAATCGCCAACACAGTTGCAACTAGGATTCCGAATTTTACCTAAATAAACCCTTTTTTGTTTCTGGGATCCAAGTTAGAGGATGATTTACAAGAATTTATTGATATGGTACAGAAGGTGACTAATATTATGGATATCACCTCAAGTAAGAGTGCAGATTTGGTTGCTTACTAGTAGCAACATATAACTCATACATAGTATAAGCAGTGGAAGGAGGATAGGGGAGTTGAAGCAGGGGCTGTAGAGTAGGAGAAGTTTGACACAACCTTTTTAGATTAGTTCTTTCCCTTAAAGTTGAGGGAAGCTATGGTTCTGGAGTTTATTAATTTGAAGTAAGGTAATGTGAGTGTTAAGGAGTATTTGCTTAAATTTACTCAGTTGGCAAGGTATGCTCCTTTGATGGTGGCTGATAATAGATCTAGAAAGAGGAAGTTTGTTTTGGGTGTAGCTAATAGTGTGGTTAAAGAGTGGAGGACTTCTATGTTGATTAAGGAGATGGATATATCTAGGCTTATGGTCCATGCTTAAAATTGAAGAAAAGAAACTTAAGGAGAGAGAGAGAGATAGTAAGAGGGCTAGAACAATTAGCTTTAATTTTTCTCAGCTGAGGTCAGAGGGTGGTAACCATTCTTAATTCCATCAAAATTCTTCAACCCCAGATCTATATTCAGTTAGTGCACCAGTTCCAAAGTTCAGAAATGACAATTGGGATACAGTGCTAGGCTCTAAGTCCCAGGGTAGAGTGAACAACGATCATACTAATTCTCTTTGATAGAAATATGGTAGGAATCATTAGGGTGTTTGTAAAGCTAGTAGTGATGCGTGTTTGGGATGTGGAAAGCCAGGACACAAGATGAGAGAGTGTCTTGTAGTTATGTAGAAGGGTAAGAATGATCGCCAACAGGGATAGACTAACTCTTCAGCAGCGCTAGTAGGTCAATCAAATCAGCAGGGCTCTACTTCTAGTGCCACCAGTGGGCAGCGTTAGAATAGGCATTATGCACTTCAGTCCTGATAGGATCAGGAGAGTTCTCCTGTTGTGGTTACTGGTACGTTACAAGTCTTTCACCTTCGTGTTTATGCTTTGTTAGATCTCGGAGCTTTTATCTCTTTTGTAACCCCCTATATAGTTGTTAACTTTTGTGCCAGTCTCGAATCTCAAGCAGAACCTTTTTTAGTGTCTACCCCAGTAGGTGTCTTTATTGTATCCATGCAGGTATACAGGAACTATTCTATCATAATATCTCTGAAAGTCACCTCAATTGATCTTGTGGAGTTTGAGATGACTGATTTTGATATTATTCTCAGCATGGATTGGCTCCACTCATGCTATGCCATAGTCTATTACATAAACAGAGTTGTTTAGTTTCAGTTTCCCAATAAACTAGTTATTGAATAGAGGGGTAGTACTTCAGTGTTTAGGGGTCAGATTGTTTCATCCTTAAGGTAAGAAAAATGATTTCTAAGGATTGTTTTTACCATCTTGTTCGAGTCAAAGACTCTAGTTATGAGACCCCAAGTCTCAAGTTAGTTTCAGTGGTAAGGGAGTTTCCAGATGTTTTCCCTGAAGATCTTCCCGGTATTCTACCCAAAAGGGAAATTAAATTTGGAATAGGTCTCCTTGCAGATACCTACCCTATCTTTATTTTGCCCTATAGAATGGTTCCAGCTAAGCTTAGGGAGTTAAAAGAATATTTTAAAGATCATTTAGATAAGGGATTCATCAGGCCTAGTATTTCCCCAGGGGGTGCTCCAATCCTTTTCGTGCGTAAGAAAGATAGTTCTCTTTGAATATGCATCGATCACCATCATCTAAACAAAGTCACAATTAAGAATAAATATCCACTCTCTAGGATTGGTGACTTGTTCGACTAACTTCAGGATGCCAGTTATTTTTCTGAGATAGACCTCAGATTCGGCTATCATCAGCTCAGAGTCAGAGAATATGACATTTCAAAAATAACTTTCAGAACTTGGTATGGTCACTTTGAATTTCTAGTTATGTCTTTTGGACTGATGAATGCCCCAACAACTTTCATGGACTTGTTGAACAGAGTGTTTAAGCAGTACTTAGACATGTCCCTCATAGTCTTCACTGATGATATTCTTGTCTACTCCCGCAGTGAAATTAATCATACAGACCATCACAAAATTGTATTGTAGACTCTTAAAGCCCATGAGTTATTTGCCAAATTCAGTAAGTGCAAGTTTTTCCTAAGATCAACAGCTTTTCTTGGCCATATTGTTTTTAGTGATGGCATTCGAGTTGACCCTCAAAAGAACAAAGCAGTAAAAAACTAGCCCAGACCCATCTCTCTATCAAATATCAGGAGTTTCTTAGGTTTGACTGTCTATTACCAAAGATTTGTTGAAGGATTTTTGTCTATTACATCTCTCATATCTCGATTGAAGCTGAAGAAAGTCAAATTTTAGTGGTCATATTCTTGTGAGAAGAGTGTTTAGGAGTTGAAGACTCGACTCACTTCAGCCCCAGTCTTAACTCTGCCAGATGGTTCAGATGGGTTTGTTGTTTGTTATGATGCTTCTAGAGTTGGTCTTGGTTGTGGGTTGATGCAGAGAGGTAAGGTCATAGACTATGCCTCTAGACATCTTAAACCCCATGAAAAGAATTATCCTATCTGTGATCTTGAATTAGAAGACTTTGTTTTTACCTTGAAAATTTGGAGGCATTCTATATATGGGGTGCATATTGATGTGTTCATAGATCACAAAATCTTACAGTATGTGTTTTTGTAGAAAGATTTAAATCCTCATTAGAGAAGGTGGTTAGAGTTGTTAAAAGATTATGATATAAGTATTTTGTATCACCCGAGCAAGGCCAATCCAGTGGCACACGCCCTTAGTAGATTTTCTATGGGTAGTGTTGCTCATGTTGATAATAATAAGAAAAGGTTAGCTCAAAAGGTTCATCAGCTTGCTAGGTTAGGTGTTCAATTTGTTAATTCAGCTGAAGATAGTGTATGGGTTCAGAATAGTTTGGAATCTTCATTGGTTGCCGAAGTGAAGAATAAGAAAGATAGGGATTTCAACTTGGTTAAGTTGAAGAAGTCCATTAGAGATCAGAAGGTAGAGGTTTTCTCCCACAGGGGAGATGGTGTGTTATGATGTTAGGGTTGTTTATGTATGCCATGTGTTGATGGGTTAAGACAATGAATCCTTGCAGAAGTGCATGGTGTGCATTATTTTATTCACCCAAGATCCACTAAGATGTATCATGATTTGCGAGAAATCTATTGGTGGAGCGGAATGAATAGGAATATTGTAGAGTTTGTAGCTAAGTATTCTAACTGTCAGCAGGTTAAGGTTGAATACCAAAGGCCTAATGGTACATTGTAGGAGTTTAGTATTCCTACTTGGAAGTGGGAAGAGGTGAACATGGATTTCACGATGGGTTTGCCTCTTATGCATCATCAATATTATTTGATATGGGTTATTGTAGATAGAATGACCAAATTGGATCATTTCTTGCTAGTTCATACTTCTTATTCAGCCGAGGACTATGACAAGCTCTATGTTAAAGAGTTGGTTAGGTTGCATGGAGTCCCGTTGTCTATAGAGCTTTTCAGAAGGGTCTTGGTAAGAAATTTTATCTCAATATAGCTTTTCATCCTTAGAAAGATGGTCAAGAAGAGAGGACCATTCAGACCTTAGAAGATATTTTAAGGGTATGTGTTCTTGATTTCAAGGGAAGTTGGGATGATCACTTACCTTTGATTAAGTTTGCCAACAATAATAGTTATCACTCTAGTATTCAGATGGCTTCGTTTGAGGCTCTCTATGGAAGAAGATGTAGATATTCTATTGGTTGGTTTTAGGTGGGTGAGGCTACTTTGGTAGGGCTAGATCCAGTGTTTGATGCGATAAAGAAAGTTCAGTTAATCAAGGAGAGGCTTAAGACAACCCAAAGTCATCAAAAATCCTATACAAATGTGAGGAGAAGAGATCTTGAGTTTGAAGTTGGGGATTTTGAGTATTTGAAAATCTCTATGATGAAAAAAGTAAAGAGATTTGGCAAGAAGGGAAAGCTCAGTCCCCAATATGTTGGCCCTTACAGAATCTTGAGCCATTTTGGGAAAGTAGTTTATGAGCTTGAGTTGCTTGTAGATATGGCATTAGTGCATTCAGTGTTCCATGTCTTTTTGTTAAAGATGTTTATTGATGACCCAACTTTTGTAGTCCCTTTATAAAGAATAGATGTTCAGGACAACCTTTCTTACGAAGAAATCCCAATCGAGATCTTAGATCGTTAGATTCGTAGACTAAGAACAAAGAAGTTCCCTTGGTCAAAGTTCTATGGCGAAATTAGTCCGTTGAGGGAGACACTTGGGAAGCAAAAGAAGATATGTGTACCAAGTATCCTCATCTTTTCACTACAAACTCAGACTCAATTTAAGGTAACGGTTTTTCTTAGATTGTCTCTTTTCCTTCTAAGAATCATTCTCATGTCATTTGCATGCATCTAAAAATTCAGTCAGTCATGTATCATGTTTCAGACTCAGTCATGTAATCATTTTTTCAGTCATTCATCCTCTGTATGTAACCTCAGTTCCTCAGTATTCTTAACTTAATCAGTCTCATTCGAGGACGAATGGTCCCAAGATGGAGATATTGTAGTACCCCATACTTTTCTTAGCTTAGTTCAGCTCATAGTGCATGCATAAGAGACTTAAAACCAGAAAATTTAACTAAGTGTTAGGGACGTAGCTATATTTTTTTGACCTCTTAACTTCAAGGATTCTTAAAGTGGCCTTACAGACCTCGATACGTAAATTCTTGAGTTAATTCATGTTCAGGGGTATAAGGGGCAATATCGGGGAAGTTTTAGATTTCTTGGACAAGGATTGAGGTACGTTTGGATTTCAATTCCAGAGCCTTACCACGATTGTGGCGCGTCGTGGTGGTATAGCGATGAGGCTTTTTACGCATCACGGTGGCCCTCAAATTGGCATTCCAGTTATGAATTTAAATCCATGAGGGGAAGTCTTGTCTTTTCCCATTGCCCCAATTTATAATAACACGTGATTTAGCTTCAGTTAGGGCATTATATGCCCAAATCTCCAATTTTACTATTAAAAACAAACCCGAATCATCCCCCCAAGTCCAACAATTCCCTTCCTTTCACTTTAAGAAAACTCAAGAATTTAAGCTTTACCATCCAAGAACTTTTAAGAAAGTTGTTATCTTTCAAGATTTAGGCATCAAAGGTATGTGTGATGTTCATCCATGGGCTCTTTTCACCCATGGGGTCCAAGAACCTATTTTGATATTAAATTATGAGTTATTATGAAATTTTACATGCTTGTGATAAATTACCTCCATAAAGATCATAGGAATTTCAATTTTGTATTGTTTTTACAAGTGTTTTGATGGAATGGGACCTTTACACATTAATGATGATATTTTCATGCTAAATTCATACACATGGTTTAGTACTGTAATTGTGTTATTATCTCATGATTTATCCATTGCCATGTTTAATTTCATGACTTTCTTGTGTTTGATAAAGTGCCAAAGTGATGGATTTTGAATAATGATTTCTCATTATGGTTTCAAAATTTTCATGTGTCCTTACTATTATTCCGTTCAATGCTGGGGGTTATGAATACCCAAAATTTAGCTGTTTACATAGTTTTAGTATTTATAGAATGGTTTTAGATAAACCATAATCATTATCATTTCATTAGTTATTATAATCAGTTGATTGGTTCAGTTAAGATCAGTTCAGTCCAATAATCAGTTTCTTTCAGTTTTGAGTAAATCTTAGCATCGAGTGAACATAGGGATGACATCTCCCCCATCAGTTAGGCATGAGGCATTTGTCTCCCCCGTTAGTTAGGCATGAGGCATTTGACTCCCCTGTTAGTTAGGCATGAGACTTTGGTAGCAACCCCTAAGTTTCAGACCTACAACACCACCGTAGATTTTGAAGGGTCCCCCGTCAGTTAGGCATGACACCTTAGTCCTTGGGGACTTCAGATTAGTTGATCCACATAGCCAGCGCTAGTACCCGTGGAATGGTACCAACATTTTTCCACCTGGGGTTATAGGTTGGACCCCAAGAATAGATTTGTGGAATGTTGGTAATAGCTTGCTCCCACAGTCACATTTCAGTATTTAATACAAAATTCAGTCCAGGTTTGCTTGACCATAGAATATAGTTTATCAGTCAATCAGTTACTAGTATTTCAGTATTTCAGTTTACAAACTACTTTAGTGTCAGATTACATGCTTGGTCATGCATTCTCAGATTTTACAGTTTTTCACACATGTTATGTATAAGTCATTATCTCATGTTACTCATCCAGTCATTATTTCATGCATATTCAATTATTTCATGCTATTCAGCCTATCGGTATTTCATGCATATGAATCTATGCATTTCAGCCTAACCTTATCTCATATACCAGTACATTCAAAGTACTAATCGCATACTTTCTGTGCGCTATGATGTCTTATATCATAGGTTCAGACGTATAGTTTCCTCAACGTTCTTAGATAAGTTTAGCACATCAAAAACAACAATAGTGGTGAGTCCTCATCTTTCAACGATAAATTTATCTTCATTCAGTATTTTAGTCTTTCTTTATTTGAGTTAGTTTGGAGTTAGTTGGGGGTTTGTCTTGTCAACTCCCCAATCAATCAGTTAGAGGATTTTCATATATTCAGACAGTTAGTCAGTTTATCAGTTGTTTTATTAGTATTTTTAGTATGTTTTTAGATGCTCATATTTATGACTTATCAGTAATTCAGTATTTTTAAACCTTATGGCTTTACACAGTTGTTTCCGCGTATGTTGTTCATTATCAGCTGACTTAGTGCTTATAGTAGGTGGCAATTTATGGGTTAGCTTATGGTCACTTATGATCGTAAGCACTGTTGTCGCGACTAGGGGGTAGCCTCGGGTTATGAAAATAGATAAGTAAACCCCAAGTCATATACAGAAAGTGATAGCCAATAGATAAAAAGAACCAGAAATGAGAATAACAGGTCACTACGTATAAATACATACGTACTAGGCATAAAAATATACAAAATTGGGCCTTATAAAAACTGGAAAGACAAAACGTACAATAATATCCAACCCTTGACTTATTAGTACAAGAGCCTATAAGTACTGAAATAAGTGCTACATTAATATCCATCATTACAAAATGCTCCAAATACATATACAAAAATACATGAAGGATATGAGTAAGCATTCGGATGCCAAGTGCTCACCACAAATCCAATTAAGGGACCCCCAAATGAGCAATTTAGCAGGAGGAAGAATCATACTAGAATCTGTATTAGAAAAAGATGCAGAAGTGTATTATGAGAATCAAAACATATGGTACCTATTATATACCGATGAGCTTAGAAGTTTATATAAAGCTTGATTGATATGCAAGAAAATCTATGCAAAAGAACTAATCTAGCAACTAAAGGATAACGGAGAATCACTGAAGATAGTAGCAATAATATACATGACATATATATATATATATGGTAATATAGTTTAATATGATATAATGCAGTGCAACATATGGCGGGTGTAGAAAAGTAAACCTTCTCGGCAATACCTCAAGCTCCTCTCTCTCTCTCAGCATGTACAATGCAAAAAAGTAACATAAAATACAAAATATATACCTTGGAACTTTCAAAATGCTTCTCAAACTCACTCATCTCTCTGGCAGAAATAAAAGAAGTTAAATGGAGAAATGGACCAAAAAAAGTCCCTGATCTGAATTTAAAGAAGTGCAATTTTTCTAGTTTAAGAATCTATGATAAAATGTTATAACTCCTTTTAAAAATTCCAATATGTTGTAAAAGAGTGGAAATATTTTTAAAATGATAAACTCGTGATATAAATGATATAAATTTTTCATCATAAAAAGCATCTTCAACCACTAGGAAGGATGGAACGATCCTCTTTCTTTTTAAACCCCAAAATAGTATTTTCTTTTGAATTGCATGACAAAACATCTATAAATATGAATGCGGTATGTATTACAATTCAAGTATAAATATGTATGCATATACATAAATATAGGTTTTCACAAAAAGGGTAAATCACCCTCCAGGACAAAGTAGCAATAACTAGGGTTTGTCTAACATTGTCCCACGTTCTTGAGCAAATATAACAAGAAAATATAAAATATAAATAAAACATAAATATTAACGAGTAAATTAATACTTCCAAGCATAAATTTATTACTTCAAAACATGAATTGTCGTGTTTGGGAACCTTGAGTTCAATAAAGATGGGTCCTTTAGCATAAAAATGACTTAAAAGGGGGTAATTGGAGTAAAAACACCAATAACTAAGATAATGTGAGTATTATGGAACTAATAAATGACTAAATGATCCTTCAAATAATTTTATATACCGTGAATATGGATACCTTTGGTATTTTAAGTTTATGTTGCCAATCAATGTATTGATGAAATGTATTCAGTTATTGTCATAGGTGGTCCACTTGTGTTGTTTTTATGTGACCAGGTGCAAAAGTTTTTCCTTGGGTTTCAATTTTATAGCTCCTTATATATTAATTCCTTTATCAATTTTTCTGCATATCTAATGAAGAAAATAGTATGCCTCTGCTTTCATTAATTTTCCTTTTTACTAGCTTAGATTCTTATTTTTTTCTTTTTATTTTTTTGCTCAACTTGAAATTGTGGAACTTCTTCTTCATTTTTTTTGTAAGTAAATTTTTAGTTCTAGGCTTTCTCATCTTGCTTTTTTCCTCTTTCTCTAATGGTTTGTTCACTTCTCTTTAATCTTTTTCTGTTCTTGATCTCTCTTTCTAGTGAGTTCTTTTTCCAATTTTTTTGCTTAATTATTTATTTTGAATGGGAATGATAATGTCACAATCTAAAATTGGGCCATAATGACATCTACTATAATTCTTCCAATAGGTAAGTCAACCCTAAGTCATATATAGAAAGTGATAGCCAAAATATTAAAAAAAGTAGTAATGAGAACAATGGGTCATTATGTATAGATACATACGTAACAGGTACAAAAATATTTAAAATTAGGCCCTATAAAAACTGAAAAGACAAAACATACAATAATATCCAGCCCCTGACTTACTAGTACAAGAGCCTCTAAGTACTAAAATAAGTGCTACATTAATATTCATCATTACAAAATGCTCCAAATACATATACAAAAATATAGGATGGATATGAGTAAGCATCCGGATGCTAAGTGCTCACCACAATTCCAAGTAAAGGACTCCTAAACAAGCAGAATCAGTGGGAGGTAGACTTGTACTAAAATTTGCATCAGATAAAAAATGCAGATGTGTAATATGAGAATCATAACATATGGTACCTAGTATATACTGATTGAGATTAGAAGTTTATATAAAGAATAATTGACATGCAATAAAATCTATAGAAGAAAACTAATTTAGCAATTAAAGAACAACAGAGAATAACTGACGATGATAGAAATAATATACATGAAATATATATATATATATATATATATATATATATATATATATATATATATATATATATATAGTGCAATATGAGATAATGTAGTGCAACATGTGGCGGGTGTAGAAAAGTAAACCTGCCCGTTAATACCTCAAGCCCTCCCTCTTTCAGCATATACAATACAAAAAAGTAATATAACATAAGAAATATATACTTTGGGAATTCATCTATCTAGTAGAAATAAAAGAAGGTAGATGGAGAAATAGACCAAAAAATTTCTGACTTAAATTTAAAGTAGTGCAATCTTTCTAGTTTAAAAATCTATGATAAAATGTTATAACTCCTTTTAAAAATCCCAAATTAGTAGTAAAATAGTAAAAATATTTCTAGAATGATAAACTCATGATAGAAATTATATAAATATTTCATCATATAAAGTGCCTTCAACTAATAGTAAGGATGGAACGATCCTCTTTCTTTATAAATCCAAACAAAATAGTATTTTCTTTTGAATCGTACCACAAAACATGTATATTTGTTAATGAGTGTATGTATTGCCATGGAAGAATAAATATGTATGCATATACATTAAGGTAGGTAACAAAAATAGGGTAATTCACCCTCCAAGACAAACTAGCAATAACCTAGGGTTTGTCTAACATAGTTCCACAGCCTCGAGCCCATATTTTCAAAATATAAAAGGAAAATACAAAGTAGAAATACAACATAAAATTAAACAAGTAAAATAATAATTCCTAGCATGAATTTATTGTTCTAAAACATTAACTATGGCGGTTGGGGACCCCAAGTTCAATAAATGTGGGACCTTTTACATAAAATGACTTAAAATGAGGTAATTAGAGTTGAAACTCCATTAATTGAGATAATGTGAGTATTTTAGAATTATTGAATGGTTGAATGTCCCTTGAATAATGTTATGGATCATGAATAAATATATAATTAGTGCATTTAAATTTCTAAAGCATTTATGTAAAGAGTAAATAGTTAATTACTCTTACTTGTTTATTAGATGTTGAACGTTCCATGTCCTGAATGAAAGGCAATAGAATCTATGGTGTAGTTGTCTTATTTTAGGGTCTTCGATCAAGGTAGGTTATGGTTTATGAGTATTATATTGTGGCTATTAAATGTGTACATAATATAGATTTGACAGGAGAATTATGATTAGGCGTATGGATATGACATTTGAATGGATAAAAATATGGTGTATTTGTAATAAAGATCTAAATATGTGTTAATATGTTAATGTATGAATTATTAATGGATTTTGTTGTTTTTATGACTTTCTTGATGAATTTTAGTGTGAATTATGTGAATGAGGGTAGAGACAGGGAGATCAAGTAAGCTTATAATCTAAAAATTCGGATTAAATACATTAAAAATGGTGACTCGATATTGGGCATGACTTGAATATGTAAGTACTCTACTGTAAAAGCTTATAAGGGAATATGTTGTCACAACTTAATGAACCTAAAGACAAGTTGGCTAAGTTTTAGGGAGTAATTTTTGTAAAGGTGGCATAACTAAATTATACTCATAAGTTGAATGGAGTTGAATAGTTGAATAATTGGCTAATGAAGTGGTGTCTTAAATCTAGTAATAACTTGAATTTAAAGTTACTATTTAATAATTGAATCCATAGGTATTGGTATGAATAAAAAGGATCGATTTGGTGAATAAATTTATTTATGTTGGATTAGAGTATAAAGTCAGTTTGGTTGAATCTGCACTCCTAAATTAAATGATTGTTGATTGATTTTTTGACATGTTGGTTATTATTGATTGTGGTTATTTATTCTTGAATAAATAAGTTGTGGATTGGTATTCAAACACACTTGTAATTGCTAAAGACGATTGATAATACTTGAATTAATAATTATTGATTGGTCTTCAGACATAACTTATGGTTGATTGGTTGTTTATTTGATAAGTCTTGAATGAATAACCTAATGAATCTTAAAGTTGAATTCAAATATATTATGATTGAAAGGTATATGTATGTATAGCAAATTAGTTGTGTCATTTTGATAAATAGTAGAGTGATGAATCATATTATGATAAGTTGAGAAATGTAAGGGATAAATATAAATCTTCTTGTTATAAGTGGCTCGTGTTTGAGGTAAGGTTTTGTAATGACCCTTTAGGTTATTTCTTCATTTTTGTATATTTTTTGTCTTTTGAGCTTCCCTATAACTACCCTAGATTATTTATGACTTATTTGGACCATGGTTTGGTTTTCTGGCAGTTCATTTGGATTTTAAGCCACTTTTCTAGTTTTGAAGATTTTAAAGTTGATAAATTGGTCTGTCGTTAAAATTTTTAGTAAACGAACTCGAGCAAGGATTTCAACAATACTATTAGATTTAAAATATTGATTTTGGGTTAGAAAGACCTTTGGTTTAGGTGTATAGTCTTTTAGACTCGTTTTAGTCTGTTGGTTGATTTTTAGTGAAAATAAAAAGAATGGTGTAAGGTCCACATTTTGTTGAAATTACCTCCATTGAGAGTTTTGTTGATTCAATTAAGTTTAGAATGTTATTTTTAGTAGGGTAGAATATCTTGTTTTCATTCATAAATTTTCAACAGTTTTGTGGACTCATTCGGAGTCATTTTTTGACTCTAAGTTTTGTTGATATTGCAACAACTAGTGTAGTGAAAAATGCCTTGCACGTATATAATGAAACGACCCGAAACCAGGCCTTGTCGTATGGGAATCTCGAGCCCAACAAGGACCGGAGATCATCTCTTTAACCTAACCAAACCATCAAATCAATCCACAAGTGTCGGATGAACTCCGAACATATTATCAAGATACAGAAACAAGATTAATAATCATGACTTAAGAACGTCTAATCATTCCATTAATGTCATCGTATAAACCAACATACCTAAGTCCACTGTAATCCACAAAGCCTCTACAAATCCAATGTCTAAAATATGTCGGGACATGCCTCCGACAATAGCCAAAACCAAGTCTAAAACAAGTCTATGACATACGATAGAAAGACCATAAAATATATGCCTTCCAAAGTATGGAAACACACCACTTAAATGTCAACAAACAAACTGCTCGAACACCTAAATCACTGCATAGGAAGAGAATAAGAAGCTTCGGCCCCTGTGTCACGTGGGGATAGAGCGTTTGGAGATGGTTAGCGGTTGGAGCGCCAACATGTAACTCAAGGGTAAGGATAAAGTTGTGCCATTATAAAAATCCAAGTCCAACCATCATAAGAAACCACATTCATATAAATAGGCACATATATATATATATTTACATTAAGTACCGGGAAAGGGAATAAGGCCTTAGCACATATCTCGAAACATCCAATCATGAAAAATGAAGTGGAGAACACTAACCTTCCACGTGCGTAGCTTAGGAAGTTTGAACTTCCTAATTATATTAAGCAAGAGGACTCTAACCTCAAGACGTCTTATGAAGCATGTGGACTCTAACAAAAAGCCATTTTATTGGGCAAGGGACTCTAACCTCAAGACGTTTTATTAGGCAAGGGAATCTAACCACAAGCCATTTCATTAGGCAAAGGATTTTAACCTCAAGCCATTTCATTAGTCAAGGGAATCTAACCTCAAGCCATGGTGACCATTATTAGTCGATAATTGGACTCTAACCCTTTGTCCATGCATTAACATCTATTCAATTCAACGCTCGAGATTCAAGCCATTAAGGCTATTATTCAACACCACACATAAACACAAGCTCTTCATGAACGATTTATCAATCAATCACTTTAATATGCCAATACCTTAGTTACAACCACCATTCAAGTCAAATTTTTGTCATCAAGACCCATACAACACCATTCATTATTCATTAACATTCTCGTACCAAACTTTAGTTCAAACACAATTCAAATTCAAGTTTAGGGACTCTAACCCCATTCAACAAATCAAACCACCAAGGTTACTAATTGACTAATTACATGGCTAACAAGGCCTTTACAAAGTCATTTACCAAGCATCTTTACTCATTAAGCCATTACCTTAGCGTAAAACACTATTTAAGATAAAACTAGTTATTTGTCTTAAAAATTTTCACAAACACCTTGAGGTCATACCTTTACCATTACCAAAACCCAAGCGAAAACCATAAAGATTTGGGTTACTCATGACCATTTGTTAAACCACAATAAAAAATAACCCACATGTGCAAACCATCACCAAAAGCATGTGTAAACACAAATTGAACAAGAGTAAACAATACCCATCACTATGCATCAAAAACCCTTAATATTTGATTTCAAAATCAACCATTCAACAATCAAATCAATGTTTAAAACACATGATATTTGAGAAATAACAAAGAGGGAAGAGTCACATTCCTTATACAAGATGATTCACGGAGAGATTATTGGTCTTCAAGCCCCTAGATGGATTTTTGAAACCCTAGCTTCCAATCTTATTGAAGAGGTTTTGGGGAGTGTTTTGGAATGATCTTGCTTTTGTGCGGAATGAAAGGCCAAACAATGTTATAAGTTGTGGGTCATAAGGGTTTAGGGGTGCGAAATGTCTAGAATTCCCTCAGCTTAAAATCTAAAAATTGCACCTAGTAGAGTACGACTCACTCCCATAACCCAGACCCTAGGGTATGAGTGGTGCCCTAACTCGTACCCTAGGCCTCACCTTGGATCTCTAATTTACCAAACATAAGACCATCATGCATAACTCATATCTTAAGGTACGAGTAGTACCATACAAACCGTACCTAAGATAGTGTTCACTATACCAAGCATAACATATCATACGACTTGATATCTTACGACTAATACCCAATCATACGACTTAGAAGAGGATAAACCATACCTTGGACAGAATGTAACCCCCACTACACTTCCAAACTTATGATTGATAGGACACTAAATTGTATCCTAGGGTAGGAATAGTACCCATGAGTCGTACCTTGCCCAGAAACTTCAACTAAGGGAATTTTGCTAAGGGTTCAAAGCCAAGGTGTTTCAATTCTCCCCCACTTGATTAATCGTCCTCGAATGATAGGTAAGACAAGCACAAACACGAGTTAACATATCATAACACTTCAAACTAACCTTTCACTAAGTTAGAAAACAAAGACATACAAAAAGGATACAACACTTTCCATGATCATTATCACTCAACTATTCATTCAATTGACTTTAGGACTCGAACCCATTATCTATCAAAACACTGGCTCAATTCAAAGTTTAGGGACTTGAACCCTTTGTCTATCAAAGACATAGATAAAGTTAAGAAGATTAACACATACCTTTAGCACGAGTTTCCAAAATGAAAAGCAAATTTTGATACTTGCACTTTACGTCCTCTTTCGCCTCCCAAGTACCTTCCTTGAAATTTTTATTCCGCCATAGAACCTTTACTGAAGCCACCCCTTTCATTTGCAACCGGTGAACTTGACAATATAAGATCTTCATCGGGACCTCCTTATTGGACAAAGAGTCCAAAATACCAACATCCTCCAAAGGATCAACCAATGAAGGATCACCTATAAATATCAACAACATAGACACATTGAATATCGGATGGATGGAGGGAAACTCCAAATCATAGGCAACATTTCCAACCCTCTTTAAAATCAAATATAGACCAACATACCTGGGTCTAAGCTTCTTCTTATTTACAAATTGCATCACTCCCTTCATGGGAGATACCTTCAAGAATACCCAATCACCAACATCAAACTCAAAATCACTCTGCCTCAAATTCACATAGGACTTTTGGTAGCTTTGAGCTGCTTTCAACCTATCACGAATTACTTTCACCTTATCCAAGGCTTGGTGAACCAAATAGGGGCCAAAAAACTTTCCCTCACTAACTTCATAGCATCCAATAAGAGAATGAAATCCCTTACCATACAACACCTCAAAAGAATCCATACCAATGCTAGAATGATAACTATTGTTATAGGAAAATTCAATCACAGGAAAATGGTAGTACCAAATACCATCATAATCCATCACCAAGCATGGAGCAGATCTTCCAATGATTGAATAGTCCTTTTTGCTTGTCCATCCATCTACGGGTGGAAAGCGGTACTAAGGCACACCTTAGTTCTCGAACCATTCTAAAATGACTTCCAAAAATAAGATAAAAATGGAGTACCACAATTTGAGATGATAGAAATTAGAGCACTATGCAACTTCACAATCTCTACAAGATACAACTTAGCATAATCCTCCTCTGAATAACTAGTCTTTACCAGCAAGAAATAAGTGGACTTGGTCATCCTATCCATAATGACCCAAATAGAATCACACCAATTCTAAGATCGGGGAAGACCGATGAAGAAATCTATATTAATCACTTCCCACTTCCATTTAGGAAACTCTATCTCTTGGTACAACCCACTGAGCCTCAAGTGCTCAACTTTCACTTATTAACACACCATACAGTTAGCCACAAAGCGAGCAACATCTCGCTTAATATTATTCCACCAATAAAACTCCTTAAGTTCATGATACATTTTCATAGAACCGGGATGAATAGCATAGCGAGATCCATGAGCTTCGGCCAAAATCCTTTCCCTCAATCCATCATCATCGGGAACACATAACCTACCTTGGCATCTCAAGATACCATTACCACCAATCGTAAAATCAACAACCTTTTATTGAACCACATTACTCTTAATCTTCATCAAATCAAAATCCAACATTTGTTTTTCCTTTATGTTAACAACAAGAGACAACTGTGATACCTGATGCACAAGTATGCCACCATCCTTAGAGTTTGTTAGACAAACTCTAAGATTATCCTAACGATGAATGTCCTTTACCAACTCGTGCTTATCTTCATCCACATGATCTAAAATATCCATGGATAACCTGGTAAGAGCATCAACAACTATGTTATCTTTACCTGGATGGTATGAAGACTCATATAATAGTCTTTTAGCAACTTAAGCCATCTTCTTTGTCTGAGATTCAACTCTTTTTGAGTAAACACACACTAAAGGCCTTTATGATCAAAAAATATGTCAACATGAACCCAATAAAGATAGTGACGCCAAATATTTAAATGAAATACCATGGATAACAAATCCAAGTCATGAATAAGGTAGTTCTTCTCATGAACTTTCAATTGCCTAGAAGTATAAGACACCACCCTATAATGTTGCATTAATAGACAATCGATCCCAATACGAGAAGCATCATAATACACTAAAAATCCATCATTACCCTCGGGCAAGGTCAAAATTAGAGCCAAAGTAAATTTATCCTTCAACTTCTCAAAACTACCCTCACACGTATCCGACCATAAGAACTTGACCTTTTTCTAGATCCACATAATTAGTGGAGCGACTATCATAAAAAAATATTCCATAAATATCCTATATTATCTGGTTAGACCCAAGAAACTCCGAATATCAGTTAGAGTCGCATGTCTAGGTCACTTCTTAACGGCCACAACCTTTAGTGATTCCAACATGATCCCTTAACTTGAGATAACATGACCAAGGAAAGTCACATCCTTCAACCGAAACTCACACTTTGAGACCTTTGCATACAAACAATGATCCATTAATGTTTGCAACACAACATGAATGTAATCAGCATAATCCGCCTCACTCTTCGAATAGACCAAAATGTCATTTAATGAAGACAGTGACAAAAAAATATAGAGACGGTCAAACAACCCTATTTATCAAGTCCATGAATTCTCCCGGGGCTTTGGTCAACCCAAAAGACATAACTAGGAACTCATAGTGACCATACCGGGTCCTAAATGCAGTCTTAGGGATATCTGCTTTCCTAATCTTAAGTTGATGATAGCCCAACCTAAGATCAATCTTAGAGAAATACTTCACACCTTGAAGTTGATCAAATAAATCATCGATCCTAGGAAAATGATACTTATTCTTTATCATTACCTTATTCAATTAATGATAATCAATGTATATTCAAAGGGAACCATCCTTTTTACGTACAAACAACACGGGATCACCCCAAGGAGACACTCTAGAATGGATAAAACCTTATCTAAGAGATCCTTCAACTGGTCCTTAAGCTTTTTCAACTCTGCCGGAGCCATTTTGTAAGGAGAAATAGAAATTGGATGAGTGTTCGGAATAGGATCAATCCCAAAGTCAATTTCCCTATTAGGATAAATATCGAGAAGGTCATCGACAATTGACCTCGAGAAACTTACTAACCATGGGAACAGATTCTATAGAAGGACTTTAAGAGTTAGAATCTTTAACTCGAACTAAATTATACAAACATCCTTTAGAAATCAACTTTTGAGCTCTAAGATATGAGATAAACCTCCCCTTAGGAACTAAACAACCCATTTCCCATACAATGACTGGCTCATTAGGGAATTTAAACATGACAATACAAGTCTGACAGTCTAAGGAAGCATAACATGAATGCAACCAATCCATTCACAAAATAACATCAAAATCAACCATGCCCAACTCTATTAAGTCTATAAGAGTTTCTTTACTACCAACAACTACGACACCCCCTATAGACTCTCTTAACAGCCATAGAGTCTCCTATTGAGGTATAAATAGAAAAAGGAACTAATAGACACTTAGGACCAAAACCAAAATACACAGCCACAAGTAGGGTCACATAAAAGAGAGAGAGAGAACCATGGATCAAGTAAACAATATATATCATAGGAGAAAAGTTTCAATACACCCATAACCATATTGAGAGATGCCTCAGACTCCTAGTGAGACACAAGAGCATATAAATAATTCCAGCCAATGCTGGTACCAGAAATTGAAGCAAAAACAAAAGCAGCACCCTTCGGTGCAAGAGCAAATGAAGTAGAAATAGGGGCCCTATTGGCCTAAGAAGCCACTAAAGAAGGGCACTCTCATTACATGTGCCTAATCTAACCACATCTAAAATAACTATTTGTTCTCTTCTCACATTGGCCATGATGATGCTGACTACAAAATCTACAAGAAGGGTACAATGGAGATGACTTAGCCCCACTATTTGAGATTGGGCACCTTATGCTAGAACTCATCATCAAATTAAGACAGACGATTGACTAATGGCATTGGGTAAAAAGCATTAACCAAGGAGAAAGAACCAAAAATCCCCCACTTCTTCCTTGGTATTTACCACTATCTCTACCACTTTGCTCAGAAGGCCAAAATTTCTTTACTTTCCTTTCATTAAACTCAACCTATTTCTTTTTCTCTTTCTCTACTTGTTGCATATACACAACCAATCTAGAGATGTCTATGTTTTTGATCTATAAAGCTGCCTTGCTTTTAAGGACTAACTTATGAGACAATCTCGAGGTGAAATTCCTCATCAGAGCCCTTATATCCAACACTATCTCTGGAGCATACCTAGAAAATAGATGGAATTTCAAGGCATAATCTTTGACTAACATCCTTCCTTAATTCAGATTAACAAACTCCTCTTTCTTTGCTTCCCCTAACTCTTGAGAAAAGAAGCATTCCAAAAATGCATTAGTGAAATCCATCCATAAGGATGACTCATCAACATCACCCTTTATTAGATCCCACTATTCATACCACTGGTACACCACATCCTTCATCTGAACAGCCACAAACTCTGCCCTTTCCATATTAAAGGCATGTATAACTTTGACAATCTTTTCTATCTCATCCAGAAAACATTAACACTAGTATTCAGAGAACTCAACCTCATGAACTGGCTAACCCTTGTGGCCTAGGAAGATGGAGTAACAGAAGCACCACGCTCAGCTTGAGAAGCCACTAACTGAGCAATCATATGAATCGACTAACAAAACTCAACATTCATCACGTCAGCTTGAGGAACTAGAGGAGGACTACAGGGAATCGATCGAGCTATAAAACCATTAAAAATTGGATCCTTAGACTATGTATGGACTCCATAAGTAGAGTAAGTCCTATCAATATCGTCCTTAGTTGGGATAGAAGAGTTTCCCTGAGCTTTAAATCGTCGAGGAGGCATGATCTAAAAATAAGCAAAAAGAAATCAGAAGAATCCAAGACCTTAGACTCTATGGCTCAAAATAAGACAACAAGAAAGTGAATCATTCTTAAATGCCTTGTAGCCTCTCTCTTATAAGTGTGGCATGCTACATACCTATAAAAAACTCTATTTGACATGACTTTATGGACACCCAACTGGCCATGAACCTAGGCTCTGACACCAACTTGACATAACCCAAAATCGGGCCTTATTGTATGGGCATCTCAAGCCTAACAAGGATCAAATAATGCCCCATCAACCTAAAAAATCCATCACGTCAATTCACAAGTGTTGGATGAACAATAAACATATTATAAAGATAGCAGAAACAAGATTAATAATCATGACTTAAGAACATCTAATCATTTTATTAATGTCATCATACCAAGCAACATATCCAAGTCCATAGTTATCCATAAAGCCTCTACAAATCCAATATCTAAAATATGTCGGGACATGCCCCCGACAATAGACAAAACCAAGTCTAAAACTAGTCTATGACATAAAATAGAAAGATCATGAAATGTATGCCTTCCAAAGTATGGAAGATCACCACTTCAAAGTCAGCACATAAACCGGTCGAACACCTAATAATTATGCATGAAGAAAAGAAGAAGCTTCGGCCCCCATATCGCATAGGGACACAACGTCCAAAGATGGTTAGCAGTTGGAGCGCTAGCATGTAACACAAGGGTAAGGATAAAATAGTTCAATTATTCAAATCCAAGTTAAATCATCTTAAGCAACCACATTTATATATATTAGCATACACATATATATACTTCAAGTATCGAGAAAGGGAACAAATCCTTAAAAGCATTCTCAAAATATTGAATCAAGAAATATAAAGTGGTGGACTCTAACCTTCCATGCATGTAGATTAGCAAGTTTGAACTTCCCAGTTATATTAAGGAAGAGGACTCTAACCTTAAGCCGTCTTACGAAGCATCTGGACTCTAACCATAAGCCTTTTTATTGGGCAAGGGACTCTAACGTCAACATGTTTTATTGGGTAAGAGACTCTATCCTGAAGCCGCTTTATTAGGCAAGGGACTCAAACCTTTAGCCATTTTATTAGGAACTCTAACCCTAAGCCATTTCATTAGGCAAGAAACTCTAACCCCAAGCCATTCAATTAAGAAAGAGACTCTAAACTTAAGCTATGGCCCCCATTATTATTCGATATTTGTACTCTAACCCTTTGTCCATGCATTAACATCCATTCAATTCAACTCTTGAGTACTCTAACCCACTTAGACAATTCAAGCCATCAAGGTTACAATTCAACACCACACATGTCCACAAGGTCATCAAGAACCATTTATCAATAAATAACTTTAATAGGCCAATACCTTAGTTAAAACCACCATTCAAGTCAAATCATTGTCATCAACACCCATACAACACCATTTATTCTTTATTAGCATTCTTGTACCAAACTTTAGGTCAAACATAATTCAAATTCAAGTTTAGGGACTCTAACCTCATTTAACAAATTAAACCACCAAGGTTACCAATTGAATCTTTATATGGCTAACAAGGCCTTTACAAAGTCATTTACCAAGCATCTTTACTCATTAAGCCATTGCCTAAGCTTAAAACACTATTTAACATAAAACTAGTTATTTGTCTTAGAAATTTTCACAAACACCTTAAGGGCATACGATTATCATTACCGAAACCCAAGAGAAAAATACAAAGATTTGGGTTACTCATGAACCATTTGTTAAACCACAATCAACAAGCACCCATATGTGTAAACACATATTTGAACAAGAGTAAAATAATACCCATAACTATGCATTAAAACCCTTAATATTTGATTTCAAAACCCACCATTAAGGAATCAAATAATTGTTTAAAATACATGATATTTGAGAAATAAAAAAGAGTGAAGAGTCACATGCCTTATACAAAATTCACAGAGAGATTTTTGGTCTTTAAGCCTCTAGATGGCCTCTTTGAAACCCTAACATCCAATCATATAGAAGAAGTTTTGGGGAGTGTTTTGGAATGATCTTGTTTTTATGAAGAATGAAAGGATAAATAATGTTATAACTTTGTGGGTCATAAGGGTTTAGGGGTGGGAAATGTCTAAGATGCCCTTAGCTTAAAAGCTAGAAATTGCACCCAGAAGGGTACGACTCACCCCCTTGACCCGTACCCTAGGGTACGAGTGGTACCCTTACTCATACCCTAGTCCTTACCATAGAACTCTATTCTGCCCAACATATGGCCATGCATGCATAACTCATATCCTAAGGTACGAGTAGTACCATACAAACCGTACCTAAGACAGTTTCCACTACACCAAGCTTAACACATCATACAACTGTAACATCTTACGACAGTACCCAATCATATAACTAGGGAAAGGATAAACCATACCTTGGATAGAATGTACCCTTACTACATTGCCTAACTTATGAGTGAGAGGATACAAAACTGTATCCTAGGGTACAATTAGTACCTATTAATCGTACCTCGCCCAGAAACTTCAACTAAGAGAATTTTTCTAAGGGTTGAACGGGAAGGTATTTCACATAAACTCCCTCTTCATATACATAGAACAATTCTCGGGTAGTTTATAACGTTGTCTTCTCTATTTCTAAAACATTTTCAAGGAATTTTCCTTCATTTTAAGCTTGAGAATTAAAGGGGAATTACTATATCTAGTTGAGGTATGCTACTGATACCCTCATTGAGCAATTTCCCACTTTTAGTAATTTCAAATTTTCCCTAATTTCTATTAAATTCCTTTTTTGAAACACTTTTTTATTAACCTTTTGGATCTGTTATTTGGGCTCCAATATTTCTTGATTTTGAGCATATATATCTAGTCCAACATAAAACATAATTGAGGGTTCAATTTTTAGATTATGTAAGAAGGCTCCACAAAGTGATCTTTAACTCAATTTTTAGCCCAACATGTAAAATTGTAATATTTTTTTACTCATACTATAATATGTATCATGTTTTTCATAGCGGTATGGATTTTTTAGATCAAGCAAAGGGGACAAGCAACTTATAGTTGGTCCAAGGCTATTGTTCGATTTTGAGTTAGTCTATAGTCTACTCCCTTATAGACTTTACTTGATGATACTATGTATGACATAAATTTCATGTACAGTAGGGGATTATGTGAAAGACTTAAGATTATATTATAATTTTTTCCTTCCTTGGCCTTCTATGGGAATCTTATAGTAGAATATTAGCTTGAGCCTTAGTTTAGAATGTCTACTTTAAGGTTAGGATTAGGTTAGGAATACTTATATGCTTGTTGTGATATTAGGATTAGTTTGCAATCCTTATCATAGGTTGGGGTATTCCTCGATCGATTCATATTAGTACCATGGTTACTCTCATTTGCTTTTGTCCAGACTTATTTTTCCATATTTAGTTTATGTACTGTGCTATATGTTAGTGGGCCTGAGGCCATGGATACGACTAATTTAGATTCTAGCTTAGTGTTCCTTGCTCTAGGAATCTTGGTGATATTGTCCATGTATCCTTGAACAATTATACCATTATTGTTAATATACTAATGATAGAATACAAACATTCAGATGTGCACACATATGTATCATGGTACAATTCAAGGGAGAACTATTGATTTTGAGTTCTAAAGGAAAAAGGAAATTTTACCATATTTACTAAAGATTTACGAGGAATTTAAAGGGGTTGCAACACTTTTAACGCTGATTTTCCTTACTACTTTCCACATTTTTAATATGTAACACCCTAAAAGTCCTAAGCTAATATATGAAACATTCTTGGTATGCGTATAGACCTGAATCTAATGATTTAAAATTTTGTATATAGGTGTTAAGATCAATTTCTTAGTGTATAAGTAGCTTTGGATATGAATTGGGTCATATAGAATCTCTAGCTCAAAGTTTAGTTGAATATGAAAAGTTTTGTAGCTCAAGATCCACCAAATTAAAAATCTTTAACTTTTCTTCTAAACAACACCGACTGTTCATATATATATATACATATATATATAATACCAGAGTAAAAGGTTATGATCATTATAATAAATGATGGTTGAGAAGCTACGTATTTAGGCAGACCTATTTGGGTCATTTTGCCTCTGAGGGGCTACATGGGTCATGTAGCTGATGTCAACATTAATAAAAAATTTCTTTTAGGGGAAATTTTGTCTATGACTTTTGAATAACCTCTTGCATGATTAAAACCCCTCTTTATCAGATTAAAATAATTAAATTTGTTAACATATCCTTTCTCTTTCTTTGCCTACAACTCAAGAACACATAGAAGAGTTTCTCATTCTTTAAAACCCTAAAGCTCCCAAGTTCCAATTTTCTCCAAGAACTCTTCTTTTATAGGTGTATAGGTGTAACGACCCGAGACTACCCCTTAGTCATTAGATGGTGCTTGTGACCCCGAGGGACCACAAGCTAACCCTTTACTGATATCCATATCTGTACACTGCATAATATCTGAGATAAATGCAGAAACTATTCATAAGATTCAACACATCTATACATACTTAAACTGAAAATATAAATACTAATACATCAACATCCATCTGAAAAGCCTCTAAACTATTTGAACTATGGAGTTGATGGGACATGTCCCCAACTAACTCTGTTAGTTGAAAATAAATAAAATCTGATGCAGTAATAGTAAACTGAGATTCATCCTCGAAAGAAGAGGACTCACTGCTACTACTGCTAACTGGGACTGTACTGCTAAGGATACTCTAGATCCTGTGCCTTTGAACCTATGGTACCAAATAAAACACCATAGCACAAATGCGTCAGTACAGGAATGTACTAAGTATGCAGATAAGGTAAGGCTAAATGAAAAGGGTCATGCATGAACAACTACTAATCTGAAATAATCATGAAAGTAATGAACGAGTACACATATATGAATGCACAAGCCATAGTCACAAGCATCACAATTCTAGACAAGGAAACTCGAATACCATGTTACTGTCATCTGAACTCACTATTAACATTGATATACTGAATCACTGAATCAACTGATACTGATAACTGATTAATGGGATATACTCACATAAATGACTGAATTCTAAGCTCATTGCTCTCAATTGACTGGGTTAAAAATCAACCTCTCTGATGGATGATTGCAAAATATATTATCAATGATAAGAAAAGGATCATGTCCAAATCTGACAACAAGAATACTCAACAGAATTTGTGACTACGATCAATCCTATCTGACGGATGATCTCTAAATCAAATAATAAGAATACTCATCATAATGTGGGACAGAGATTAAGCCTATCTGATGGGAGGTCTCTGGATATGATAACAAGAATACTTAACTGCATCTGAGATTGAGATAAAGCCTATTTGATAGGAGATCTCTGGATATGATAACAATTATCTGTATATGAGACCAAGCCTATCTAATGGGATGGCCCATCAATCAAGGGAACTATCTGAGTTTCTCACTGAGATATACGACTGTACCTCACAGTCCTGAATTCTGAAGATTGATACTGAAAGTACAATAGTAGGAAGTAATTACTTAACTGACAAGACCTGATCTACCACAGGTGGGGTCCAACCTGTAACTCTAGCTGGAAGGGTGTCAATACCGTGCCACGGGTAAAGACCTCTCTGGTCAAGGCTCTCTAACGGGATGACCCTCACAAGAAGTCGGCCTAAGGCAATATAATAGTCAAACCTTCCATAGGTGATAGCCTCTATTGATGGGGACTCCTGCATCCTGCACTGGCTACGCAGTTCTGGAGTTCAAGGATTGTTCCTAACAACTCAGCCTCTCTAAAGAGGAGCTTCCATCCCTGAAATTGCTCGGTGCTAGTTTCTACTCCCAAATGAAAGACTCTGATCTGATTCTCAACTGAACACAAACTGAACTAAATCTGACACTGAGCATATTTCTTAAATAATCCGACTAAGTTAAGCTGAATTCACAAGGTTTCATATCTGATGGAATAATACTGAATTGCAGTATCTAACTAACGATATAGAATTTGAATAGATTACTCGGTCACTACTGAGGCCAGAATTGAATACTTGAACACTACAAAGATTTGAACTGAGTACAACACTGAGGCTAGATTACTAGCGATACAGAGATTACCGAGATAACTGAGATTACTGAAATTTTCTCAGGTTCTGTAAGTATCTGAGGATACAGAGTTTTGTAGTTCACTGATTTCTGAGAGTCATGGTTCGAATGGAATTATCATGAAACTAACATGAGATCTAGACAACAACTAAATTGTCGGGAATAAATACCCCCAGGACTCGATAACATAAAAGTAAAACATAATTATTCTTTCACTAGTCATAACCACAATCATTTGTTCCTTCACCCCAATCATTTATTCATCATCATAATCATTCATTCATCAGCACAATCATTCATTCATCGTCACAATCATTAAGTAATCTCTTCAAGCATTTAGGGATCACCAACATCTATTCGTCATCACAATCACTAAAGGGTTACTTTAAGTATTCCAAAATTATAAGCATATAATAGCATAGGGGAAAACATACTACTAGATCATACTTTCTTCAACAAGGTCTTACATCAAGTACTCCACACCTATATCAGTGTTGACATGCATTTGGAAATCACGTGATTTGGAGGAAACTTCATACGATTAGATCACAACTTATTCATCAAGCACTTGGTATGTACTAGTAGAGACTTAGCATGTATCAAAGAGCACATAATTTGTAAAATTACTACTATCACATCTCCACTTGTTCATCATGGTCCTTCAACAAACACTAGACATGCATGGGTTCACACTTACTTGGGGATTTCATACTATCATGATACAACTCATACACTAAGGCATTTCATCAAACACTAGGCATGCATGGGCTTACACCTAATTGGAAATTTCATAGTACACATAGTTCTCAAGTCTTATACGTGGAGAGGAGTGTATATAACAAAGTGCCATACGTCAATTGACCTAAGTTTCATGAATATTTCATCAACAACTATCACATATAACAATATCATAGAAGTCATTATTTTCATAAGGGTGTAGCATGTATTTGTTATTTAGGTTACAATTTAACTACAATACATGATTTCTAGCCTGTTAGGCATTTTGTAAACACCTTATATGCACAACTTAGGCATAGGTATAATAACCCAATTACTCATTATGAATAACTAAATTTACATGTTTCCAGCTCATATAATATCATAGATTCATACAAACCACATAAATATTCCATCTTGGAGATCGTTTAACATCAACAACAAATACATAATCCATTTACCACACAAATACCACATACTAAGGCCAAGGCTTGATAATCTTGTAGAAAAACATGAATCACAACTCAATCATAGAAAGAACATCAATTTCAACTCACAAGAATCATTAAAATTCATAAACATACACCTTTGAGATTTAGAGAAGGATTACTTGTGCTTCTTGAATGAAAGGGATCCTAGAATCAATATCTGTATACCTTGGAGAAACTCTTTCCTTGAAAGCCTTTGGAGAGATTTCTTGATTTCCCTTGATTTCTCTTGAGTTTTTCTTGAAGTAAAAAGGGGAATTTGATTTCATAAAACCTTGTTTTTGTTGGTGGAATAATAGATAATAAGGCTTACATCCCTTAAGTGGGTATTTATAGAGGTTGGAGAAAAGGGGGAAAATACCAAAAAACCCTTTGGAATTAAACTAAAAAATCTTAATTTTGTATGCTGGCATGACGCACCATAATTGCGCCAGCCCACTGGAATTTGGACAATTGGGAAATGGCACGATGGCGCAACGCGGTGGCAATCACTTTGCCACCTTAGTGCAAACTGAAACTACACCACGACATGGAGGAATCATGGAGGCTTTCTGGAATTTGACAATTTCCATTTTGACCAGCTCCGCGATGCGCCAGAAGGCCATGTGGCACACTATCTCACTAAAATGGCTCTAACTCTTCACCCGAGTGTCCACTTTGGATGAATTTTAGACTCTGATTTCCACTTTACAGAATACACTCTAAGGCTCAGACTTGGAGAGAACTTTGTGAGTTATTACAATAGGAATTTAATGGGGGAGTTCTATTTTATTTGATTTTTAAAACTCTAGAGTTTTATAAATGTAAGATTTGGTTTAGGTTTATGAACCCAGTTCAAATTTCCCCCTATATTATGTAATTCTTATGACTTTTTGGAAGTCCCTTTTATGACTATGGTTTTATGGTTATTGTATTTTTTTATATGCTTAGAAAGATATCTCTTGGTTGGATTTCTTGTTCTTTACATGATTTCTACTCATTGTTTATAGTGATTATGTTTTAAAGTATGCATTTTCTTGATCTTTATGATATTATGAACAAGGTTTTAAAATGAACTTATTATTTTTATCTAAACTATGATTTATGCATCAAGATTTATACTTTAAGTTTTCTATGAACTCTATATTGAAGGCACATGCTTTTAAATACATACTTCAGCATATGATTTATGATACGATATGGAACTTAGGCTCACAGTAGTTAGATTTATGAAAATTATGACATCAAAATATGTCCACTGTAATTTATGAACATTTTTTGATATGTAGATATGTCACATGATAGGTAATTAACACTAGTATGTTTTGGGAGAATTATTTAGCACCACGAGGACAAGGTTTTAATTAAACCCAAGTTCCATAAGTACATGGCGCCTTAGATTATATGTTTACCCAAGAGGCATAATTTTAAGATTCTTATATTATGGCTCTAATTTTGGTGGGTTAGAATAACCTTTTTCAGTGTAGGTGTATGAAACTAAACTCCATGATTCTCACATGATTTAGTTGGTTATAAGATACTACCACATATTATATTTTACTTCATCTTTATACTTGACTTGATATGTATGTGATAAAATCTTAGATAGTATAATTTTAGATATGCATCCTTTCAAATATGATTTACAAAATATGGTTTCAAATATATATTATCTTTTAGATGTATTAATTCCAACGTGCATTATTTATAAAAAATCCTCTTTTATAGACTTTAACTGTTATTTCTTTAAATTGACACTTTCCTTTAAGAAATTTGCACTTTTAATATTTCCGTTAAATTATGCATAATTATATTTATAGTTATTTATTACTATTCCTACATGATCAATACCTTTCCTGTATTGATAGCATGCCTCAACTACCTATATTTTTCATGCAAATTAGATAAAGGTGATATTCTCAGACACATGACTAGTTGTTAGCAATTCAAATTCCAGTAGTGGTAAGAACCCATCATTAGGGACCTAGCTTAGTTGATCTTTTCTTTCTTTATTACATATAATGTTTTATAGGTAATTGAAAGTCTTGTCCCTGTAGATTATGTTATTTTGTTTTAGAAACTTTTGAATGAGCTTTGTAGTTTATGTTAGTCCTTTGAGCTTTCCATATTGTATACCTTATGATTCAGTTTATGTTTAAGAACTTTCATTTATGATCATATTACAGTTTCTACTTCAATTTTATATGATATGCTCAATTTTGTTATTCTAAGGGTTAGCTTAGAATCACTTATGGTTCAAAGCATCGTGTCTAGACTAGGTTGTAGACTTGAGTTGTGATATAACACTAAATTTTACTACTATTTTCTGCAGTTTATCATTGGTTTCCTATACTACTTTCTTAAAATGGTTTATTCTAATTCACACTCACTAGTTTTGACTCTAAATGGAAACCTGGGGAGGATTTATCTATACATTTCTTTTCAAAGAGGGGAAAATGACCCTTTTTAGTCCCGGTTTGATTATAGGCATCTATCATGTTCTTAGATATTACTGATTATCACTCGTAGTCTTGATTTGGAATTGAGCAGGGTATATGGATATCTTAAATCCCCTATGTATCCCTCCTCTACAAGCCACAAATATTAATGGAAGGGTGTTTTCCATAGGTCTTTCCTTATGAGCCATAGGTGATGGAAGAGGCATATACACTATCGTTTGATGTGCATTTCACCATATATTTTCTTTACTTGATTTCCATACTCATCTATTCATATGCACTCTTTGCTAGTGTGTCTACTGCTTGTACCTGTTATGCTTGTAGGGGCTAATTGGATTCTCTAGGAATATGGGGGCCTGGTTAGGTTATTGTTTATTTTTTTGCAAATATTATTACTACATAGATGGTGTTATGATAGCTTGGGATGTATTGTTCATTATCTAGGTATGCCTTATGATATCTCATTCTAGTATTTACATACTTTGTGTTTGATTATTTTTTCTTTACCCCTAGTTTGGATAGACACTCAGTGTATACTAATATCATCATTCTTACCTTGATTCAATTCTTGATGTATTAGACTATTAGTCTAGCTTCCATTGGTAAGTACCTTCTTTTATGCTTCTTATATTGCCTATTATTTTTTTTCGTGTTCTTTATACTTTGCAATATTCTATTGATCTCAATTGGACAATAATAATTGTTGGATAAAGTATGTTTTGTTACTCATATTACACTTCTATATTTTTTTTCTAATGCAAATCCTAGTATAAGCTCTCACCGCTGACATGTACATCTTATGAACTTTCATGGATCAGAGACTTGGGTGAGCTTCTAACATCTAGATTTGTTCTTTCTACCTCTATTTTGTTAGACTTATCTTTATTTTACATATTGGGAGACAACTTTGTACATATTATATTTATTCAGTACTATTTGTAGTGAGTCTTACATTGACTGATACCAAGTCTTAGGGCGCATTTCATATATTTTGTTCCATTACTCCTTATTTATATATTTTATGGGTGCTATTTTAAGTGTTTGTATTTATATTTGGTCAATTTATTTTATGAATTATTCTCTCATTGTATTTGCCTGCTACTTATTATTTTAGGTTATGGAGTTTTACTTACCTAAAGGTAGGTTTTTGGTAGGTGCCATCATGATTTGAGTTTTTGGGTCTTGATAGTTTGATATTAGATTCTAGATTCGCGGGTATTATTGGTAAAATAGAAAATGCCTAGTAGATTCCCTATAATGACCTATTCCATCATTACTAAAATCACCTCGTACAAAGAGGACATGGTGCGAGAATTTTTTTAAGTATCCCCGAATTAGTTTCTTAAGAGACTTAGTTGAAAGATTTTGGAAATTGAATTTTGATGTGGCCGACGTCATCCTACTATAACGGGATTCTTTTTGCTATAGCGTGTTGTAGTGGCCTATTGGCTGGCATAGAGGATTGTTGAGAAACAATCCTCTCTTATTTTTAAGTTCTCTTTTTTCTTTTCAATTATAAAATTAGATGGGGATTATTGTAAAAACCCCTTAGGGGTGAATCAAGGCTCTAAAGTAATAGGGATAAAGGAGAACATATAAATGGGAGGGGGAGGGGTTAAAACCTATCATTTTCTCAAAGATTCCATAGTGGGAGTCACTAGAAAAGATCTAGGAGTTTGAGTTCTTGCCTCTGTAAAGGCTTTTTGGTGCTTAGGTAAAATAAGTTTTATAGAGTAACATATACCTAGGTTAGAAAGCATATGCACAATATAGTTGAGGGGAGATTCTATGTTTGGGCTTACATGCACCGTATTCAGATAAATCAAAATAGTTACTTTGAATATATGAATAAGAATGTTGTTTCTATGCAACATTGAACTGTGGTTAGAGCGGCTGTGTATTATTTATTTATGCTAAATAAAATTGCAGATAATTGTCTTGAAGATATTGTTGTTAAACTAATGAATACTAATTTAGAGTTGATTGGTGGCATAGTGCCAGTTAAGTTAGAATGCTAGATGGTAGAGTAATCATGGTGATAACCTAGGGTTAAGATAGAAGATTAGATGTGTTAAATTGTGGGTTAGCATGGTCGGATATGTATTTACATATTTGAGGTCCTAAATAAGTTCTAAAATGATATATAGATATTTATGGTGCACATGAACTAGTAGGAAATGGATAAATGTAGTTGAAAGCTCAATTTAGTTTATGTGTGAATATTAACCATCTCTTTGTGTACTTGTTAGAATACATTCTTAAAGTTTGAATTGTCGAATGATATTCTAAGTGTTTAATCATATCTAATGATGTTGTATAAAAGTTTTATTTGTTGTACAAGTGTGGTTGTATTATTCTAAATTGTAATTGTACTTGTTGGAATTATGTTGACAAAGATACACCTATAAAGGGCATACACTAGATCTCTAGGATATTTGGTACATAGACTGAGCTCATCCCCTGCAAGTCATGGATTGTGGGAAAGCCATAAGACCTTAGCATGTATGTACACGGTATTGGTGAGTTTGATGATTCCATGAGTAGATCGAGTTATGTTTTTGCTAATATATTAGGTTCCTTAAGTGAAGTAGTTGATTTCATTATGGTTATTTGGATCCATGAGTTGTCTGAGTTATTCATATATTTGCGTTGTATAACTAATTGCTGAAATCTATCATAAAGAGTAATTGTGAGTAGGATGAACTTATTGTTTTTAGTTAGGTCTTAACTTGGTGAATTGTCTATATCGACTTATGCATGTCTAGATTTTTGGTTATTGTTGGTAGACATGGTGTTGTCTTGTTTGATACTTATATTGAATTGTATTCATCTAATTGTTGATGTTATTAAGTAAAATATAGTAAAGGTGGTCATGCAAAGTGTTACATGGTGATATTAGTTTGCAATTAGTTGGTTATGTATTCCTATGTTGTATGGTTGTTTCCATAGTTGGTAATTCTTGAAAATTATGCTAATTATTTAGGCAAACTGAAAGGGTACTAAGGGCTTGGGTTAGTCATGGTCCTTGTTGTTGAGTCCTTATACGTAAGTGTTAAGTACATAACTGGAGATGATAGAAGCCTTAGGAGGTAATGGTTAGAGTTAATATGGTGGTTCAGCTGTGGATTAATGTAATTCGTTAAAGGATAAGCGAGGCTCCAATAAACAGTTTATAAAATAAGATAGGTGAAGAATTAATGGTATGAAGGTTGTTGAGGTAATAGATTATTCAAGTGCATGTTTCCTCTGAGATATTTATTTAGTGTTTATGTGATCTAATTTGGGTTGGACAATGATGCTTACCTGTATGTGTGGCTATACTGATACTACTCTTGCTCCACCCTTTTTGGGGCATAGTCTATATGCAGGATCAGTTGGAGTTTCTTACTTGAGGCAGTAGGGATCTCAAGTAGCTTCTCTGTTTTACTTCTCACGATGGAGGCTGAGTCTTGTTTTTGAGTTCCCTTAGTAGCTTTTGTACCTATCGAGATTAGGTCTTCGGGATAGATTTTTTTTTTCTTTAAGGTGGTAACCTATTTTTATTATTACAAAATAAAGATTTAATGTTTTCGCCATGACTTTTGCATATTTTATAAATGGGTGGTATTGGTTCTCCTATATAGGCGAATTTGAGTAGGTACCCTTATAATTTGGTTAGTTGGGTCATGGCAGTCCTACAGATTAATACGATGACATCTATGTCCTATCTTTAAGAGGCTATAGAGCATTGTTAATTAATTTTCTTTCTTGATTATCTATAATGTGTGCCTATCTCTATCTACCTCTAAATTCTTATTTTGGTTTAACTCTTTTGTAGATAGATCATGCAAGATCATTGGATAAAGAGGAAAACACTCTTGCAACTATTTTCAGGGCCTTAATCCTAGTTCAGGCTAGGGATCCATCACTAAAGGTAGAGTTTGAGATTATAGATCTATAAAACCAGCCAAAGGGTCTCAGGCTAACCTAAGCTTTAGTAGAATTAGTGACTGCACCAGTTCTTCAGGGTACATGGTTAGGATTTTGATCCTTTTTGAGAGTATGTCACAGGTAACAATAGTGCCCAAAGTTCTTTCTAGGTTATAGATGGGTTAACGGGTCTTCATCATAGTGTTATCTTGATTTTCAAGTATGATATTAGGTTTCTTAAGTGGAGCAAACATACTTCCATGGTTATTTATACAAAGCACGAGCCAATGTAGAGGTTTGTTAGAATATTGATCTTACTATCCTATTTTGCATTGGAGCCTTTAGTAGAAGCTAGATCTACTTTTCTTCAGGTTGTTGTATATAAGTACTGTGGTGTGGGAATGTTTTGAGACCTATGGATGTGGCAGTAAGTAGGACCTATAGAGGTGGTAGTAAGAGGCCCCTTCATCAGTACAATCTCAACAATACTTTATCTAGTGGTAGGGGTCTTTATCATAGAAAACACCATTGCTCTCGACATTGCTCTCTGTCTAGAACCCCTATATATCTAGCACCTCAGATTATAGTTGGGGCCTAGATAGGCCATGATGTTCATACTGGATAAAGCTTCAGTCAGGTATCATGGGGTTCTTGATCTAGGTCTTGAGGTTGTGGTGGTCTATTTTAATCAATATGTTCTTCTCACCGTACCTTATCCAATATAGGTTATTTTGGCTGTAGTGAGTTTGGAAACTATTCCAGGAAGTGTATAACACCACAAAAGTTCCTAAGATCATATCTTAGATGTATCAGGTAAAAATTGTTGGAAAACTAGAGAAAAATTCAACATTTTGCCATATAATGACTCACTATATGAATCATACAGTAACACCATAAGTTTTGGGTTGACTCATGGTAAGTAGACAGTCCAGTCTATGTTTTTAGTTGGAATGACCTAGATTACAAGTTGTGGTTAGTCCCTATAAGTTATTATGTTAATCATTCTAAGCATCAAACAAAAATTTCTAAAAGATTTAATTTTCATACAGTGGCATCAACTTAAGCTTATGAGTCATTAGGTTAGAGAAGGGTTTTAGAAGTGCGATTCCATAAACGGTCCCTATATGGGACTCTTAGGTGATTTTGTACCTTAAGCATAAAAATGCAATATGGGTTGCGTTCTTCTCATATTAATGAGTAGATTATCATTTTCATAGCATAACATCGTGCGAAAGCTTCTCTGAATAGAAAATCAATGATTTAGGAAATTTCATCAGGCTTTGTTTGTCATTCAGGTAGCTTAGGTTTACCTTCCTCTTATATTGGGATAACTTGTAGTATAATTATGATTATGTACTAGATGTGGGTTGGAAATTAGGTCTTGGAAGTATATTTAGTATAATTCAGATCTTTTAGACATTTAAGATACCATATATTAGGCATAATTGACTTAGTTACTCATTCTTTTGGTAGAATTGATATCTTAGGACTAAAATTTAGCTTATTTAATATCTACCAGTGAAATTAGATACATTAGCCTAGTTTTTTCATGACCCAAGCCGAGGCCCTAGCCGTGACAGGAATTCCAAACCACACAGGTTCGGGATACCCTTGTCTCTGCCCAACCCACTACTGATATTATCTGCTTTGGTCCAAGGCCTACATGTCTTTAAAATACGTCACTAGGGAGAAAGGATTTCTTACTTATATACCCAACATCTCTCCTATTTTTTACCGACGTGGGACTCCTTCCTAAGTTGGGGTGTTATATATATCTCCCCTTATGAACTCAGTGTCCTCACTGAGGTTTGCCCCACCAAATGGGATTTTCCTAGACTCAAGACTGAGGTTTTTCCCGCCTTACCGTGATTTGGCTACACTCAGTTTGAACTCTAGCCCACATCGACAGGGATGACACAGGAGCGGCTTTGATACCATTCTGTTATGACCTGAGCCGAGGACCTGGCATTGATGGGCATCTCAAACCATACAGGCCTGAGATACCCTTGTCTCTGCCCAACCCACTAGTGATATTATCCACTTTGGGCCCAGACCTGCATAACTTTAAAATGCATCACTAGGGAGAAAGGCTTTCTTACTTATATACCCAGTATCCCTCCTGTGTTTTGCCGATGTGGGACTCCTTCCTAAGTTGGGGTGTTACAAGTTTGGGTAAAATTTTCCTTAGAATGGATTTTGGGGATTAGAAGTGGACCCTTTCGATCGACCTTAGGCCAAGACTACTATTAGCTATTTATAGACTTTATAGGTGGATTACTTCTTCTAAATGTATATTTTGGACCTTGAGTAGGCTAGATATATGATGCTTATTTCTAGATTGGTACTTTGGAATTGTACTAGTTCTGGTTTGAGTATGGGAATTTATGATTTTAAGACCGGTTTGATTTTGGTATTCTTCATGACATACATTTCAATTCAAGTCCGACAAAAGATGATATGAGTTCTTTGCATGATGTAATACTATATTTGGGGAACATACTAGTCATACCATGGGATACTTCCATGGTTATGTGGCTATACACTCTGGGTCCCTATTAGTAGGTGGAGCTGAACCCATATATCCTGTTGGTAGTTTAGGACGGCAAAACAACACAACCTAGGTAAAGGTTTTAAAGGCATGCTAGACCCGATCCCTTTACCCAACATATTTATTTATATATATGTATGGTTGTGTGCGTATGGATGGTTTTACTTGGTTTTATAAATGGCATTATTTTATCCTTACCCTGAGATTATGCTAGTGGTCACTCACTAACACTGTCTATTGGAGGCTATATACCTACTCTATGGAAGAATCGACCGTTCTACTCTTCCTATATAGTGATTGACTCAATATTAATATTTGGATTGAAGTGGTGAGCTTCCATTCTTTGGGAAGGATCTATTTCATGTTATGGATATTTATAGACACTTTAATTTTATTTCGGACATTGGTTTTGGCTATGGTTAGTTGAATTTTATTTTTCTTTTGGTTAGAGGCTTTGTGGTACTTCTATGGGTTGGAATGGGTGGGATCGGTATTGGTGTCAGCCTTGGCATTGGAATAAGCTAGGAGGTTGGCATCATCAAACATAATTTCTCACTATTTTGTCATATTTCATTTTAGGATTTATTATATTATGTTTTGGAACATCTTTAGTTATAGCCTGGTTTATGGCCTTTGTTTTGGTATGGTTGGATCATTGGTATGAGATGGTTGGACTTGGTTGGGTCGGTCATAATTGTGATACATTACTATTGTCTTTATGTGTGATATTACATTTTCTTGTTATATGCTAGGAATTCATCCAACTCAAGGAAGGCGGATGGAGGTTGGGTCAGGTAATGGGGGTGGTCTCCAATCCTGATCAGACTTGGGATGCCCATTACGATAAGACCCCAGGGCGGGTCATGTCAGGTTGGTATCATAGCCTAGGTTCATGTTCAAATAGGTATCCACAAAGTCTTGTCAAGTAGAGTCTATTTTAGGGGTATACAATGCTACACACTCATAAGGGAGAGGCTACAAGACATTTAGGAATGTTTCACTTTCTTGGTGTTCTATTTTCAAGTTTTGAGTCTCCGTCTTGTAATCTTCTCTAATCCTTGTTTTTCATCTTTCATATCATGACTCATAGATCTAGGACACTAGAAAATTCTTTTATGTAATCTGGGGGTAAAGAGAAAGGGGTGCATCCTAGTTTTTGGGTTCATCTTTGATCTCATGGTCCTATCCGTGAAGTTTTAGAGTTCCAACGGTTACTACTAGTCCTCCTTAAGAGGAGGTGACTAGTGTGGAATTTCGTTAGTCTATTCATGCTATTTTTAAGTTGGTTGCTGCTTACGATATGAGGGATGTATTTGGTGCTTTGTTTGCTGAGTCCATAAGGGTTGGCCAAGTTTTATTGATGGGTCCTCTCACTTTTTTTAGAGTAAAGGTGGAGGAGGATCCACAGGGCTTCTTGGATGAGATGGAAAAGTTATTTTGAGTGATGCTAACCACTAATGTGGAGTGGGTAAACTTTATAGCTTATCATCTCAAAGAGGTTGCTTATCATTAGTTTGAATAGTGAGATAAGAATAGAGGAGATATGGAGGAGTCATCCTTATGGGATGCCTTTTCTAGATCATTTCTTTCCGTAAGAGTTGAGAGAAGAAAAGATGGATGAGTTTGTAACCTCAAGCAGGGGAGAATATCTTTCAAGGAATATGCCTTGAAGTTTCACCAATTATCAAGGTATACTCCTGATATGGTGGCTAATATATAGGCTAGAATGAGAAAGTTTGCTTATAGGTTAACTTAGGATCTAATTTTAGAGATTAAGATTGCCTTACTGATTAAAGATATGGACATATCTAAGTTGACTATTCATATGCAGCAAGTGAAGGATAAAAAGAGGAAACAGATAGAGTTAGGAATTAGGAAGGGTAAGAGAAATAGGTTTTCTGACCAGGGAGTTCCTCAGTCTCAGGGTGGTCAAGATGGTGGAAAATGGCTAAAAAAAGTAAGGGAGTTCAAGTCCCTACTCTTCTACTAGTGCTCCTTACCCGTCGAGTGACACGCGTTATCATGGTGGTAATAATTTCTGGGTGTAGGGTGCCCATTATCAGGTAAATGAAAGTTAGTTAATTTCTTCATATCCTATTTGTTGGTTCTGTGGTCATCCTCATCGAGGATATTAAGATGAAGAAAAGTACAAATACTTTTAGTATGGCCAGTCAGGCTATAAGCTTAGGGACTGTGTAGTCAGTATGGTTGCTATGAGGGCAATAAGATTCGTATGGCTTTATTATTTGCTCCTGCACTGGTGGTATTGCATCTGCCTCTATTACTTCTCCTGGTTCTAGTGTTGGTCAGAACAGGTTGTATACTTTGATCTCCCTATACGAATCTGAGGCATCACCTAATGTTTTTATTGGTACGTTACAACTTTTCTCTAGTGACTTATATTGTTTACTTGATTTGGGGTCTACTCTCTCCTATGCGACTCCTTATATGGCTGTATATTTTTGTTTTGATTCAGAAGTTATTTTGGATTCTTTTTCTATTTCTACCCTAGTAGGTGACTCAGTTATTGCTAAAAGAGTCTATAAGGGGTTTGTGGATCTATTACTGGCAAGAAGACCTTGGTGGATTTGTTTTAGTTGGATATGGTGGATTTTGATATCATTCTGGGTATGAACTGGTTACACTTTTGTTATGCATCCTAGGAATGTCAGACCCATAAGGTTATCTTTATGTTCCCTGGTGAGCCAGTTATAGAATAGAAGGGTGTTTCTGTAGCTCCTGGGGGAGGGGGGTTTATTTCTTATCTTAGAGCTCAGAAGTTAATCTCTAAAGGTTATCTTTATTGCATGGTCTGGCTTAAAGATTCTAACTCAGAAGGTCCTTCTTTCCAGTCAGTTCTAGTGGTTAATCAGATTCCAGAGGTCTTTCTGGATAATTATCCTAGTGTTTCTCTGGATATGGAAATAGAGTTTGGTATTGTTATAATTCTGGATACTCATCTAATTTCTATTCCTCCTTATAGAATGGCTCTGGTTGAGTTAAGGAAACTTAAGGATCTTCTAGATAAGGGGTTTATTGATCCTAGTGTATCTCCCTGGGGTGCACTGGTGTTGTTCTTACACAAGGGATGGTTCCCTTCAAATGTGCATTCACTATAGGCAGTTGGAAAAGGTGATGGTTAAGTACAAGTATCCTCTTCCAAGGATAGATGATCTGTTTGACAAGTTTTAAGGTGCCAAGTTCTTTTCTAAGATAGATTTTCGGTCTGGGTACCATTAGCTAAAGATTAAGGTGATGGATATCCCTAAGACTGCTTTTTGTACTTGTTATAGGCACTTTCAGTTCTTTTGATATCATTTGGGTAGACTAATACTCCGGTGATGTTTATGGATCTGAGGAACAGAGTTTTTTGTCACTATTTAGATCTCTTCATTATTGTGTTTATTAATGACATTCTAGTTTATTTAAAGAGTGAGGTGGATCATGCTAATCACCTTTATGTGGTGTTGCAGACCTTAAAGAAACAATAGTTGTATCCCAAGTTCTCCAAGTGTGATTTTTAGTTGAATGTGGTAACTTTCTTAAGTCATATTATTTCTAGTGAAGGGATCATGGTGGATTCATAGAAGGTTGCTGTGGTGAAGAGGTTGCCTAGACCTAAGATTCTATCTGGAATTTGGCACTTCTTAGGTTTAGCTGGGTATTACAAGCATTTTATGGAAAGATTTTTGTTGATAGTTGCTCCTTTGACTAAGTTAACTCAAAAGAAGGTTAAGTTTTCTTGGTCAGATGCTTGTGAAAGGAGTTTTGAGAAGTTAAAGGATAAGTTAACTTTGGCTTCGATTCTGAGTTTGCCAGAAGGCAATGATGGGTTCGTTATTTATTTTGATACATCTCGGCTAGGTCTTGGTTATGTGTTAATGCTGCACGGGAAGGTGATTGCCTATGCTTCCAGGCAGTTAAAGTTACATAAGAGGAATTATCCTACTCATGATTTGGATCTGTTGGCAGTTTTGTTTGCTTTGAAAATATGGTGACATTATTTGTATGGTGTTCACATGGATATATTTTCTAATCATAAGAGTCTACAGTATGTGTTCACCCAGAAAGAACTTAATCTCAGGCAGAGAAGATGGCTTGAACTTCTCAAGGATTATGATATGAGTCTTTACTATCACCCAGGTAAGGATAATATGGTTGTTGATGCTCTTAGTAGGTTATCTATGGGGAGTTTGGCTAATGTGTAAGAAGGAAAGAGGGAATTGGTGAAGGATATTCACCATTTGGCTAATCTTGGAGTTCGCCTCTTAGACTACAAGAATGGTGGTATGATAGTTTAAGAAGTGATTCGATCATCTCTTGGTTCCGAGATTAAGGAGAAGCAAGTGCTAAATCCTATCTTGATGAAAATTAAGAGTGATGTTGGTGGGCAAAAAGTAGTGGTGTTTGAGATCAGAAGTGATAGTACTTTAGGTACCAAGAGAGGTTGTGTGTTCCTGATGTCAACGAGTTACGCCAAAGGATTTTGGCTAAGGTTCATGAATTAGGCTATGTTGTTCATCAAAGCTTGACTAAGATGTATTATGATATTAAGGAAATCTATTTGTGGAATGACATGAAGAGGGATATGACTGATTTTATGGACAAGTGCATGGTATGTCAACAGGTTAAGGTTGAGCACATGAGGACAGAAGAGTTGTATAAAGAAATTGATTGGCCCGAGTAAAAGTTGGAAGTGATCAATATGGACTTCGTTACCAGTTTTCCTCAGTCTTAGAGTTAATATGATTTGATTTGGGTCATCATGCATAGGATGACTAAGTCTACATACTTTTGGCCTGTGCGGACTACCTTCTCAGCGGAGGATTATGCGAAGTTGTATCTTCAAGAGATTATAAAGCTGCATAGGGTGACTATTTCGATTATTTTTGTTAATGGCATGTAGTTTACTTCTCACTTTTAGCGGTCTTTTTAGAGAGGGCTGGGGACCAATGTGAGTATGAGTACTGTTTTCCATTCGCAGCTGGATGGGCAAGCGAAGAGAACTATTTAGACATTGGAGGATATGCTTCGGACCTGTGTGATTGATTATGGTGGAAATTGGGTTGAGAATATACCTTTGGTGGAGTTTTCTTACAACAATATCAATCATTCTAGTATTAGTAAGGCCCCTTTTGAGGCATTGTATGGTAAGAAGTGCAGATCTCCTATTGGTTGGTTTGAGCTTGGTTAGGTGGACATGTTTGGTCCCGATTTGGTTTACCCAGATATGGGGAAGGTGAAGGTGATTTAGGCTAGGCTTAAGGCTTCCCAAAGTCTCCAAAAGTCCTATGCAGATGTTAGGCTTCGAGACTTTGAGTTTGAGGTTAGGGATATGGTTTTCCTCAAGGTATCTCCTATGAAGGGAGTAGTACAGTTTGGCAAGAAGGGGAAGCTCAGTCCCCGATATATGGGTCCTTATGAGATTTTGTAGAAAGTTTTTATTATTGCTATGAGCTGGAGTTGCCTTCTAGCTTGAGCTTGGTTCATCCAGTCTTTCATGTTTCCATATTGAGGAAGTGCCTTGGTGTTCCTTATTTGGTTGTTCTTTTGGAAGGATTGGGCATCACTGATTCTTCGTCTTCTGAAGAAGTTCTAATTGAGATCTTAGATAGGCAGGTTTGTCAGTTTCGGACCAAAGATGTGGCTTCAGTTAAGGTTCTTTGGCGGAACCATAATGTGGAAGAAGCTACATGGGAAGCAAAATAGGGCATGAATTCCAAATATACACATTTGTTTTCTACTCCTGGGATTCGTGCAGAAGGTATGTTTCTTTAATGCATCTTTGTTTTTAGAGTTTCTTAAAAAAATATTAATATCTTTGCCTCTTTATTTTCGAACTTTGTTAAATATTGGGAATATGTTTGATAACATAATGCAAATGGCTCTTGCGTGTGGTTAGCCCTACCTTGTCCATTATTCATGGATGAATGTTCCTAGTGGGGGAGACTGAAATACCCTAGTTTTTGAACCTTAGAAAATTTCCTGGAATTTTGATCTTTGGACCGAATACAACTCATGGGTATGAGCCGTATATTGAGGTATGAATGGTATAGTCCGGTCATATACTGACCAGTGTTGGTTGGTGGGATTGATTTTGGTTATTGGAATAGGTAAGACTTAGGGGTACGAGTCATATTGGTGGTTACAGATTGATTGGTTCCTTAAATTAATTTTAGACTTGGTTACTTACGTCGGATCTGAGTATGAGTGGATCACCATGAGCTATAATCCAGGGTACGAATCTTACCAGGGACTTGTATGGTAGACAATGTTCAATCCTCCTGGTATTTTATTCTGCTAGGGATATGGGTCATGGATACGGATCGTATGATATGGTTACGACTTGGTTGGATGGGTCGTATACTGGACAATGTTTGGTCTAAGGGAGGAGATTCAAGATATAAGTGGTGGATACCGATCGTATCGGAGGGTACGACTCATGTGGGTCAGTCGTATCCTTATGATAGGATTTTGGTGAAACTTAAGTGGGGATATTCTGGATATTTCCCTACTTATCCTAATAGAGTCCCATGACTTATAACCTACTTAGGAGGTTATTTACGATATTAACACTTAGAAACTCTTCCTAAACACTATAATTCTCTCAAGAGCTTTTGGGCAAGGAAAGCTAGGGTTTCAACTAAAAGATCAATTTGGGGCTTGTCTTGGTGATTTCTTTCCGTCATCATCTAGGTTTAAGGAATGTTCCCTTCCCTCATTGTTAATTCTACTTAAAGGCATGGTTTTTATCAATGTTTTCATGATTTCTTTGATTGTATGATTTAGATTTTCAAATATAATTTGGGGTTTTTTATATTAAATGGTTGGTTATGATTTCCTATGGTTTTAATTATGCTTTTATATGCATTAATGGTGGTTTTGGATAATCGGATTGCATAGGAATGGTTTATTGGTAATTGAAATTTGTTTTTGTCATATTATGCCCTCAATGTGTTTGACAAAATGCTTATATAGATATGTTATTGCATTGACTACTTTTAATGGAACTCTTGCATGTTTTAAACTTAGTAAAGGAATTGTGCATAGTTTAACGGCTTGGAATGGTAAAAGGCTAATTTGTTATGCTTGTGAGGAACATGGAAGTCTCCCAAGTGGTTTAATATGGTAAATGGAAGGGCACTTGAAAGTCCCCTTACACCTATAAATGGTTGGCTATGGATGACACTTGCAAGTAAGGGTTGGTATGACGATCCCAATATCAATGACATTGGTTAATAAATGGATAATGGCTTGGTTATTTGGGAATTAGTTTTAATTGGGCAATATTGGTGGGAGGTATAGCTAAGCCATGGAAGGTAGAGGCCTCGGGGGGACCAAAACTGGAAACTCATATTTGCAAATATGAGGTTGGTCTTGGTGACCATATGCGTGATGCCACACTATATGTGGGGGATGTACTAGTCATCCCATGGGATACTTTCTTGGTTGTGAGGCTGCACGCACTGGGGCCTTTTTAGTAGAGGGAGCTGAATCCTTATAGCCCGTGGGTAGTTTAGGATGACAAAGATACACAACCCAGGTAAAGATTTTAAAGGCATGCTAAGCCCAGTCCCTTTTCCCAGCATGGTTATATATATATATATATGTATATATATATATATATATATATAGTTGTGTGCATATGGATGGTTTTACTTGGTTTTATAAATGGAATTATTTTATCCTTACCCTGAGATCATGCTAGTGTTGACTCGCTAACCCCATCTACCGGCGACTGTATACCCATACTATGCAGAAACCGGCCGTTCTACTCCTCCTACTTAGTGATTGAATCGGGATCAATATTTGGACTGAAGTGGTAAGCTTCCATCCTTTCAGAAGGCTCTATTTTAGGTTAAGGATATTTCTAGACACTTTGATTTTATTTTAGACATTGGTTTTGGCTATGGTTGGGAGCGTGTCCCAACCAGATTTTATTACTCTTTTAGTTAGAGACTTTGAGGGTACTTCTATGGGTTTGAATGGGCGGGATCAGTATTGGTTTCATCCTTGTCATTGGAATAAGTTTGGAGGCTGGCATCATCAGTCATAATTTTTCACTTCTCCATCATATTTAATTTTAGGATTAATTATATTATGTTTTGGAACATCTTTGGTTATGGCCTGGTTTATGGCCTTTATTTTTGTATGGTTGGATCATTGGTATGGGATGGTTGGACTCAGTTGGGTTAGTCATGGTTGTGAACTATTTTCAGAGTCTTTATATGAGTTGTTACACTCTTTTTTTACATGCTCGTAGTTCAGCCAACTTAGGATAGGCAGCTGGAGGTTGGGTAATAATGGTGGTCTTCGGTCCCTCTCGAACTTGGGACACCTATTACGACAAGACCCTAGGGTAGGTCGTGTCAATGGCCATCCAAGCCACACAACTTTAGTTATGGATCAATTAATTAGCAACGTCCTAACCGCTTAAGTTAAGGACAAACCCCAAGTGAGGATCGGTTAAGTGATCCATTAGCTTCTTTAATGATGACCACTTAGTGGTACCTGGAGGCCATTAAATTCCCCATTAGCCTTATTTAATCCCCGTTTTTTCATAAGTTCAATATCTTAGTGCCCTAGAGAGTGTGAAAAATTGGGGAAAGCATTTGGAGATTTTGGAGTGTTTGTGAGCTTGGATTACTCATTTCTTCCACAAAATCTTAGACGGTTTTCATTATATTCATTGTTAATTTCTCAATCATTTCCCAAAATTCGTAGATTGTTGTTAAGTTGATTTTAGCAACAATTGAGCTTGAAATTAACCCATTCTTGAGGGTAACTGTTCCTTGAGCATAGAGGGACGTGTGACAATTCTGAAAGTGAAATTTTGCAAGCGGGCCCCACATGGGATTTTTTACTTGATTTTGAACATGAAGCATAAAAATGCAATATGAGTACCAATATTATCATTTTAATGAGTATAATATCATTTTGAAAGTGTGGCATGACGCGGATGCTTCTCTAAAGGAAAAATTAATGATTTAGCATAATTAAGTAGGCTAGGTATGCTAGGTTTACCTTTCTCATAAATTGGGCTAAATTGTAGTATAATTATGATAATGTGCTAGTTGTGGGTTGGAAGTTAGGTCTTTGAAGTATATTTAGTATAATTTGGATCTTTTAGCTAGTTAAGGAAACATAAATTAGGCATAATTGACTTAGTTACTCATTTGTTTAGGTAGAATTGCTACTGTAGGACTAAAATGTAGCTTATTTGATATTTAGTAGTGAAATTAGAAACCTTAGCCTAGTTTGGGTAGAATTTTCCTTACAATATATTTCAGGGATTAGAAGTGGACCCTCGCGGCCGACCTAAGGAAAGACTACTATTAACTCTTTGTAGACTTTATGGGCAGGTTACATCTTCTAAATGTATATTTTAAGAGTTTTAGGAGGATAGATATGTTATTTTAATTTCTTGGTTAGTATTTCAGAGATGATATTAGTTTCGATTTGAGTCAGATGATTTATAATTTTAAGATAGGTTGGATTTTGGTATTTTTCATGACAAGAGTTTCGATTCAAGTCTGTCAAATGATGATATGAGTTTTGGTTCAAGTCTATCATTAAGAGGTTATTTATGATGGATTTTGAACCCATTCGAATCCTGTATTTATAGTTTGGAAAGATCCACAATTATGATTTCAAGATATAGCTACTTATTATAATTCAACTTATTACTCCTCTTGATTGCACCCTCCGGGATTATGGAGGCCTGTATTGGGTTATTTACTTTATTGCACTTACTAGTTTTTGGGGGACAATTTCGTAGTAATAGATATATTTTCTTTCATATTATTATTGTTCAGATTATTTATTTACAGTATTTGAAGCATTTTTCTAGGTTTGCCCTCTTGCCTTGACTTAGCTTAATTATCTCACATTTTTATTATATTTATATTATGATTTAGATCAGTTGAATAATGATGCCTACTGAGTACTTGTGTCCTTGGTACTCATACTATACTTTTGTACCTTTTTTGTACAGATTCGAGTACTAGTTGCCGCCATTGATGCTGCGGTCATGTGAGCCAGAGTTCAAAGATAGGGTGAGCTCTTGGAACCAAAGTTGACATTTTCTCTATCTTTTGTATTTTTTTAGTATTTTTTTCGAGACTAATGTATACTTGGTGATTACAATACTCATATTCTTTTGGATTAGTGGCTCTTTTACCGACACTACTAGGTCGTGAGATGTTATTATTTCTCTTATTTATCTATTGTCTTATCATTATTTATGATTTATTATTATACGCCTTTACTTGAATATTTCTGGCTTTTACGCCATATTCCACCAATGTAGCCCATTGCTTTTAGCTTCGGGCTATGATTTGGCTTACCTACTGGTGGGATGAAGTAGGTACCAACATGACTTGTAAATTAGGTTATGACAAAAAATGTTCAATATTTTGAGGGTGGCAATTTTCTACCAATTTTAGGAGTTTTCATCTTTAGAGGTAAGGTTTCTTTATGTTCTAAACTTGAAATACTCTATTCAATTCTTGGAAATTGTTAGGAAGTTATCCATGGTAGAATTTTGAGTTTAGACCTAGTTTATAAATTGAAAAAAAAAATTTGAGAATTTGATTAAAATCAATTGGTAATAGTCCTAGAGTGTTAGAAAGATACTTTATTAAGTAGAATTATTGTTTTTTATGCTAAAATGTGTAGAATTCATGATCTTTAAAAGGTAGAACATCTTGATGAACTAGGACAAGTTTATTGTCTAAATCAATAATTTCAAATTTCTAATGGTTGAGAAAGATGTGATTATTGAAATGGGTGTGTAAACTTGTTGTTTGTAGATTAAGCACAGATTAAAAGAGAGAGAAAAAACAAGCATGTGGCCTTAAAGTGACTCGAGTAGGGAATCAAGGTGCGTTATAGTTTATTTGAAGAAAAAATACTTGCACGACTCTATGTTGATATGTGAATTAAATGTTTTAATTTCCTTCCAGCACTATTTAAGATTATTGAGTACATTGCATGTTTATTGATGTTGATGGTGAATATTATGATCCTATGGATATGAATTATTTATATGGATGATGATACTAAGATCATGATGATGATTATGACATTGAGAATGATTTTAATAATGATGATGAGATGATAGATAGTAATGATATTGAGATAATAAAGAGATGATATGTACATCCCGCTTACATACATTCATCATATACATTTAAATATACATTTATATTTATATGTTGTTTTGAACCTTGTTTAGGAATTCGACTAAGTGTAAATGATGTAATTTTAATCATGTATTCTTCTTGAAGTGAAGTGGCATATTCATTGTTGGTTATCATTAATTATAAGTCTTGTCTTGATCTACATTACCTATATTTGATTTACCTATTTGTATAGTGTTGAGTTGAATTGGCATATGATGCTTACCAGTATTTAGTTGATGTTAGATGCTACCTATGGTCTTCTTTTTGTTTGTGTGTAGAGTGTGTTCCAACATTTGAGATGAGACCACGACTCTAGCCAATATTTGCAGACTTTGATTAAAAGGTGAGCACCTTATAAAAATAGCAATTGAGTCTTCTAATCTATGTCCATGCCCCTTGTTATGAGACTAAGACATTCTCTTATTGTTCATATTTGGGATAATCTATGTCCATGCCCCTTGTTACGGGACTAAGACATTCTTTTGTTGTTCATATTTTGGATAGTCTATTGGATCCAGTTTTGGACACTCTTAGATGTTCTTGTAGAATGACTTTAGATCCAAGGATTTTAATAAATATAGAATTTTTGCACTTTATTTTTGGTTATGATACTTGATTTGGTTTTTACTATAATCCAGATGTTCATATTTTGTTTATAAATTTAGAGATAAGGAATTAGTGAATGAGACTTGTATCAGCTTGGAATTTGGTCAGTAAACATTAGGTTAAATGGTCTACCCACCATATAGTAAGGGTAGGTGCCTGATAACACTCAACTTATATATGTCAATTTAAGTACAAGGCGATCGTTGTCAATATATTAACCCAATAAGAGTCATTGTTGAATCCACAAGGAACAATGTGAGTGGCAAATGGGTAAGTTCGAAATAAATGTACTTACTAAATTCAAACTAAAGATACAAAAATTTGGGTTTTTTAAACATTTTCAAATGTGAAAGTAATTCTTGGGCTTTTAAATGACTAATTTGAGATTGAGAATAATTAGATTGTAATCATTTAGTCATGGATCTTGGGATTATACATTCCTAGGGGAAAGTCGTGTATGGGAACGTGATGATTTGGGGGCAAATTCTAATTGTTGATAATGTGGTAGGCTAGGTTTAAATTCCTTGAGGCTAGTACTTCAACAAAACCTCAAAGATATCACTCATTGACATTTTCCAGTACCTAACGAGTGTGACGATTAAAGCCAACCAAGACTTCAATTGGGTTTCCCTATTTATAGGATGATACCCAAGGTATAGTCAACCTCATAATCACTCTTATATCTAAGATAGTGAGAATTACCAAACTTTGCTCATAAATTGTCTACTATTGCCTTGGTTACTTCATCCCTCTTTCAAGGATGATTTGGGTTCCAAAAGTTCACCCAAACCACTCTTTCAAGGATGGTTATTTAATCAAGCAATAGTAGAACCCATCATCAACAAACTAGAATCTATACAAATACATCACAACCCACACACAATTGCACCGTAATCAAGCATAACCCCAAGAGGTAGATCTAGCACATCATAAGAATAATGTAAACCAATACAACAAGATGCCCATAAAAGTTATTCATAAGAAAAATAAAGAGAGGACAAACTACACTTTAGACTCAAATGAATCTTCAATAGACAAAGCCAAATCTACACTTTAGAGTTCCTCTAATTAAATCTTGCCTCAAATAATTGTAAATTTTAGCTCCAAGCTCCAAGAAATTACAAAGACACTAAACTAAGGATGGGAGGTAGGGTTGTAGAATGATGATGATTCTAGAATGAATGGGTATTGATCCTAAAATGGGATTTGGGGTCGGCTGGCCAAATGACGTTTTTGCCCCTGGGTTATTTTCCGCTTTCACACAATTGTGGAGGCTTGATCGCGATCGCACCTACTTCAATCGCGGTGGACTGATCAAGATCGCTGTTGGTTGACTTGATTGACTGATTGTGATCGCGGTAACTGAGGGACAACTCCTCCTCCCTTTTTAGCTTGTTCAACTTGTCCAGCTCTTGCACTTCTATTCCCTTTTTGAACTTTTTTAGCTCAAAGTTGCTTCTTTTCTTCTCACTACTTGTATACCTGCAAAATATGGGAATTAGTGCATTTAATCACAAAAATGTCTCACTTAGACAATCAAATCATAGTAGTGTGCATAAATGTTGAGTGAAAATGAGTGGTGCATTCACCAGTCATCAACACCCCCAACTTAAAGCTTTGCTTGTCCTTAAGCGACACTACCTTTTACCATGAGACAATGCACTTTTATACCTAAATTAGATGACCCAATTGATCATGATGACTTTAAATTGATTACTACCACTAATATCTCTTCAAAATATGGGTAAGACTATTTTCACAAGACCCCTCTACATAACACATAATTTTCAAGGATGCAAAAGACTTCAAATATAAATCATGCAACAATCACTAAAACTAAAGAAATTACTCCTTTTTGACCTCAACTACATTATACTCCTTTTGCCTCATTGCTTAGGATATGACAAAATCGTCCACCTCAACTTGTTTACATGACTCCTCACAAGAAGGAAAATTCAACACACCAAGTTATCAAATATGCAACAAGGAATTTAAGTACGAAACTCTCTCTGTCTCTTAAGAACTCTTGATGTTAACAAGTACCATGTCATAGGGTTTCCCTATTTTGAATCCACACTACAATAAATGTACTTGGTTGGAGATCTCAATGGACTTTTGAAGCTTGTAATGTAGGTTCAGGGTAGGGTAGGATATTATTTGGGAATAAAGTAACTATACCCTCCTTGAACAACGACATTATACTTTTTCACCCAACTTTTGACCATAGGCCACTTCTTTGTTTTCACTCTTTAAACATGTGCCTACTTTTACTTCCTTGATTCACCCATCTTTTGGAAAGCATCTTCTTTTTACCACTTTGCCTTGAACATTTCATGATTTTCTTTCCTTTCTTGGGTCCCTTCTTTTTCCTATTCATTTGTTCTCAATATTTAGCTCTTAGGCACTAACTTACATTCTCGTGGCCCAAAGTTACCTTTTTTAATCTTCCTCACCCCCAACTTAGGATTTTAGCCTCAATTTGCATTTTTAAGTCCAAGGAGGATAGGTTTCAAAAGAGGGATAAGAACTAAAATACTCACGGCTTACAATGTGTTTTCCAAAGAAAGGAAGGTTCAAAGTGGGTGACTAGGGATAACGTCTATGAAAGGGTAGGATTTTTAGGCTAAAGTGGACTTCCAAAGTCACAAAGATGGCCTAAGATCATCTCCCCTACAAAGTACAATAAAAATTAGCTTTGAAAGACTAATGGGGTAAGTTCTAGATGGTACAAGTATACATGATATTTAGACAAATAAGCTCACGACACATGGAATGCAAATTCTCCAAGGAGGCATAATTGCCCCTCCCGCTAGAGACAAAAATAGCGTATCTACCAATTTTCAAAAGTCAAAAATTTGGAGTCACAAAAAGAGAAAAGGAATTATTACAATGCCGCTCACATCCATGCCCTTGATTTTTGAAAAATTTTGGATTGAGGGGGGTGGGGGTGTTTTCTTTGTATTTGAACCATGCACAATTTTTTAACCATGGAAACAACCCAAGTATCGATCTCACATTTTGGCTTCATATGAGAAAACTAATTATATGGCTACTCAGACTTTGCCAATGGTATGAGCGCAATTCCCATAGGTACTCAGACTTAACCTGCATTTGTGGCTCAAGACCCAATAACGCCAAGTTTCTCTTAAGAATGTCGTCACTCAATCTAGCATAGGTAAAGGCTGTACCAATATCATTATTAAAATATATAGACAAATAAAAATGAGAATAATCAATTCACAAAATTTCTATGCTTTGTGTGTACAAAATTCAAGTATTGTAAGCCAACGTGTGTTCACCCAAGGGTAGGGCCGCAACCCTAACTATAAGACTTGTAGTGACCTTACTATATAACCAAAAAGCATAAGAAGGGCTAAATGGATCCTTAAAACCAAAGTGATAACCAAGGTGCAGGTTGGAGAAGCTGTCGTGATCACAACATAGTTGACACAAATGGTATCACGATTGCGATCCTTAGGCTGCGATTGAGGTACCTGAGGTATTTTTAACCCCTGTTTTGCCCTATGTTCTGCAGGGTTGCCACACTTCTCAAACTTGGTGTCCCCCTATTTTTTACTTCCAATCCTATCCAAGGCACCTACAAAACATCAAAATTATGTGACTTATTCAAAAGCATATAGAGAAAACATAAAATGATGGGTTGCCTCCCGTCAAGCGCTTGATTTAACGCCGAAGCACAACATTTTTTTTCTTATCATTTATGTCTCCACTTAGCGTATTTAAATATTTTTCCCAACTTTTGATCAATACATCTCCGAGGTACTTTGGGAAAATGTAAGGACAGAATGATACATGTTCTATCACGCCACTTTAAAGACTTAAACCTTTTACCTAAATTTATCTCAAACTTTTGAGTGGGATCGTTGGGTATTGGTGAGAACATCAATAGGTCACTTATTGAACATCGGATTTGAGCTTCTTCGCCTTCAAGAGAGGGGCTTCCTTTTTTCCTTTTGGAATGAGAAACTCCAAAATATAGGGATTTTGCTCCTCATCTCCACAATTCATTATTTGCTTAGGTTGTTTGACTTTCATCACAAACACCAAGAATGATATTGAAAAATGGTTCGATTGAGGTCTTCTTCCTAATTTTGGAGTAGTATCCCTCTTGGCATTTTCATCCCGAAATAGACTAGAGTCTTCATAAGGGATTTGCTTAATTTCTTCTTTTGACTCTAGTACCATTTCCTCAATTTTGACATCTACACTTATTTTATGTTCAGTTGGTTGGGAAATCACCGATGATTCTTCATCGTCGGGCTCACCATAATGCATATGGCTTGACATCTTTTCTGTATCAACCACTTTTTGAAGAATAGGTATGTTCACGATTTGTGAAATATTGTCCTCATTACCCATTTCTTTTATCCATTCAATTTCCTTATTACATTCCCCCATGACTTAATGCATAAGATGTATATTATACCCCATTGTTTCCACTCTATCCAAGATAAGTTAAAGCATTGCTTCAAACCCATTATCTTTGACCCGTTGTTCTCTCTTTTTCTCATCATAAGACCAATCAAAATCATAAGAAGAACTAGAAATTGGGTTAGTATAATGGGGTAAGAGAAATTTGGACAATTGCTCCAATGTCTATCTCGACCACCACATAAGGAACAATCATACTCCCAAGTAGATCGAGATGGTGCACACATCTCTTTCCTCAAAGCATATCTATAATCTTACAAAAATTAGGATCTACCAAAATATAGACATGGAGTATCATGATAGAAGTTCCAACCACCAAGATCATGTTCATTCCAAGACGCCATAGTAACAAATAATAAAAACAAAAGTCTACCTAACACTAGAAACAAAAGAAAATAACAAACAAATATTTACATGTTTGAACTACAGTAAGTAAGCTAAAATTCTAAACAAACTCAATACGCCAAATTGTTCCCCATCAACGGCGCCACTTTTGATAACGCTAAACTTACATATCAATTTAAGTGCAAGGATGTCATTGTCAATATAATTACCCAACAAGAGTCAGGTTCGAATCCATGAGGAACAATGTGAGTGGCTATAATACCCCAAAAAATCCAAACCAATATTAGAGACATGTACCAAGCTCATGCATAGTAAATCATGGTTCTTTTTTAATTTTATGAGTAAGTTAGATATATATTAAGGCTTCAAATAACTCCCAGCTATTAGACGAATCAAAACATTCCTTATCGATTGAATTCTTGAGAAGGATATTAGTATAGTAAAATTTAAATGAGAATATATCTCATTATACTTGATATTTTTGATCTTATGACCTATCAACAGATAGATAATTGAATTATATTTTCAACGATACCAATTTCACCTAAATCCGATATCGGAGCAAAGAGTTATTCCCATTTTATTCTAGCATGTCAAGATGGAAAATAGTGGTGATGTTTCTGATGGGCTATCAAGTTTCTGACAACCTTTTTGATGCTGTCATCACATTCTGACGATATTTCTGATACCTTCATCATCCCTCGGCAGAAAATCAAGAATTTGGACCCCTTTTGTGATGATTATTTGCGACGGCCTATCACAGACCTGACGGCCTTTCACGGATGGCGTCAAGTATATTTTTCCAGCAATTGAGGGACATTTTAGTAAGGGTATTTTGGTCTTTTTCCTTCACTTCCCGCGACTTATAACCCTCAAGGAGCATATTATCTTCCATTCTCTTTAGTTAAACATCTCAGAAAGCTCTCTCATACACTCTCAACCACAAGATTAGACTTTCTTCTCAGGATCAAAACTCTCAAGAACAAACCCTAGGGTTTTCATAGAAGAGTGTATTTCAAGGAAATTTCGCCGTCAATCTTCACGAATTCTTAATCTAAGGTATGAATAGTATTCATACATGGGTCCTCTCATCCTTGGAGCTCAATAATCATGTTTTAAATTATAAATTGTGATTTCCTTGCTGCTTTATGATTATATTCATGTTAATGATTTTTTTATGGATTCAAGGTTGTGTCAAGATGTGTTTTTCATGAATCATATGAATAGGTTAGTTGGAAACCCATGAATTTGGGTGGTTAAATATTTCTAAATTTGTTAAGTACACCAATGCTCAATATTATGCAGGCAAGGTGTTTGATAAAATACTTAGGATGCTAGAAATTCATCTTTACATGGTTCCATGATATCTAAATGACAAGTCCATGTTAGCTATATACTTCAATATAAATTTCATGCTATTGATGTGTTGCTATTGTTTTGGTATGAAGAATGTATGATAATGGTGATATACTATATGTACGTGAAATATATCTATGCACTCCCTACCATGCTTAAGATGTTGAAGAACTACATGAAGTATAATATCCCCTACTTATGATAATGTAAATTGTAGACTCCAATCTTATGATCAAGTCAGTAATGTTGTGTCAGTTTCCTTCCATCGAGTTCTGGGGGTATTCGTACCCAAAAAATATAGATGTGTGCTTAGAGCCATGTCATGTTTTCATGATACTCTCATTCAAGCCATGATCAATAGAAATCAGTCAGTCATGTGACTCAGAAAAACTCAGTGAGCTCAGTAGTTCAGTATTCTCAGTAATCTCAGTTCTTAGTAACCTCAGTAATCACAGTAAATCTTAGTAACTTCAGTACTCTTAATAAGTCCTCAGAACTAATTATATTCCATCCGTTATCGAAATCCAGTAAACTCAATCTTAGCTTCGCTAAACAATACCATTAGTATCAGTTCAGTTAATCAGTACTAGTTAAGTAAATCAGTTCAGTTAAGTTATTTAGTTCAGTGTCTTTTAGATGGGAGTAGGATTCAGCACCGAGTGATCCTAGGGATGGGGACTCACCCGCTAGATTAGGACTGAAATCCTCAGAAGCAATCCCTATGTTCCAGAACTACGTAGCCAACGTAGGTATGAGATGTCACCCATTATATAGGGCTGACATACTCAGGGGTCAGCCATTAGCACATTTATATGTATAGGACTAATCCTAGGAGTCACCCGCTAGATTGGGACTGAATCTATAGCATTTGTCTTTAGTGGTCTCGCGGTACTAACACCCTTCCAGCCAGCTTAGCTTAGGGCTTATATGTTAGATGAACACATCCCACAATTTTAGTTATAGATTTAGGAATGTCAGATACAGTCAACTCAGCTTTGTAGTATAGATTCAGTACTGTAGATACAGTCAATTCTTATCACTGCAAATAGATTTCAAGATCAACAATTAGATAGGACTGATCTTAACTATGATTAGTCAGTATCAGAATCATTAGATTTAAAGATCACCCACTAGATAGGACTGATCTTAGACTAAGTCAAATTATCCTTATTATTAGTATACTCATGATCACCCGCTAGATAGGACTGATCTCAAATTTAGTTACTCCAAGTAGAACGTAACTCAGATAGTTCCATCAAAACTTAGACTGTCAGATACAGTCACTCAATATCAGTTACATTAGTTAGGCCGATCATTACAGTTATATCAGTTATATCAGTTTTCTGAACTTATGTATCAGTCATTTCAGTTATCAGAATTCATGACATCAATATTCAGCTCAGTACTGTCAGTCACAGTCAACAAGACCAGTTTTTCATAATTCAAACTATTAGAAATTATCATTCATCTATTCAGTATCTCAGTATCAGTAAACTCATGTTATCAGTATTCAGACTTAGTAGTCAGTATCTCCACGAGTTCAGTTACAGTTATGTATGCATATATGTATTTTCACGTTTATATTAGTCAGCTTAGTTTATGTATATAATCCTTTTAATTTGTCCTACCTCACTCGTATACTCAGTACATTCAGACGTATTGATGCATTTGCGCTATGGTGCTTTCTTTTATGTTACACCATAGGTTCAGAAGCACGAGCTCCAGATCAGCAGTAGCATTCCAGTGTTCAAAGTTTGCAGTGAGTCCTTCTCATTCGAGGATGATATGATTATTTCTACATTTACCATTCAGTTGCTAAATGGAGTTAATTGGAAACATGTTCCTTCAACTCCTTATTCAGTTTAGTTAGAGGCTTTCAGACTAAATGTCTGATTGGATATTCAGATCTCATTATTTTCAGTATTTATGACTTATTTTTGTATTGTTATACCTTTTTCAGATATTTTGTTATCAGACGTTTATTCAGTTTGAACCTTATGTCCTTTCATGCTCATATTTTCATATTTTATGATATATTATACAGTATACAGGTACAGATATAAGTCATGGGTTAGTTTGTGGTCCTTCGGGGTCATGAGAACCGTGTAGCATTTCGGTTTAGAAAATCGGGGTGTTACAAACTTGGTATCAGAGCCTAAGGTTCAATAGAGTCCTAGGAAGTCTAAAAGCCGCATTTAGTAGAGTCTTGTACATGCATGTGTTGTGGTCCATACCTATGTGCAGAAGGCTATGAGATGTTTTAGGAATAGTTTTCCTTCTTTCAGTATTCATATCCTGCCAGTGAGCAGTCAAATTTGTATAGCTTATTTTCTCATCCTTGCATCTATTTATGCTATCCAAAATCTCAGAGAATGTAACTATTTCAAGGTAGAACCTCCAAGTAGTTGCAAGTTTAGTCTATCTCATGCATTAGTTTTAGACTCCCAAAGTTTATTTATAATCTAGTTCCTAGATGCCCTGTTCATCACCCAGTATCTTCGTAAGGTAATAGTTCTTAGAGGGACATAGTGTCCCAAGGGGGAGATACCACACTTTCTGTTAATTCTCTCATGCCTTAGATCCTTTAATTTCTCCATGCATAACAAATTCAGTCTAGAATAGAGGGTACTCATAAGTTGACCTTCAAGTTAGACCTCAGCTATAAGTCAAGTATTCAGAGGTTTAGTTCAGTTCATGATGTTTAGTCCATATGTCACATAGTAGAATAAGTCATGTTCTTATGTTTCAGTTCAATCTTAGTACCATTACCATTGCATGTTCAGTCGCATGTTCGTGAGTCAGTTCAGTCATGTATTCACACATCAGATATGCGTGGTCAGCTTATCAGTACTTTTAGTCATGCATTCATGTATCATGTCAGACCTATAATCATGCATCATATATTCATGGATTCAATTTATCAGTTATGCATCAGATATGCATTCTCAGTTGAGAAATTCTGTTTATCGGAACACTCAGTCCTATATTCATAAATCAGCTACCCATGCATTAGATATGCATGTATAGTATGTTATGATTAGTTTTCAGTCATGTAAGACATGAAACCATGATCAGTCATTCATGCTATATATGTGTAATTTTATCTTTTCTCCCTTCTCTAGCAGTCATCATTCGAGGATGAATGTTTCCAAGGGAGAGATATTATAATACCCCCCAAAATCCAAACCAGTATTAGAGCCATGTACCAAGCTCATTCATAGTACATCATAGTTATTTTTTAGTTTTATGGGTAATTTAGATGTATATTAAGGATTCAAATAACTCCCAGCTATCAGATGAATCAAAACATTCCTTACCGATTGAATTCTTGAGAAAGATATTGGTATAGTCAACTTCAAACGATCATATCTCTCATTATAGTTGGAATATTTGATCTAATGACCTGTAAACAGATAGATAATTGAATTATCTTTCCAACTATAGCAATTTATCCTAAATCTGATATCGGAGGAAAGAGTTATCCCCATTTTATTCCAGGATGTCAAGCTAGAAAACAGTGATGATGTTTCTGATGGGCTATCATATTTCTGACGACCTTTTTGAAGACGTCGTCACATTCTGATGACATTTTTGACAATGTTGTCACCCCTGGGTAGAAAATTTGGACCCCTTTTGTGATGACCATTCGTGATGGCCTATCACGAACCTGACCGCCTGTCACAGATGGAGTCAATTATATTTTTCCAGCAATTGAGGGACGTTTTAGTAAGGTTACTTTGGTCTTTTTACTTTAGTTCCCATGACTTATAACCCTTAAGGAGTGTATTATCTTCCATTCTATTTAGTAAAACATCTCAAAAAGCTCTCTCACACACTCTCAACCACAAGATTAGGGTTTTCTCTTAAGATCAAAATTCTCAAGAACAAGCCCTAGGAGTTTCATAGAAAAGCTTATTTCAAAGAAATTTTTCCGTCAATCTTCATAAATTCTTAATCGAAGGTATGCTTAATGTCCATCCATAGGTACCTTTCATCCATGACGCTCAATAATCATGTTTTAAATTATAAATTATGATTTCCTTGTTGTTTTATGACTATATTTATGTTAATGATTGTTGTTTGGATTCAAGGTTATGTCTTGATGTGTTTTTTCATGAATCATATGAGTAACTTAGTTGAAAACCCATGAATTTGGGTGGTTCAAGATTTCTAAATTTTTTAAGTATAGCTATGCTAAATATTATACATGCAAGGTGTTTGATAAAATGCTTAGGATGCTAGAAATTCATGTTTACATGGTTCCATGATATCTAAATGAAAAGTCGATGTTAGCTATATACATCAATACAAATTCCATGCTATTGATGTGTTGCTATTGTTCTGGTATGAAGAATGTATGATAATGGAGATATACTATATGTACATGAAATATATCCATACACTCCCTACCATGCTTAAGATGTTGAAGAACTATATGAAGTATAATATCCCATACTTATGACAATATGAATTGTGGACTCCAATCTTATGATCAAGTCAGTCATGTTGTGTCAGTTTCCTTCCATCAAGTCTTGGGGGTATTTGTACCCAAAAAATATAGTTGTGTGCCTAGAGCCATGTCATGTTTTCACGATACTCTCAGTCAAGCCATGATCTATAGAAATCAGTCAGTCATGTGACTCAAGAAAACTCAGTAATCTTAGTAGTTTAGTATTCTCAGTAATATCAGTTCTCAGTAACCTCAGTAATCACAGTAAATATCAGTAACTTCAGTACTCTTAATTAGTCCTCAGAACTCATTATATTTTGTCGGTCATCGGAATCCAGTAAACTCAATTTTAGCTCCGCTAAACAATACCACTAGTATCAGTTTAGTTAATTAGTATCAGTATCAGTTCAGCAAATCAGTTTAGTTAAGTTATTTAGTTCATCCCAGTTATTCAGTTCAGTATCTTTTAGATGGGAGTAGGATTCAACATCGTTAAGCCTAGGGATGGGGACTCACCCACTATATTAGGACTGAGATCCTTAGAATTAATCCCTAAGTTCCAGAACTACGTAGCCAGTGTAGGTATGAGATGTCACCCATTAGATAGGACTGACATACTCAGGGGTCACGTGTTAGCATATTTATATGTATAGGACTGATCCCAGGAGTCACCCGCTAGATTAGGACTGACTCCACAACAAATGTCCTTATTGGTGGCACGGTACTGATACCCTATACGTCAGGGCAGAGATTAGAACCCAGTTATCTTAGCTTGGGGCATGTCGGTTAGGTAAACACATCCTATAGTTTCAATTACAGATTCTAGACTGTTAGATACAGTCAACTTAGCTTAGTAGTACAAATTCAGTACTGTTAGATACAGTCAATGCTTATCATTGTAAATAGACTTCAAGATCACCCATTATCTAAGATTGATCTCAACTATGATTAATAAGTATCAGAATCATTAGATTTAAAGATCACCCGCTAGATAGGACTGATCTCAGACTAAGTCAAATCATCCTTATTATCAATATACTCATGATCACCTGCTAGATAGGATTGATCTCATATTTTGTTACTCTAAGTAGAATGGAACTCAGATAGTTCCATCACAACATAGACTGTCAGATATAGTCGCTCAGTATCAGTTACATCAATTAGGCCGATCACCACATTTTTATTAGTTATATCTGTTTTCTGAACTCAAGAATCAGTCACATCAGTTATCAGAATTCATGATATCAGTATTCTGCTTCAGGACTATCAAACACAGTCAACCAGACCAGTTCTTTATAATTCAAACTGTCAAAAATAGTCATTCATCTATTCAGTATCTCAGTATCAGTACACTCATATTGTCAGTATTCAAACTCAACAATAGTATCTCCACGAGTTTAGTTATAGTTATTTATGCATGTATATATTCTCACGTTCATATTAGTCAGCATTGTTCATGCATATAACCCTTTGCATTTAGCCTACCTCACTCGTATACTTAGTACATTCAGATGTACTGACACATTTGCGCTATGGTGCTTTCTCTTATATTACACCATAGGTTCAGAGGCACGAGCTCCAGATCAACAGTAGCATTTCAGTGTTCAAAGTTTATAGTGGTCCTTCTCATTCAAGGATGATATGATTATTGCTACATTTACTATTCATTTGCTAGATAGAGTTAGTTGGAGACATATTCCTTCAACTCCCTATTTAGTTCAGTTAAGGCTCTCAGACTAGATGTCAGATTAGACATTCAGATCTTATTATTTTCAGTATTTATGACTTGTTTTGGTATTGTTATACCTTTTTTAGATATTTTGTTATCAGACATTTATTCAGTTCGAACCTTATGGCCTTTCATGTTCATATTTCCATATTTTATAATATATTATGTAGTATATAGGTACAGATATCAGTCATGGGTTAGCTTGTGGTGCTTCGAGGTCATGAGCGCCATGTAGCATTTAGGTTCAGAAAATTGGGGTGTTACAAACTTGGTATCAGAGCCTAAGGTTCAATATAGTCCTAGGAAGTCTGAAAGCCACAACTAGTAGAGTCTTGTACAAGCGTGTGTTGTGCACCACACTTATGTGCAGGAGGCTATGAGATGTTTTAGGAATAATTTCCCTTCTTTCAGTATTCATGTCGTGCCAATGAGCTATTAGATTTTTATAGTTTTTTTCTTATCCTTGAATCTATTCATGCTATCCAGAATATTAGAGAATGTAACTATTTCAAGGTAGAACCTCCTAGTAATTGCAAGTTTAGTCTATCTCATGTATTAGTTTCAGACTCCCAAAGTTTAGTTATAATATAGTTCATAGATGCCTTGTGCATCAACCAGTCTCTCTGTAAAGTAAGCATTCTTAGAGGGACATAGCATCTCAAGAGGGAGTTACCCCACTTTCTCTTAATGCTCTCATGCCTTAGATCCTTTAGTTTCTCCGTACATAACGAATTCAGTCCAGAATAGAGGGTACTCATAAGTTGACCTTCAAGTTAGACCTCAACTGTAAGTCAAGAATTTAGAGGTTCCGTTCAGTTCATGATGTTCAGTCCATATGTCACGTAGTAGAATCAGTCATGTTCTCATGTTTCAGTACAGTCTTAGTACCTTTACCATTTCATGTTTAGTCGTATGTTCGTGAGTCAGTTTAGTCATGTATTCACGCATCAGATATACGTGGTCAGCTTATCAGTACTTTTTGTCATGCATTCACGTATTATGTCAGACATATAATTATGCATCAGATATGCATGGATTCAACTTATCAGTTAAGTATCAGATATGCATTCTCAGTTTGAGAAACTCAGTTTATCGGAACACTTAGTTTGAGGCTAGTTCTTCAAAAAAACCATAAAGATTTCACTCATTGACCCTTTCGAGTATCTAACGAGTATGACAATTAAAGCCACCCAACACCTCAATTAGGTATCCTTATTTCTAGGATGATACCTAAGGTATAGTCAACCTCATAATCACACTTATGTCGAATATTGTGAGAATTATCAAGCTATGCCCATAAATTGTCTACTATTGCCTTAGTTATCACACCTCCTTTCAAGGATGTTATGGACTCCAAAAGTTCACCCAAACCCCTATTTCAAGGATGGTTTGAGGTTTCAAGAGATTGGGATTTTCATCCACTAAATCCATTGAGGTATTTGGGGATTTCACCCATAAATCCTATCTAATTTAATCAAGCAACAGTACAACCCATCATCAACAAACTAGAATCTATACAAATACATCAAAACCCATACTCAATTGTACCGTAGTCAAGAATAACCCCAAGAGGTAGATCTAGCACATCATAAGGATAATGTAAATAAATATACCAAGATGTCCATCAAAGTTATTCATAATAAAAATAAAGAGAGGACAAATCACACTTTAAACTCAAATGAATCTTTAATAGACAAAGTCAAATCTATACTTTAGAGTTCCTCTAATTAAATCTTGCCTCAAATTAGTGTAAATTTAAGCTCTAAGCTCCAAGAAATTAAAAAAATACTAAATTAATAATGGGAGGTAGGATGGTAGAATGATGATGATTCTATAATGAATGGATATTGAGTCGTAAATAGAATTTAGGGTTGACTTGCCAAATGATGTTTTTTCCCCTGGGTCATTTTTCTCTCTCACATGATCGTAGAGGCTTGATCGTGATTGCACCTACTGCGATCATGGAGGACTGATATGATCACCGTTGGTTGACTAGCGTGACTAATTACGATTGTGAACCTCATGTCGTGATTGTGGTAACTGAGGGCCAGATCCTGCTCCCCATTTTAGCTCATCCAACTCTGTACTTCTATTCCCTTTTTGATCCTTTTTAGCTCAAAGTTGCTTTGTTTCTTCTCACCACTTGTATACTTTCAAAATATGGGAATTAGTACATTTAACCATAAATATGTCTCACTTAGACATTCAAATCATAGTAGTGTGCATGAATGTTGAGTGCAAATGAGTGGTAAATTCACCACTTATCAATGAAAATTATTAACACTTGGGTTATGAAAAAGATGGTATTAGAGCATCGGGTTTGTAGATCTCATTTTACAAAAATAGGTCTAGTAAAGTCAATAATACAGAGACATTTGTACTTTTCTTTAAGAGGCTACAGGGCTTTACGAAACAAAATTCCTTTCTTGTTATTACTTGATTTCATTTGGTATCTAGTGATCCAAATTGGTATTGGACTCATTCACTCTTGTTTCATATATAGTGAAAATTCATTGCAATAGAGCAATAATAGTCGCACTAGCAGCCACACTCACGTTGGCTTATGCTATAATTTAAGGTAAGCCTTGCGTAAGTGGCAGGGCAAGGTGAGAGGAAACACCTAATATGGGTGGAGCCTGTGCACCCAAATGATCAGTTAGATAGAGAGAACCATCCCCCTTACCTCAGTAGGATGCTCCAAAGTTAGCAAATAAGGATGTGGTAGTTGAGGAAAAAAAGGTGGTGGTACTAAAAATATGGTGTCTATGGAAAATGGTACAACCCAAGTGCTTATGACTGTAGAGTTGATTCAATAGGTGTTGGTATTTCTGGGAAATGTGGCTATTCTTGTACTACTCTAATTATGCCTGCATTTTTATCCCCAGTCATATGACATACAATTGATATGGTGACTAAAATAGAAAATGGCTATAAGACTGAAGTGTTTGTTAGGAAGGTATAAGGACTGGTGATGACTTATGATGAGTATGGACTATTCTGTAAGTTCATAAATATGAAACCTCTACTGTTTTAAGGTACTGAGTTTAAAGATGCATGTAACGCCCTGAGTTTGTACCCCAGACGCTACACGATGCTCATAATCCTGAGGGACCACAAGATAACCCATGAATAATACCTACTGCAATAACTAAATAATAATACAATAAATATTTAGAAAGTAGGCAAAAAACCGGCCATAAGGTTCAATATTGTAAATAATAATGGATATGGTATCACAATACCAAAAAAGTTGAACATCAATACTGAACACTGAACAACTGTTTGAAAATACTCTAGTCTGAAAAGCCTCTAAACTGTCTGAACTATGGAGATGATGGGACAAGTCCCTAACTAACTCCGACTACTGAGAATGAACAGAAATATATAAATCACATCCTCAAACTATGAGGACTCATTACTAACTCTGTATGCGGAGAATCTGAACTGCTAAGGATGCCCGGGAGCCCATATGTCTGAACCTATGATTTAAGACATCATAGAACAAAATAAAGGTATGCATCAGTACTTTAAGTGTATTGGTATGCTCAGTGAGGTTGGCTAAAATGCATGGGTTCATATACTTGAACAATACTAACTGAATATATGGGTATGACTGAATGAGAGTACATGCATGAATATGGAAACTATACTGAGATGGTAATAACACTTAATACTAAATCTAAATACTGATTAATTGATATCTGAGTATACTGTTACTGAAATATAGGAAATAGAATGACAATATCTGATAGTCTTAATTCTGTAGAACTATACTGAATTCCGTATTGAGCTGAGTAATTGTGTCTAAAATTTCTAAATCTGCAGAACTGGACTGAGTTCCATACTGAGACTGAATTTGAAACTGAGACTGTGGGAAGTAAACATCCAACTGGCATGCCCATTCTTTAACTGATTTGGGGTCCAACCTGTAACCTTAGTTGGAAGGGTGTCAATACCATACCACGGGTAAGGAAAAGTGTTGAGTCACCCTTATCTAGTAGGTACTCTGAACGAGAATGGTGATACCCTCAACTGGAAGGTGGATCACCTCATCAACCCTCAACTGGCATGTTGATGTCTCAACCTACGTTGGCTCAGTAGTTATTGAATGCAAGGACTACTTTTAAGGATTTCACCCTCTACTAGCAGGTGAGTCCCTATCCTTGGGTTCACTAAGTGCTGAATCCTACTCCTAACTAAATAAACTTTGGACTGAGTTCCAAACTATACTAGGCTAGAATGAACTGTTGCTGATCATACTTAATAACTGAACTAAAATAATTTTACTGAACTTTGCTGGACTGATTCTGAGTTCACTGAGTTTTCTTAAGTTCTGTAACTGATTGAACTCTACTAATCAATACCTGACTGATTCTACTTTATGATTGACCATGACTTTAGACAAGCAACGAAATTATCGGGTATTAAATACCCCTAGGACTCGATAGCATAAACTTAAAAGACATGGAATAATCTTGAGATATGGTAACTAACTACTTAGTCATCATTCATTCATTTGGAAATTCAAGAAAACACTTGCATACATGCTAATATGATATAATTTCACTATTCAACTCATATGGATAATTCATCAAACTTTTGTGGGGCACAATATATGCACATAATACTAAAACAACATGTAGGCATCATGATTCAATTCCAATTACGCAATTCCAAGAGTTTCAACATGAAATCACATGATAAATCACACGTATCAATTAATTCTACATGAATCTTGTAATAAATCATGAATACACTTTAATTCAAATTATCGAAATAATGAAATCACTCTACATGAACTTTAAAAGAGTTTGTTGGACTCCAAGGGTGGAAGGAACCCTTGGATGAACACTTTACATACCTTAGTTGGTGAATTCTGGAAAATTAACGGTGGAATTTTGAGCCTTGAGTTTGAATTTAATTCACCTAGAATTTTTTTCTTGAGAAATTTGTGAAAGAATGAATATAACTTGCTAAAAGAGTGTTAAATTTTGATATTATGGAGGCTGAAGGGCGTGGGAAAAAAACTTAATTAACCCTGATTATGAAATTTTTTTTAATGACTATAAACTAAATCATTGATGCGTAGGCCAAATCGCTGCGTCATTGGTATTGATGCAATAGACAACGCGCCATATTGAGTCCATGTCAGTTCACTGGAATTGGATGCTGGGAGCTAGGAAAACATTTATCAACATGATAATCGACGCGACGCGTCTAGATTGTGTTGATTCACTAGTTTAGGATTCCAAAGGTGCTTCAAACAAAGTCCAAAAAATCTGAAACTTGTCTAGGAACAACTATTGGCATTCCTAATCATGAATCAACTCAAACATCAACATTTAATGTATGTAAAGGTCACAAAATAAGATTTTTAACTTTCAAAGTCTAAAATAACGCTAATTCTGAATACATAGCCAGAATTTTTTAAGTCTGGGACCCCTTAATAAGCTTGAAGGACTAAATTAAGCTAGGAATTTTGCGGGGTCTTACATTATCTCCCCCTTGGAAACATTCGTCCTCGAATGAGACTAACTAAGCTGAGAATACTGGTAGATTGAACTTACTGAATATAAATATCTAAAACACGATTATCTAATTGACATTACTGACATAATGAATTTTATACTGAGCATGCATATCTGATGCATGAATACATGACTAAACTGGCTCATGAACATATGACTGAATATATAATGGTAACAGATACCAAGTTTGTAACAAAAAATCTGAGCACAAAACTGAGTAAGCTTAAGGAAAACTATTACTTGAGTTGAATCTAAGTTTACGGAGAAGAGGTGAGGATACTTGGTCCGCATATCTGCTTCTGTTTCCCAAGTAGCCCCCTCAACGGACTGATTCTGCCAAACAACTTTGACTAGAGAGACTTTGTTTGTTTCTCATTTTGCAAATCCAATAATCAAGGATTTCGATCGGAATCTCTTTGTAAGAGAGGTTGTTCTAAACATCTATGCCCTCTAAAGAGACTACGACTGATCGGTCACCTATGCATTCTTTATAAAGGAGACATGAAACACCAGATGGACTGAAGATAGATATGAGGGCAACTCAAGCTCGTAAGGTACCTTTCTAAAATGGATGAGAATTCGTTAAGGACCAAAATATCGGGTATAGAGTTTCCCCTTCTTGTAAAACCTCCTAACTCCTTTCATAGGAGAGATTTTCACATATATATAGTCACCAATCTCGAACTCAAGGTCCTTTCTGTATAAATCTACGTACGATTTCTATCAGCTCTGGCCTGTCTTAAGTCTTTACCTGATCATCTAGACTTTCTCTAAGGTATCAAATACCAAGTTAGGCCCTACCACTGTGGCCTCACCCACTAAAAACCAACCAAGAAAAGATCTACACCTCCTCCCATAAAGCACCTCAAATGGATCCATCTGAATACTGGAATGATAGCTGTTGTTGTATGCAAACTCAATCAAAGGCATGTGGTAATACCAACTATATTTAAAGTCTATTGCACACGCTCGCAGCATATCCTCTAAAGTATGAGTGGTCCTTTCTACTTGGCCACCTATCTGAGGGTGAAAGGTTGTACTGAGGTAAATTCGGGTACTAAGACCCTTTTGGAATGCTTTCTAGAAATGGAGGTGAACTAGGTACCTCTATCTGAGATTATGGGCAATGGAACATCGTGCAATCTTACCAATGATTTGGTCATCCTGTCTACAATGACCAAAACTGAATCATGCTGACGACGAGTGATAGGAAAACCCATCACAAAGTCCATGTTCACTAGGTTTTTGATGCTCAATCTTAACCTGCTAACATGTTGAGAACTTAGCCACAAACTCTGCAATATCTCTCTTCATCCCACTTCACCAATAAATCTCCCACAAATTATGATACATCTTCGTGGTCCCTAGATGAATGGAGTAGGGCACACCATGTGCTTCTGCAAAGATTTTTTTCCTCAAGTCATCTACGCCTGAAACATATATTCGACCCTAACAATGCAAAATACCATCTCCCCCATGGAAAAAAACCTGTACCTTATGATCTCTAACTAATTCTTTCAACTTGACCAGACTGGGATCCCTATCCTGCTTTTCCTTCACTTCAGACACTAGGGATGATTCTGAACTACTCTACACCGGTACACTACCTTCTGATGAATTGACTAAGCAGACACCTAGTTGGGCTAGCTGATGAATTTCCTAAGCTAACATCTTCTTACTGCCCTCGACATAAGCAATACTACCCATAGACATTCTACTGAGAGCGTCGGCCACTACATTCGCTTTGCCCGTATGATAAAAAATAGTCATTTCGTAGTCTTTCAAAAAATTTAACCACCTTCTCTAATGGAGGTTTAGGTCTTTCTGAGAGAATACTTACTGCAGGATCTTATGGTCAGTGAACACATCCACGTGCACACCATACAAATAGTGCCTCCAAATCTGTAAGGCAAATACTACTGCTGCTAACTTAAGATAATAAGTAGGGTAATTCTTCTCATGGGGTTTAAGATGTATAGAGGCATCTCAATACACAACAAATCCATCTGAACTATCTGGTAGGGTAAAAACTAGAGATGTAGTGAGTTGAGTCTTCAACTCCTGGAAACTCTTTTCACAAAAATTTGACCACTGGAATTTAACTTTCTTTTGAGTTGGTCTAGACCTAGAGGATGCAATAGATGAATATCCCTCAACATACCTTCGAAAATAGCCGCCCAAGCCTAAGAAACTCCTAATATTTGAAAGAGAGATAGGTCTGGGCCAATTTCTTACTACTTCAGTCTTTTAGGATCAACCCTAATGCCATCACCGAAAACTATATGGCTGAGAAAAGCTACCGACTTTAGCCAAAATTTGCACTTGCTAAATTTAGTGCATAACTAATGATTTCTAAGAGTCTGTAATACTATTTTGAGATGGTCTTCATGGTCGTGTTCACTGCAGGACTACACAAGAATATCATCTATGAAGACTATGACAAACATGTCTAAGTACTGCTTGAACACATGGTTCATCAAGTCCATGAAAGATGCTGGGTATTGGTAAGTCCAAAGGACATGACTAAGAATTCCAAGTGACCATACCAAGTTCTAAAAGTTGTTTTTGGGATGTCACACTCTCTGACTCTGAGCTGATGATAGTCTGATCTGAGGTCCAACTTAGAGAAGTAACTGGCACCCTGATATTGGTAAAAAAAGTCATCGATTCTAAGAAGGGGATACTTGTTCTTGATTGTGACTTTATTTAACTGACGGTAGTCAATACATATTCTGAGGGAACCTTATTTCTTACACACGAATAAAATTGGTGTGCCCTACCGAGACACACTAGGTCAGATGAATCCCTTATCTAGGAGATCCTTTAATTGTTATTTTAATTCTCTGAGTTTTGCAGGTGCAATTCTGTATGGAAGGATAGATATGGGATGAGTATCTTAAAGAAGGTCTATTTAGAAGTAAATTTCCCTTTCGAGAGGAATCCCAAAAAGATCTTCTGGAAACACATTTAGGAATTCACATGCTACTGGAACTGATTCAAGAGTAGGGGTTTCTAACTAGAGTCCTGGACTTGAACGAGATGGTAGACACATCCCTTAGATATCATCTTCCTTGCCCGAAGGTAAGAAATAAGCTGACACCTAAGTGCTAAAGTACTACCCATCCACTCTAGGACAGGTTCATTTTGAAATTAAAATTGGACAATTTTGTTTCTACAGTCGACTGAAGCATAGCAGGAATGAAGCCAATCTATGCTGATAATGATATCAAAATTAGTCATCTCTAATTCAACTAAGTCTACTGAGGTGAATTTTTGATATACCATAATTGGACAGTTCCTGTATACCCACTGGGCTATGATTGATTTACCCATTGGGGTAAAGACTGAGAAAGGCTCTATTAGGATTTTGGGACTGACTCCAAAATCGACAGCTATATAAGGAGTAACAAAGGATAAGAAAGCTTTTGGATCTAGCAAAGCATAAATATACAAATGATAAACTTGTAATGTACCAGTGAACATATCAGGAGAACTCACCTGATTCTGTCGGGACTGAAAAACATAGAGGCGTTGCCTACTGGTCTCACTGGAAGTAACACTCTACTAATTTGGGTGATCGGACTGAGATGGGGGATAGTTATATTGACCCCAAGAACCTAACTGAGGACAATCTCTGACTCTATGTCCTGTCTTGCCATACCCAAAACACACATTGCTACCTGCTCTATAGATACCCTGGTGGTTTTTTCCATACTTCTAACAAAGGGGATTTGTTCGAGCATTGCTAACACTGCTCTGGGGTTTAAGGCGTGATGCCCTATACCTATTTCAATCTCTAAATTTTGGCTTAGGAGTACTAGATGAGGACAGAGATGGGACTGAAGATTTCAGGCAGAACTGAGAATAATTCCTACCCTCTAACTTAGGATGAGCAAAGATGAAACTACCTGTTCTTGCTCTCTTTCTCTCCCTCTACTTCTCTTTATTCTTGGCCTCCTTTATCTGCTGAGCATGGACCATGAGTTTGGATATGTCTATCTCCTTAATAAGCATTGCGGTCCTTCACTCCTTGACCACGCTGCTAGAGACCCCTTACACAAACTTACTCATTCGAGATATTTTTTCTGCCACCACATGAGGAGCATATCTAAATAATTTAGTAAACTTGAGAGACTGGTCTTTCACTGTAATATTTCCCTACTTCAGATTGATAAATTCTAGAACCTTTGCTTTCCTCATCTCTAGTCAGAAGAACCTATCCAAAAAAGCAGTGGCAAACTCTTCCTACTCTATGGAACCTACATCTGCGACCCTTTCTTCTTTACACTATTTAAAACATGAGTGTTCCATATCCTACAACTGATATACAACCAACTCAGCACTATCAATAGCAATCACCCCCATACTATCGGTAAAATTCTACACCTGATCAAGAAATTCCTGAGGGTCCTTATCTGACTTAGACTTGGTAAATAATGGAAGGTTCATTCAGGTAAAGTCCTAAATCCTGACAGCGGTAGTATTAGTCACTAGGTTAGCTAGAATGGTAGCTGGGCATTTATTCTAGGCTTCCACAGAATGAGCTAGGGTGGTGAATGGTGCTCTGAACTCAGCATGGAAGATGAGTTCATCCAGTGGATCTGGCTGGATGGGTTGAGGTTCTGGCTGGTCTTTTATTCCTTTTCCCTTAGTCCTCTTTAAGGGCATATTTTTTTATAAATGGAAGATAAAATATTAGACTGAGAGTTTAACTGGAGCTCATGCTCACTCACGCGACATGAATACTGAAAGAAGGGAAATTTTTCCTAAAACATCTCATTGCCTTCTGTCCATAAGTGTGGCGCACAACACACACATGCACAAGACTCTACTAGATGCAAATTTCTGACTTCTTAGGACTCTGTCTATTTATGATACCAAGTTTGTAATGATCTGAGTCTATACCCCATATACTACATGGAGCTCATAATCCCGAGGGACCAGAAGCTAAGCCATGACTAGTACTTGCTGCAATAACTTAATAATAATATGATAAATATGCAGAAAGTAGGTAAAAAACTGGCCATAAGGTTCAATGCTGTAAATAATAATAGATATGGTATCACAATACCAAAAACAAAACTGAACATCAATACTAAAAACTGAACAACTATTTAAAAATACTCTAGTCTGAAAAGCCTCTAAATTGTCTGAACTATGGAGTTGATGGAAAAAGTCACCAACTAACTCCGACTACTGAAAATAAAATAAAATGCTAAAATAAATAATCATATCCTCGAACTATGTGGACTCACCAGTAACTCTGTATACTAAGAATTTAAACTGCTAAGGGTGCTCAGGAGTCTGTGCATCTGAACCTATTATAAAAGATATCATAGCGCAAAAGAAATATATGTGTCAGTACTTTGAATGTACTGGTATACTCAGTGAGTTAGGCTGAAATGCATGGGTTCATATACATGAACAATACTAACTGAATATCATGAGTATGACTTAATGAGAGTACATGCATAAATATGGAAACTATAATGAGATCGCAATAACACTTAATACTGAATGTGAATACTGATTAATTGATATCTGAGTATATTGATACTGAATTACTAGTAACTGAATAACTGTATCTTATAGTCTTGATTCTATGGAAATATACTGAATTCTGTACTGAGCTAAGTGACTGTGTCTGATAGTTATGAATTTGCTAAACTGAACTGAGTTCCATACTGAGACTGTATCTGAAACTAATACTATGGTAAGTAATCATCAAACCAACATGCCCCTTCTCTAACTAATTTAAGGTCCAACTTAAAACCCTAGTTGGAAGGGTGTCAATATCATGCCATGGGTAAGGACAAGTCTTGAGTCACCCTCATCTAGCAGGTACTCTAAATAAAAATGGTGGTACCCTCAACTGGTAGGTAGATCACCTCATCAACCCTTAACTAGCAGGTTGATGTCTCAACCTACGATGGTTACGTAGATCTAGAATGTAAGGATTACTTCTAAAGATTTCACGCTCTACTAGCAGGTGAGTCCCTATCCTTGGGTTTTATCTATGCTGAATCTTCTCCCAACTGAATAGACACTGGACTGAGTTCTAAACTGTACTAGGCTAGACGGAACTGTTACTAATCGTACTATATAACTGAACTGAACTGAGCTTGACTGATTCTGAGTTCACTAAGTTTTCCTAAGTTCTGTAACTAACTGAATTTTATTGATCGAGACCTGACTGATTCTACTCTTTGACTGACCATGGTTCTAGACAAGTAGCTAAATATTCGGGTGTTAAATACCCCCAGGACTCGATAGCATAAACTTAAAAGATATGGCATAATCTTGAGACATGGTAACTAACTACTTAGTCATCATTCATTCATTTGGGCATTCAAGCAAACACTTGCATACATGCTAACATGATATAATTTAACTATTTAACTCACATGGACAATTCATCAAACACTTGTGGGGCACAATATATGAACGTAATACTAAAACAACATATAGGCATCATGATTCAATTCCAATTACACAATTTCAAGAGTTTTAAAATAAATTCATATGATAAAGCCCACGTATCAATTAACTCTGCATGAATCTTGTAATAAATCATGAATACACATTAATTCAAATTATGGAAATCATGAAATCACTATACATGAACTTTAAATGAGTTTCTTGGACTCCAAGGGTAGAAGGAACCCTTGGATGAACACTTCACATACCTTAGTTGGTGAATTCTGGAAAATTAATGGTGGAATCTTTAGCCTTGAGTTTGAATTTAATTCTCCTAGGATTTTTGTTCTTGCGCAATTTATGAAAGAATGAATGTAACTTGCTAAAAGATGGCTAAATTTTATGTTATGGAGGCTGAAGGGAATTGGAAAAAGACTTAAGTAGCCTTGAGGATGCGACGTTCTTTTAATGAAAATAAATAGAACCATCGACGCACAGGACAATGTGCCACATCATTGGTATCAATGCAATAGCCAACGCACTGTGTCGAGTCTGCATTAATTTACTAGAAATGGATGCTGCGAGATAGGGAAAACATTTATCAACACGATAGTCAACACGACGCGTGAAGATCACATTGATTCACTGGTTTAAGATTCTAAAGGTGCTTTAAATGAAGTCTGAAAAATCTAAAACTTGTCTGGGAACACCTATTGACATTCCTGATCATGAATTAACTCAAATATCAATATTTAATGTATGTAAATGTCGCAAAATACGATTTCCAACTTTTGAAGGTAAAAATAACACTACGTCTTAATACTTAGCTAGAATTTTCTAAGTCTGGGACCCCTTAACAATCTTAAAGGACTGAATTAAGCTAGGAATTTTGTGGGGTCTTACAATGCAATTGAATTTTTGATAGATTATCATGTGCATATACATAAAATGGGTGGTTTTTTAGAGGTATGATAATGCTCAACTTACACATTAATTTAAGTGCAAGGCGGTCATTGTCAATATAATAACCCAACAAGAGTTGGGGTTATATCCATGAGGTATAACCTGAGTGGAGAATGGGTAAGTTTGAAATGAAAGTACTTACTAAATTCAAATTTAGGATACAAAGATTTAGGGGTTTTAAATATTTTCAAGGATATGATTAATTTTGGGCTTCTAAACGACTAATTCATGACTAATAATAATTAGAGTATAATTAATTAAAATGGATCTTGGGACTATGCTTTCCTAGGGACTAGTTATGCATGGGAACATGATAATTTGGTGCAAATTCTAATCGTTGATGATGTGGTAGGCTATGTTTAAAGTCCTTGAGGCTAGTTCTTCAACAAAACCTCAAAGATGTCACTCATAGACTTTTTCGAGTACTAACGAGTGTGTAAATTAAATCCACCCAATACCACAATTAGGCATCCCTATTTCTAGTATGGTACCCAAGGTATAGTCAACCTCATATTCACCCTTATGTCTAAGATGGTGAAAATTATCAAACTAAGCCTAATAATTGTCTACGATTGCCTTGGTTCCCATATCCCTCTTTCAAGGATGATGAGGGTTCCTAAAGTTTACCCAAACCCCTCTTTTAAGGATGGTTTAGGCTTTAAAGAGCTTGTGATTTTAACCCACAAACTCATTCTAGGTATTTAGGGCTTTCAGCCATAACTCCCAATCAATTTATTCAAGCAATAGCAAAACCCAACACCAACACATTAGCATATACACAAAGGTATTACAACCCACACATAAATGTACCCTATTCTAACATAATACCAAGAGGTAGAAGTAGCAACTCATATAGATAATAAACAAAAATATACCAAAATCTCCATTAATTTGACTCATAAAAAATAAAGAGAATACAAACCACACTTTAAATTCCAATGAATCCTTTATGGGATTTGCCAATCCTTCACTTTGGAGTTTCTCTAATTAATTCTTGTCTTAAATTAGTATAAATTCAAGATCTAAGCTCCAAGTGATAAACCCTAAACTAAGAATAGGATAATATGTAAGATAAAATATGGTGTAAAAAATGAACTAAGAACCCCAATTTAAGCCCCAATTCAACATTATCTAAACATCACAAAAATGCCCTTGAAACTTTTCCACATCTCAATAGCCATTTTTTGACCAAAATTACGACACCGCAATCACGGTAGTCTTATCACGGTCGCACTCCGCCTGAATTTTTTGAATGATTGTGATTGCAACCCTTAGGCCATGACCTCAGTAACTGAGGGTCAACTCTTGGGCCTACAATTTTAGCTTTTGTTCATTTTGCTCACATTTCTTCTCTTTCACCTTGTCCTTAGCTTATTTTTATCAAATTTCCCTGCTTATCTTCTTGTTTTATTTTTACCTACATAAATAAGCATTAAGTAAGAAAGTAACAACAAATCAATAAAAAAACATGATAATTTAGGCTTAAAAAATATTAATAAGTTGTAAAATTGATGACTTATCAAGAAGTAATGTGGAATTTGCATCTTTTCAGTTGTAGGCTAAGGTAGTGGAGGACATTTTTAGGTGTAGGGATACCATACCCTTTATTACCTTAGCTCAGTTTCAGAATGTGTTTCTTAAATAGTATGTTCCCTATACTTATCATGATTAGAAGAAGGATGAGTTCCTGAGGGTAGAGTAGAGTGATATATCTGTGGCATCCAGTGAGGATGAATTTTATGTTTTTTTTTCATACTATGCACTCCATTTGATTAATTTAGACAAGTAGAGAATCAAATATTTTGTGAAAGGTCTAAATTTAAGGATTTAGGTGATTACTCTATTAGTGACTGGAACTGTTAAGTCTTTTAAATGTGGTTTAGTTTTCCAAGAAGGTCAATGCAATTTGGAAACAAGTAAAGGCAAAGGTAGGGGAAAAGAAGGTACAAACCTTTAGCTAGTTCATCATTACTTTTATTGAGGGGCCATGGTACTTAGGGTCATTGTTCTTGGCCTAAAAATTCAGCCATGCTTGTGTCCGTAGGGGCACGTTTGGGGTCAGTTATTAGCCTTCACAGACAGACAACTATAAATTTATCCTTTTTAGTTCATAGATTTCTTTGGGATTAAAATGCTATGCATATGAGGGTTAGGACAATATCAAGAGATATTTCCCTAATTTCTTATTTGTCTTTCATTTTATTAGCCACCAATATCTAGTGCTCTAATTATAATAGGTCATAGTAGTAGAGGTCATGGTAGGGGTCATTCCAAAAGTGGGTAAGGTAGTCAGGATGTAAGAATGGTTGGCTATCAAGACAACCAAGGTTGAGGACAAGTTAGTAGAGGTGGTGCTTAGGCTAGAAGAGCTAGTAGTAAGGGTGGTGATATACCTCATATTTATATTGTTCCATTCTATCCTGAGCTGGAAGCTTTTGATGTTGTGATCAAAGGTACTATTCTTTCTATAATTGTATGGCTTTTGCATTATTTGATATCGAGTAAACTTTATCTTATTTATTTGTGAAATTTGCATTAGGATAGGATATAAATAGTGAATTTATGTGTTGATCAAGTCTATCAGGTCTTTTTTTTTGATTTTTATGTGGTATAAAACATTATAAAACATAGTGATGAAGAACTTACAAAGAAAGTGGTGGAGGTTAAGAGAATTAATCGTCGCTTGGTTTCTACTAAGTTTGTAATTGGAGGGTTTATAGTGAATGTTATGAGTGCCTATGATCTGCAAGTAGGTTTGGATAAGGAGAAGAAGAAAGGATTTTGGGAGGTTTTAGATGAGGTGGTGAGGGACATCCTGAGCATTTAGAAGTTTGTTATGGGAGGTGATTTCAATAGGCCTATTGGGTCTTAATTGAGAGGTTATGATAATGTGCATGGCAGTTTTAGTTTTAGAGAGAGGAATGAAGAAGGAGCTTCTCTTTTGGATTTTTCTAGGACTTTTGGGTTGTGGATAGTGAATTAGGGATTTTCGAAGGAGGATGAGCACCTTATTTCTTTCGTAGTTCGTTTGCCAAGACTTGGATAAAATATTTTCTCTTTAGAATGGGTGATAGAGCTCTATATAAAGACTATAAAGTAATACCTAGTGAGAATCTTTCAACCCAACATAGGTTTTTGGTGATGGACTTGGTAATTAATAAGGGAAGAAAGAAGAGGAGTGTGAAGGATTAACCTAGGATTAAGTGGGGTAGCTTGACTTTGGTTAGTGCTTTAGAGATAGGGGAGAAGTTAATGATTAGGGGATATTGATAGAGTATAGGGGATATGGATAGTATATAGGAGACGACTGCCAGTTGTATTAAAGAAACTACTAGAGAGGTGTTGGGTATCTCGAGAGGTTGATCTGGAAGGCATTGAGGGGACTGGTGGTAGAATACAGAGATTATGAGAAAGGTAGAGTCTAAGAATGTAGCTTATGCTAAGTTGGTTGAGAGCAATGATAATAAGGAGAGGTAGACGAATAAGGAGGAGTATAAGATATCTAGAAGAGAGGCTAAGTTAACGGTTATGGCAGTTAATAAAGAAGCTTTTAAGAGATTGAATGAAGCTTTAGAGGAAAAAGATAGGGATAAAAAGTTGTATAGGCTTTCCAAGGCTAAGGAGCAGAGGTCTTATAACCTTGACCAGATGAGGTTCATTAAGGGAGAGGATGGTACAATAATGGTTGAGGATGCACCCATTAGGAAGAGCTGGCAGTCCTATTTTCATAAGCTCTTGAATGATGAGGGGGACAAAGGTTTCGTGTTGGGGGACTTGGAGAAATCTGAGGATTGTCACAATTATGGTTATTATAGGTATGTCAAGGTTTAGGAGGTCAATAAGGTTATTCGCAGGACACGTCAGGGTAGGGCGACTGAGTCAAATGAGATTCCAGTGGATTTTTAGAAGAGCACTGGTGGGGCAGGTTTAGAGTAGTTGATAAGATTGTTTAACATCATTTTTAGTGTTGAGAAGATGCTTGAAGCATGGAGGTAGAGTACAGTGATTCCATTATATAAGAACAAGAGAGACATCCAGAGCTGCCACAACTATAGAGGTATTTAGTTATTGAGTCATACTATAAAGGTTTGGGAAAAGGTTGTAGAGTTGATGCTGAGAAGGATTGTGACTATCTATGACAATCAGTTTAGTTTAATGCTAGCTCACTCAGCTACTGAGGATATTTACCTTGTGAGGAGATTAGTGGAACAATTTTAGGCGAGGAAGAAGGACTTGCACATGCTGTTTATTGATCTTGAGAAGGCACAAGAAAAAGTTCCTAGGTAGATTCTGTGGAGGTGCTTAGAGGCTAGAGGGGTTCCCATGGCATAAACTATGTCGATTCATGATATGTATGATGGAGAGAAGACTCATGTGAGGATGGTAGGTGGAGATTTAGAGAATTTTTCAGTTTTGATAGTGTTCCACCTGGGATCGACTCTTAGCCCTTTTTTTATTTGCCTTGGTGATGGATGATTTGATGTGGAATATTTAAGGTGGGATACTTGGTGTATATTATTAGCTGATGAGGTGGTACTGATTGATAAGACTCAATGAGGAGTTAATGATTAGTCTAAGATTTGGAGACAGACCCTTGAGTCTAAAGGATTTTAGTTGAGCAAGACCAAGACAGAGTATTTAGAGTATAACTTTAGAGATGTGTCGTAGGAGGCTAATGTGGTTGTGAAGATGTACTCTTAGGCCATTCAAAAGAGGGAGAGTTTTAAGTATTTGGGGTCTATGAATAAGTGAAATGGTATAATGCCCCTATATTTTTAATTGGAATGCTACACGGTGCTCACGACCCTGAAGGACCACAAGCTAACCCATGACTAATATCTGTACCTATATACTGCATAATATAATATGAAGATGTGGAAAAATATGTACTAAAAGTCCATAAGGTTTGAATCCAAAATAAGAACAATGTCTGAAGATGGTATAATAATACCAAAACAAATTTGAAGTAACTGTCTGACATGCTATAGTCTGGAAAGCCTCTAACTGTCTGAATAAGTAGTTGATGGGAAATGTTCCCAACTAACTCCATCTAGAAGCTGAACTAAAATATCAAATGAAGCTATAATCATATCATCCTTGAATGAGAAGGACTCACTGCAAACTCTGAACCTATGGTGTAACATAAGAGAAAGCACCATAGTACAAATGCGTCAGTACGTCTGAATGTACTGAGTATACGAGTGAGGTAAGCTAAATGCAAAGGGTTATATTAATGAACAATACTAATTGATATGAATGTGACAACACATATATACGTTATTGTAATTGAACTCATGGAGACACTGACTACCGAGCCTGAATACTGACAACCTGAGTTTACTGGTAATGAGATACCAAATAATTGAGTTTACTGATACTGATATTGAATCGCTAATAAGTGAGGAACTAATACTGAAGGACTGAAACTATATTACGGATACATGAATGACTATTTCTGACAGTTCTGATTATGAAGAACTGGCCTGGTTGACTGCATCTGGCAGTCTAATTATAAAGAATAAATCTGATTGACTATATTTGACAGCCGTGAATATAAAGTGCTGATATGTTTGACATTATCTGACAGTCATGAATGTGAATAATGATAATATGAGTTCTGATAAATGATATAACTGATAGCATGAGTGACTGTGTTTGGCAGTCATAAATGTGGTGGAACTAGCTGAGTTTCGCATTGAGGGGTGACTGTAGCTGACAGTCTTGAGTCTAAAAAAATATCTGAGTTATTTTATTGAGACTGAGAATGAGACTAAAACTGAGATTGTGGGAGGTAATCATCTAATTGACATGCCCCAAAACTGTACTAGTGGGGTCCAATCTTTGCCCTGATTAGAAGGGCATCAATACCATACCACAGGTAGAGACAATATATGAGTAACCCTATTCTATTTTTTGGGGGGCTTATTTTGTCTGCCCTACTATCAGGCAAACTCAAAGGAGATGCATTATCCCTATGGGTAGGGACATCTCAACCTATGCTGGCTATGCAGTTTTGGAACGCAAGGATTGCTTCTAGGAATCACACCCTCTGACTGTAGCAGGTGAGTCCCCATCCTTGGGTTAGCTCAGTGCTGAATCCTACTCCAAACTAAGTAGACACTGAACTGAATAACTAAACTAAACTGATTAGCTGAACTGATACTAGTGGTATTGTTTAGTAGGGCTAAATTGAGTTTATTGAATTCCGACGACTAATGAAATATACTGAGTTCTGAGTACTGATTGAGAGTACTGAAGTTACTGAGATTGACTATGAATACTGAGGTTATAAATATTACTGAGTACTGAGATCACTGAGATTACTGAACTACTGAGATTTACTGAGATTTCTGAGTTTTCTTGAGTCACATGACTGACTGAATTCTATAGATCATGGCTTAACTGAGAGTATCTTGATAACATGACATGACTCAAGGCACATAACTATAATTTTAGGTACGAATACCCCCAGTACTCGATGGAAGGAAACTGACACAACATGACTGACGTGATCATAAGATTGGAGTCCACAATTCACACTGTCATAAGTAGGGGATATTATACTTCATGTAGTTCTTTAATATCTTAAGCATGGTAGGGAGTGCATGGATATATTTCATTTATATATTGTATATCTCCATTATCATACATGCTTCATACCACAACAATAACAACACATCAATAGCATGGAATTCGTATTGAAGTGTATAGCTAACATGGACTTGTCATTTAGATATCAAGGAACCATGTAAACATGAATTTCTAGCATGCTAAGCTTTTTATCAAACACCTTGCTTGCACTCTTTAAGTCATAGGTGTGCTTATGAATTTGACAATCTTAATCCATCCAAAATTTATGGGTTTCAACTAACCTATATATATGCTTCATGAAAAAACACATCAAGATACAAACTTGAATCCAAACAACAATCATCAACATGAATATAGTCATAACACAACAAGGAAATCACAATTTATAATTTAAAACTTGATTCTTGAGCTCCATGGATGAAAGGGACCCATAGATGAACACTACGCATACCTTAGATTAAGAATTCGTGAAGATTAACGGTGAAATATCCTTGAATGGACTCTTCTATGAAAACCCTAGGGCTTGTTCTTGAGAGTTTTGATCTTGAGAGGAAACCCTAATATTGTGATTGAGAGTGTATGAGAGAGCTTTTTGAGATGTTTAACTAAAGAGAATGGAAGATAATACGCTCCTTAAGGGTTATAAGCCATGGGAAGTGAATGAAAAATACCAAAATACCCTTACTAAAGTGTCCCTCAATTGCTGGGAAAAATAGCTGATGACATTCGTGACAAGCCATCAAGTTGGTGATAGGCCATAATGAATGATCGTCACAAAAACGTAAAATTTTGAGTTTCTGGTTAAGGTTGACGACATTGGTGATAGGCCATCATGGGTGTCACGGATTATCATAAAATATCATCACCAGGGTTAGAAATCTACCTAGGTCTGATGACATTGCTAATAGGCCATCACGGGTGTGACGGTTTGTCACAATTGTCGTCACTAGTTTCCCAGCCAGACATGCTAGAGTAAAATGGGTATAACTCTTTGCTACGATATTGGATTTAGAAGAAATTGGTATCGTTGGAAAGATAATTCAAAGATATTTCAGTTGATATATAGTAACCCACCTAGTTAGTCATATACAATGAGTTATGGTTAATTGAAGTTGACCCAAGTTTTGACGCTCTCTAAAACTTGAACGATAGGAAAGCTTTCAACTTGTACTTGATTTAGGGGACCTCTATGATCTAAATTCATGCTAAAATATATTACTACACTACAAAATTGATTAACACACTAACTTTACATAGTATTAGAGGCTTTTGAAACAACTATGCATATAAATGATGGATTTTTATCCTAGTCCGAAATGTGGTGTATTACAATATCTCCCCCTTGGGAACATTCGTCCTCGAATGAGACTGGATGAGATGAGAGAAAAGAAAACTAACATGGATATAGAGCGTGAACAACTAATAATGATTTCATGGCTGACATTATTGATAAGCTACACATATCATACTGAACATGCATATCTGATGTATGCATAACTGATTTGAAAGTACATGAGGGAGAGTACTGATAAGCTGATCATGCATATCTGATGTGTGAATGTAAGACTGAGTTGGATTATGAACATGCAATGAATATGCAATGGTAAAGATACCAAGTTTGAACTGGGAACGGAGAATGGAACTAAATACCAAGTTTGTACTGAATACTTAAAATGAAGCTGAATAAGCTTAAAGAGGACTATTACCTTCAATGGAAATGCTAATGAATCTTTAGATCATTTACTAAACATGCATGAGCGAAAATATGAGAACATAACTGAATTTGGAATGTGATACATAAACTTAACTGAGACATTGAGTACATGGCCTATGACTGAGATTGGATATAGAGGACCACTTATGAGTATGCCTACTCCAGACTGTATTTATCATGTGAAGAGAGAATGGGATGCTTACATTATGAAAGCTCAGAGGATCATCGCATATATCCCCCTTGTGAAACTAGATCCTTCAAAGAATGCTGACTTGGCTGAGATACTGAGGGAAAAATGAGGCGATACTCAAGGCACCTAGGAACTGAGTTGCGACTGAATATCTGGAATTCATGACTGAGATATGATACATGAACTAAACTAAGCTTGCATATACTAGTAAACTCTATCTTGGAGATAGTTATATCCTTAAGATATTGGTTAGTATGGTTGGATGGGAAGATGAGAGAACAACCCCTACCAAATTGACTGCACATCTGCTAAACGAACTGACTGAATAATTTATGCTAATAACTAAACACTAGGGATGTAAGACTAAACAAAACTTATTTAGAATAACTGAGCTAGGACTATAGAATATTGTACATAGGAGGTAAGGATTAACCGAGTACCATGAGGTGACTGAGCATGGATTCATGAAGATTGTATTACTTAAAAATGAAGTGCCACGCGTGTAATATGATTCCAAAAGATTTAGTAAACTGAGGTACTAACAAATAAGAGAGAAACTGATAGTTTCATGCCATGGCATAGTGAATCTGAGACTGAATTGAGTTTTAGGATCTAATTACTGAATTGGGACAGAATACAGGGTCCATTTAACTGAATTTCTAAAATTGATGTTTTGATTGACAATCAGGAACTTAGTTCTGAGATTGAATAGAATACGAATTACTGAGTGCTAAATACTAGCAATGGAATGTCAACATCAAGAATTTATCACAAGATCTAAATTGAGAATTTTTGAGACATGTTCTGAATCTATACGATCGTTAGGACCGTAGAATAATAGCAGGAACTAAGAATAATTTAAAGATTGGCATGAGTACATGAGTCATGAGCTGCATGACTTAAGTTTTAGAGTTTTTATGTTCATGATATATGATTCGTAACACTTAATAAGTTTAGAACACCTCACACTGGAAACTGAAAGCGTATGCTATCCTTAGGGGAAAATGTTTGAATACTAATCGTATTCATGGAACTGAGATATGAAGCATGCATGGGAAACGTGATAAATGAGACATAAAAGAAAATAAGCATACCACATCTACTAATTTGGCATAACTAAGAGAATTCTGAAGGCCTGACTTTCTGAGTTTTCATAACCAGACAATCCCTGTATACCTGTCGGGCTATGGTAGACTGACCTACTGGTAGAGACTGGGTAAGGTCCTGTCAATATTTGGCTTGACCTTAAGTTTGACCGTTATGCAAACCGTTTTTTTAAAAAAAGAGAAACATGGGTAAGGCGAAACATAAGCATACAAATGAGAGATCTGAAACATACCAGTAATTGTATTAGGAGGAGTTTCCTAATCCTTTTGGGACTGAGGATCATCGATTCAGTTTGGGAATTTCCCACTGATAGCACTTGAAGTGTCATCCTTCCAATTCGGGTGACCGAGCTGAACTGAAGGATGACCGTAATGACCTCGTGGATCGGGTTTAGGACAAACTCGGACTTTGTGACCTAATTGACCATATTCAAAACACACATCACTACCAATTTCATCAAAATCTGACATTGGATGAGTGAGTTATAGACATTTTACACAACGGTATTAGATCACCCAGGTTTGATGGTCGACTTGGTAAACCGTCAGGTCCTTGGTGGACTGTCAAGTGCCCCTGTCAAGCCAAGTAAGTGACTCTTTTTTCAGGCCATCGTGCGACAGCCCAGTTGGTGGACTGTCAAAAAGTTTACGGACCATCAAGGGGTACGTTAGGTCGAGATAGAATGTCTCATTTCTAGCCCTCGAGTGATGGATGACTTGGTAGACCGTCAGTTTACTGATGAATCTTCACTTCGACCATTACGTCAATGCAGAACATTCCAATTTTGGCACTAGAGTGATGGACGATCTGGTGGACCGTCAAGAGACTTGACGGACCGTCAGATCGACCATCATAGGCCTTGATCAGCAAATTTCAGCATTTTCAAAAAAGGGAATTTTGGTCATATCCTCCCCATGTGGTCTTATATATATATATATATATATATCAAAGTAGATAAGATCCATTCATTTCCTTCTTCTTTCTCTTTCAATCTTCCAAGAATCTCCTAGAAACTAGGGTTTCTACAACATCCAAAATCCAAATCCTCTTATGAGAAATTCAGAGAATCTTTCATGAATTTCTTCAAGTTGTTCAAGAACTAAGTTTTCCAAGTCAAAGGCATCAAAAATCTTGGCCTAAAAGTGTGATAAGATTTCTAAACAAGTTTCCACATCTTCAAATCAAAATCAAAGGTATGTGAGGTTTCAACAGGAACACTCCTTTCGTTCTTATGCCTAAAGATTTACTTTCTATTATTGATTTACATGAATTTGCAAGTGGGTTTGCACCCAAATTTCTGTATGTATGATTTATGAGACTTGAGTTGAATAAGCTTGATATTTATGATTACTTCACCATCATGCTTCTTAAAGTGAGTATTTATTCCATGAGATGTATATTGTCATTATATATTGATGATTTCTAAGTGATTTCTGATTAGTGTCAAGATTTGTCTTTTTCTGTGAGAAATTTGACTATTGAATATATATATGTATATATATATTGATATTTGAATTGAAAGTCAAGAATGAGTTTGATGATGTTTCCTTAGAGCTTTGGCATTTGAAATGATTTGATAAGAAAATGCACTTGATGTTGAGAAACATTCTTTGAATTTGAGTCGAGATAGGAATCCACAGTCATATATGATTTATCGATGAGATATATTATTGTTTTCGTCATCATGATATACCCATGAGTTGATATTGATTGAGGTGGATTTCCTAACGCGTTTTGAGTTGAGGCTGGGAGAAGTATTTAGCACCGAGCGAGAAATTTAATATTTCTCCAAAAATACAAGCCACCGTAGTATTGATGTTGATAGTTGTGGGCCAAAGGCCGAGTATGAGATTGTGATAATGAGATTGAGTTTGTACTCCCTGGAAAGAGTACGACACCCCTGCTAATGTGGGCTTTTCTCTTTAGGAGGGCAAAATATTAGACTTTATGTGGCTCACATGGTGTAGTTATGTCGGTAATAAGAAAATCCCACATCCATAATGATCTAAGTAACATGAGTTACTGAGTCACTCTAAGTCATGGGTCAAAGAGTTTCAGTTGTGTTAAAGGATTTATGAGATTTATGAACCATATGTTATTACTGATGACTTCCAAAAATAATGTTTTAGATAATTCAAGTAAAGAGAGTTGTTATTGTTAGCATGCATGATTTTCTTGTACATTTATGATATTATTTAAAATGATGCATCCACCCCCACATACTCAGTACATTCCCAAGTACTGACTCCCATACTCTTTTGTACTATATATTTCCTTATGATATAGGTTCAGGTGCACTGTTTTAGCAGTGACAGTAATCTTTGAGTACCTTCATCTACATTTCTACGGTTGGTGTGTGCTCATAGTTCGAGGACTTGTGTCTCCAATTTTGTCTTGTTAATAGATGGTTGTTTACTTTCAGCTCAGTACAAGTTAGTTGGGGATATTTCCCAATGGCTTCTCAGTCCTATGTAGTAGAGGCTTTGTCAGACTAGTATACCAGCGTGTACAAAGATTTTAGTATTTTATTTGTATAGGGAAGCATTACTTCGTATCTCAGTATGTTCATGCCATGATTATTTTTTCCTACTTTATGATGATTCGTGTCGTAGAGAGTTCTGAAAGTAATGGCAGGCTTAGAGGGTTACCTTGAGGCCACGTGTGGCCTTGAGAACCATGTGATGTCTCAGGATAGGTTCTCGAGGTATTACAAGCTTGGTATCAGAGTGTAAGGTTCTAGCAGTCCTAGGGAGTCTGACAAGCTACATTACATAGAGTCTTTATCATCAATTTGTAGCGCACCACATCTATGAGCAAGAGGCTACAGGACGTTTTAGTAAAAGTTGTTTCTTTCTTTCAAGAGTCTATCGTGCCTATGACTGTTTCTCTCTACGGTTAATTTGTGCTATCTTATGATAGAAGATGCCTCCTTGTAGAGCTCTCAGAAATAATAAACGACCTCAACCCATTGATCATTTTGGTGAGATAGTGTCCCATGCTGAATTTTGTACAGCTTTCCAATCGCTAGCCTAGGCGGTCATCGCCAATGCTTAAGCTAACACCCATGCTACTATTCCACCTCCACAGGGAAATAATTCCACTGCAGCCTGAGTTTGTGACTTTATGCGAATGAATCCACCTGAGTTCTTTGGGTCAAAAGTAGGGGAAGACTTGCAAATGTATTGAGATGAAGTGAGAAAGATCATCAGATTATGTACATAAATAAGATGGAGTGTGTTGAATTAGCAACCTATCGAATGAAAGATGTTGCTTATGATTGGGTGGAGATGTGAAGGAAGAGTAAAGGGGAGAATGGTACTCCTGTGACTTGGCAAATATTGCAAGATGCCTTCTTAGACAATTTTTTTCCCCCGGAGCTGAGGAAAGAAAAATTAGAAGAATTTATGAACTTGAGATAGGGCCCCATGATAGTTAAGGAGTATTGCCATAAGTTTCATCAGTTATGTAAGTATGATCCCTGTATGATGGCTGATTCTAGAACTAGTATGAGTAAGTTCTTGGCTAGTATATCTGGTTATATTGTGAAAGAGTGTAGATTCGCTATGCTTAATAGGGACATGGACCTTTCAAGACTAATGATTCATGCTCAGCAGATTGAAGCAAACAAAGTGAAGGAGAGAGAGACTTAGAGGGAGTAAGAGAGTTAGATCAGAGTAGAAGGGGTATAGTCAAGATTGATTTTTTGGAGGGATCCTCCCTCAGTTCCAGAGCTGTTGTCTTGTGCTAACGCCTTCATCACCCGGTACTCCAGCATTCAGAATTAGGCCAAAGTTGGGTAATAGGCCTACTATGTCCAGGTCCTAGGATAGTGTGAGTAACATACCTCATCCTCCCTCATGTCTGAAGTACAGTAGAGACCATCTCGGTGAGTGCTTAGTAGGTCAGAGGGGTTGTTTTGGTTGCAGTAAATTGGGCTATAAGTTTTGGGATTGCCCTTATGCTATAAAAGAGAGCCGTGATGTTCGTCCCCAGAGTCAGGATATTAGTGCTCCAGCCCCTGTAGTTCGTCCTACTCCTCTTCAGGGTGTCTCATCTAGTACTGCAGGTAGTCAGTGCCAAAATCACTTTTATGCTATACCACCCTGCCAGGAGTAGAAGGATTCACCAGATATTATTATTGGTATGCTTCGTGTATTTCATTTTGATGTGTATATGTTGCTGGACCCTGGGTCAAGTCTTTCTTATATGACTCTGTTGGTGGTTATGAATTTTGAAATCAGTACTGAAAATATTTCTGAGCCTTTTCTAGTCTCTACACCAGTGGGTTAATCTGTTGTTGCTAAGTAAGTATATAAGAAATGTCTTATCACTGTTCTTAACAGAGTCATGTTTGTAGATTTGATTGAGCTAGACATAGTTGATTTTGATATTATTCTGGGTATGGATTGGGTACACTCTTGTTATGTGTCTATAGACTGTCGTACCCGGGTAGTTAAGTTTTAGTTTCCCAATGAGCCAGTCTTTGAGTGGTCCAAAAATTTTGTATCTCCTAAAATTCATTTCATATCCTATATAAAATCTAGGAATTTGATATCCAAGGGTTGTATCTATCATTTAGTTCGAGTTAAGGACACTAAGTCTGAGACTCCAACTATTCATTCTCTTAGTGTTGTTAATGAGTTTCCTGATATTTTTTTGAAAGATCTCCCAGGGGTACCTCCCGATAGAGAGATAGAATTCAGAATTGATCTTATCCCTGATACACATCCTATTTCTATTCCTATGTATCATATGGACCCCGCAGAACTTAAGGAGTTGAAACAGCAACTCAAAGATCATCTTGATAAGGGTTTTATAAGGCCTAGTGTGTCTCCCTGGGGTGCACCCGTGCTATTCATTCAAAAGAAAGATGGTTTATTGTGCATATGCATTGACTATCGTCAGCTTAACAAGGTCACAGTCAAGAACAAGTACCCTCTTCCTAGATTATGACCTATTTGATCAGCTGCAAGGTGCCAGCTACTTCTCAAAAATAGATTTGAGATCCGATTATCACCAACTTAAAGACAGAGAGTGTGATATTCCAAAGATGGCTTTCCATAGTCGTTATGGTCATTTTGATTTCTTGGTCATGTCCTTCGGGCTAACGAATGCCCCGGCATCTTTTATGGACCTCATGAATCGAGTGTTCAGACAGTACCTGGATATGTTCATTATTGTGTTCATAGATGATATTCTTGTGTACTCCCAAAGTGAGAACGACCATGCAGATCATCTTCGAATTGTCTTACAGACCCTTAGGGATCAATAGTTGTTTTCCAAATTTAGCAAGTGTGAATTTTGGCTAAGGTCAGTTGCTTTTTTGGGTCATTTTATTTCTTCTGATAGTATTCGAGTTGATCCTCAAAAGGTAGAAGTTGTAAAGAATTGGCCTAGACCTATTTCCCCGTCTGATATTAGGAGTTTTTTAGGTATAGCTGGTTACTACCGTCGTCTTGTTGAAGATTTATATTCCATTGCTTCTCCTTTGACCCAGTTGACCCAAAAGAAGGTTAAATTCCAGTGGTCAGATTCTTGCGAGAATAGTTTTCAGGAGTTGAAGACTCGACTCACTTCAGCCCCTGTGATGACCCTGGCTTATGTGTAGATGATTTTTTGGTATATTGTGATGCTTCCAGAAATGGTTTGGGTTGTGTGTTGATGTAGAAGGGTAAAGTTATAGCCTATGCCTCCCGGCAATTTAAACCTCATAAAAATAATTATCCGGCCGATGAATTCGAGTTAGCTGTAGTAGTTTTTGCTTTGAAAATTTGGAGACACTATTTGTACGGTGTTTATGTTGATGTCTTTATGGATCATAAGAGTTTACAGTATGTGTTCAATCAGAGAGTTGAATCTTTGGAAAAGGCGATGGTTTGAATTACTAGAGGATTACTATATGAGTGTGTTATATATCACTCGGGCAAGGCCAATTTAGTAGCTGATGCTTTTAGCAGGTCATCCATGGGTAGTGTAGCATATGTCGAGGAAGATAAGAGGGACTTAGCCCGTGAAGTGCATCGTTTGGCAAGGTTAGGTGTTAGATTGCTTGAATCAGCCGAGGGTAATGCTTGGGTACAAAGTAGTTCTGAATCTTCCCTAGTTTCTAAAGTTAAGGAGAAGCAGGATACAGATTCTCGTTTGATAGAACTGAAAGAATCAGTTATAGACCAAAAGGTAGAGGTTTTCTCCCAAGGGGGAGATGGTGTATTGAGATTTCAGAATAGATTGTGTGTGCCTGATGTTGATGATCTAACGTAGAGAATTATGGCTGAGGCACATGGCGCGCGGTATTCTATTCATCCCAGTGCTACCAAGATGTACCGCGATTTGTGGGAAATTTATTGGTGGAATTGTATGAAAAAGGATATAGCGAAGTTCGTAGAAATGTGTGTATCTTGATAGCAGGTAAAGATAGAGCACCAGAGACCAGGTGGTGTGATGCAAGAATTTTGCATTCCTACTTGGAAGTGGGAAGTGGTGAACATGGATTTTGTGACCGGTTTACCTCTCTCTCATCATCATCATGATTTTATTTGGGTTGTAGTATATAGGTTGACTAAGTCAGCACATTTTCTACCAGTACATATATCTTTCACCGTAGAGGACTATGCTAAGCTATATATTCGAGAGTTCATTAGGTTGCATAGAGTTCTATTGTCTATCATCTCCGATAGTGGTATTGAAGGGTCTTGAAATCCATGTTCATCTTAGCTCCGCTCTTCATCCGCAGATAGACGGTCAGGCTGAGAGGACTATTCAAACTTTGGAGGATATGTTAAGGTCTTGTGTTCTTAATTTCAAAGGAAGTTGGGATGAACATTTACCATTGATTGAATTTTCTTACAACAATAGTTTTCATGCTATCATTGGAATGTCTCTATTTGAAGCTTTGCATGGGAGAAGATGTAGATCGCCCATAGGTTGATTCGAAGTGGGTGAAGCTGCTGTTTTTTGAGTGGATATGTATGACTTCCAAAGTGATTGATGTTTAAACCATGTTTTATTTCTCTAATTTATACTTTTTTTCATGTAGAACATTGAATAAGTTTTTCATCAATACCAATTTCATCAAAATCTGACATCGGATGAGTGAGTTATGGCCGTTTTACTCAACGTTATCGGATCGCCCAGGTTTGATGGTCGAATTGGTGGACCGTAAGGTCCCTAGTGGACAGTCAAGTGGCCCGTTAAGCCAAGGTAGTGACTCCTTTTTCAGGCCATCGTGCGACGGCCAAGTTGGTGGACCGTCAAAAAGTTGACGAACCGTCAAGGGGTCCGTCAGGTCGAGACAGAATGTCTCATTTTTGGCCCTCGAGTGACGGAATACTTGGTGGACCATCAGTTTCCTAATGGACCGTCACTTAGACTATCACGTCGAGGCAGAATGCTCCAATTTTGGCACTTGAGTAACAGATATTTGGTGGACCGTCAGATCGACCGTCACAGGCCCCGATCAGAAAATTTCAGCATTTTCAAAAAAGGGCATTTTGGTCATTTCCTTCTCATGTGGTCTTATAAATATATCAAAGTGGAGAATAGCCACTCATTTCCTTCTCCTTTCTCTTCCAACCTTCCAAGAATCTCCTAGAAACTAGGGTTTCTACAACATCCAAAATCCAAATCCTCTTCCGAGAAATTCAGAGAATCTTCCATGAATTTCTCCAAGTTGTTCAAGAAATAAGTTTCCCAAGTCAAAGGCATCAAGAATCTTGGCCTAAAAGTGTGAGAAGAGTTCTAAACAAGTTTCCACATCTTCAAATCAAAATCCAAGGTATGTGGGGTTTCAACAAGAACACTCATTTCGTTCTTGTGCCTAAAGATTTACTTTCTATTATTGATTTACATGATTTTGCAAGTGGGTTTACACCCAAATTTATTTATCTATGATTATGATACTTGAGTTGAATAAGCTTGATATTTATGATTATTTCACCATCATTCTTCTTAAAGTGAGCATTTATTCCATGATATTTATATTGTCCTTATATATTGATGATTTCTAAGTGATTTATGGGAGAAATTTGACTATTGAATATATATATATATATATATATCAATATTTGAATTGAAATTCAAGAATGAGTTTGATGATGTTTCCTTGAAGCTTTGACATTTGAAATGATTTGATAAGAAAATGCACTTGATGTTTAGAAACATTGTTTGAATTTGAGTCGACTTAGGAATCCACAGTTGCATATGATTTATCGATGAGATATACTGTTGTTTTGGTCATCATGATATACCCATGAGTTGATATTGATTGAGGTGGATTTCCTAACGCATTCTAAGCTGAGTCTGGGAGGAGTATTTAGCACCTAGCGAGAAATTTGGTATTTCCCCAGAACTACGTGCCACCGTAGGATTGATGTTGATAGTTGTGGTCCAAAGGCCGAGTATGAGATTGTGATGATGAGATTGAGGCTGTACTCCCTGGAAAGAGTACGACACCCCTACCAATGTGGGCTTCTCTCCTTAGGAGGGCAAAATGTTGGACTTGATGCGGCTCACATGGTGTAGTTATGTCGGTTATAAGAAACTCCCACGTCTATAATGATCTAAGTACCATGAGTTACCGAGTCACTCCAAATCATGAGTCAAAGATTTTGAGTTGAGTTAAATGATTTATGAGATTTATGAAGCATATGTTATTACTGATGACTTTTGAAAGAGATGTTTTAGATAATTCAAGAAAAGAGAGTTGTTATTGTTAGCATGCATGATTTTCTTATACATTTATGATATTATTTAAAATGATGCATCCACCCCCATATACTCAGTAAATTCCCAAGTACTGGCTCCCATACTCTTTTGTTCTTTATATTTCCTAATGATATAGGTTCAGGTGCACTGTTTCAGTAACGACAGTGATCTCTGAGTACCTTTATCTATATTTCTACGGTTGGTGAGTCCTCATGGTTCGAGGACATTTGTCTCCAATTTTGTCTTGTTAATATATAGTTGTTTACTTTCAGTTCAGTACGAATCAGTTGGGGATTTGTCCCAGTGGCTTCTCAGTCCTATGTAGTAGAGGCTTTGTCAGACTAGTGTACTAGCGTGTATAGAGATTTTAGTATTTTATTTGTACAGGGCAGTATTACTTTGTATCTCAGTATGTCCATGTCATTATTATTCTTCCCTAATTTATGATGATTTGTGTCGTAGAGAGTTCTGAAAGTAATGGTAGGCTTAGAGGGTTAGCTTAAGGCCACGTGTGGCCTTGAGCACCATGTGATGTCTCGGAATAGGTTCTTGGGGCGTTACATATCCCCTAGCCTACATTACTAGCCGAGTAAAGTCCTATAGTGATCCTAACCCGATCGTCTGAAAGCTAAGGTAAATAAAAATAAGGTCCAGCCTACGGTATTTGATGCACATTTATTGAAAATTCTGTGTGAGTGTAAGTGTCTCTTGATACATCCCTGCATTAAAATGAATGATTTTATATGAGTGATTGGGACTTCTTTGATGTGCGGGTGCATGGGTTGTTTTTCTAGCTACTTGTTTCGGTAGTACATATGCATGGTTGTTTATTTTTAATGTCATGTCATATATTGATTCCCTTATGTCACATAGTTCTGCTGCATTGATACACGCAGTTGGTTTTGAAGTGCTAAAATAGGAAGCAATAATGTTCTTGAGCTTAAAGTTGAAGATTGACTATGATAGATAGCTTAGTTTTCTCCTAGTTAAGCGTCATTGTTTTATTTGTTATGTTGTGTTCACTGAGGACATGAAAACGTTCTAAGTTGAGCGTGTTGATGTTCTATGGTTTTATAGAACTTTTGACGCTTAAAATGATGAAAATATGAAAGTTACTTAGGCTTTTTTGTTAGATATGATGTGTTTTGTGTTTTGTTTTGCAGAAAACTAGGTTTTGGAGTTAAAAAGGAGAAATAATGTGAAAATTAAAGATTTTGGACACCTACGTGGGTACCTTCGGCCCATAGGTAATACCTATGTGGAGTAGTTGTCAGAATTTGTGCCAAAAAATTGAAGTCTAGAGATTCAGAAGATGAAGAATTTTGGCCTGCCACCTATATAGGACTACATATGGGTCGTAGGTAGTACCTATGCCTAGTAAGTGTCAAAATTCATGGATTTCCTGAGAAGTTGCTATAGAAGCTAGACACTGGCACCTACGTGGGACCAACTACATGGGACTACCTACGTTCCATAGGTGACACCTATGACTCGTAAGTTGCCCTATAAGTGGCCATCGACTTTGATTTTCCTCTTTTGTTTAGGATTGGTTTTGTAGTGTTCCCTTGTATTCTATAAATAACCTTTTGACATTTTTAGTTTATTTTTACGTAGTCTTATTACTTACGAACATATATTTGATTATGATATTTGATTTTTATTTTGGGATTGCTTTGTGCTTGTTTTTGGCTGAATTATTAATTTGAGACTTTGGGTTTTCTTAGTAAATTCTTATGAGTTTGATTTAGGGCTTTCAATTATCAATTCCATTGACTGTTTCATAATGATGAGCAGCTAAATCCCTTAGCTAGGATTGTTGGAACCCTAGAGGATTAACAAAGTAGGGAAAGTGGAACGTTATCTCAAATCTATATTCTTGTATGTATTGTGATCATCTTCTGTTTAATAGACTTCTTAGCAGTTGTAAACGTTAATATCCCACCTATATTCACTACTTGCTTCACAATAGAGGTAAAGAGTAGGAAAAAAGACCAAAATAATAATTTGGAATTATTGTCAATATAAGATAATCTTCTTCATCTACTTAAGATATTTTTCTTCATCTAATTAACTAGAGATTCAAAAGGTAATAGTTAATTTGGGATGTAGGATAAGGGATAGTAAGGCAATACTTTGAGGCTCAAAAGGTAAAGTGTTAAATTCACTAATGCATTCACAAGATGGTTAGTGATACATAACTTATTAGATTATGCATGCAAGATATTGGGTTGATTCAACAGCGGACGATAAATCTACAGAGTTGAGATGTCAGGGGGAACACAGTCCTAGTGTTCATTTCAAATTAATTACAACCAAAGCATTCCATATCTTGTTACTTTTCAAAGATTACAATAGCAAATGCCTTATTTAGTTTTTAGTACTATCTGTTGATATTTAACAAACTTGACAGATAGTTACTCGTATTCCATATGGGTTTGATCCCAGCCTGAGTTGGATTACTATATTTTGCATCAACCGTTTTATCTTCAATTGGAGGTGTTGTTTGGGCGATATCATTTGTATCATGATTTATCTTAGTCGGTTGATGATTCATATTGAGTACCTATGGTTTTGGTACTCATGGTACACTTCTATACCTTTTTGGTGCATATCCGAGAACTAGTTGCTGCCATTGATTTGTCGATTATGTTGTGTTATATTCCAGAGATAGGGTGAGCTGTTGGAGTTAGAGTTGCCCATTTAATTCTATCATACTTATGTCTAGTCTTTTTCATCGAGATAGATTGTATTGAATATTTTATAACCTGAGTTATACTTATAGTAGCTCTTGTACTAGCTTTATCAGGTCATAGGATGGTTATCTGTATTGTTGGCTACCTTTTGTCTATTACTATTGGCTTATTTATAAGTTGCAATTGTTGTTTTTACCTCTTTTGGGCATTTTCCACTAAGTTAACCCATTTCTTTAGGCTTCGATTTATAGTTTGTCTTACTTACTGGTGGGTTTTGGTAGGTTCCATCATTACTCATAAATTGGGTCATAACAACAGCTCAATAGCTTACAAAGGTAAATCTTACGATGACCTCTCTTCTCTGTCATGATGACAAACGGACAAAGAGTTCCTTTAGGGATTTGAGAATATCTGTATACACTGACCTGGTCCCAATCTATGATTTCCAATAATCATAATCATTAGTCTACCCATCTATTACCAGAAATATCAATATATAATAAATGCACAAACTCAAACCACAACTAAAAGAGTGTAAGTCGGTAAATCTATTTCTTGTAATCAACTCTGGGACTAAATCATCATAATATAGTAGAAAGGGTCAAAATCTCTCTCGACTGAGATAAAGGATAGTGGTAAAAAAGTGGATAAACCATGGACTTGAGTAAATCTTGGTCTAATTTCTAAAACCTCACAAATCATCAATTAAGGTGGTATAGTTCCTGTTCTAAAAGAATCCATTTAATAGTGGAAAGTGATATAATTTCATTTTATAAAACAACAGTAAATCGTGGTTTTTATTGGAATCGTACAACTAAGTGAGCATGATTGTACCATAATCTATGCATGCCTTCATCAATATTAAAACAACACAACCATAAGAATCTAAATGTCGATACAATAAGCCTACATCCTTTATAAGGATAGAATGCTCACATGGAGTCCAACGAGTATCGTAACCACAACCTCTGGCATAATAGTATACAACTAATATAATAATAATGCTATAATTAGGAAAACTATGATAATAAACTAAGTCAAGTAGTAAACCTTATACTAAAGGATAGTTAGCATCAACTATGGTTAACATGCTTATAATCTAGAATGATAGGCTTACATTTCTATAACATGTATTCCATATTAAGGGTCAATTCACCCTCTAGTCACCAAACTCCTAAATTATTTAAGTAATGGTATCCTTCATATATTTACATACTATCATCCTTACCTATCATGCAATATATACCATAAACTATCTTATGAAGAAGAGTATACCTAAGCCTACATCGATGACTAATTAAAAGTCTTGAGTCGTCCACGAATTTCCCACCTTTGCTCCACAATCTTAAAATTCATCCACACTATAAAAATATTCATCTATATGTCATTAAGAGTAAGGAAAGACCCATGTTTCTATATAAAGGGTTGGGTGGGAATTTGGTTCAAGAACGAGCCCGTAAAGCCCGCAAAAAGGGATTCAAAATTTTATTAGTCATGAGGTCCCTCGAAAGATGAGGAATTTATTCTCAAAAGTTTAGCATTGATGGTGCATCGGGAACCAAATAATACCATAAGGTCTAAGAGTTTAAAGACCTCATTTCTAAGATTTATACTGAAATTGGATGGAAATTGATGGGGAAAATAATGAGAAACGACCAAGGAGTGTTAGGATAACTTGCCTTAACTTTAATGGATGATTCCCCACTCTTTCCCTCTCTTCAAGTGCCTAAATAGGGGAAATGGTAGGGGAAATATTGGAAAATTAGAGGAAGAAAGAGGATTTAAAAATCCCCATGAGCCACTAAATAGGCCACTTGTTCGCTAAGCGATTACCGCTTAAGTGGAACAAGTATACTAAGGCGGTAAGGCATTGTCACTACCCGAACCAGGGATAGACCGTGAAAGGTATGAGAAGTTCGTTGAGGATCAAAGACCACCACCTTTACGTAGCCAAGCAAAACACACCACAACTAGTAGTGAATGAATCTCAAACATATAACAAGATAAGCTGAGTTCCAAACATACAACAAGATAGGTAAATCACAAAATGGAAGCTCACCATTTCAAACATGACTATTGACAACCCAGAAATCCTATCACTGCATAAAACAAGTAGAATTTCCTGCAGTTCCTATATCTCATGGACATACAATATTCGGACATAGTTAGCGGGGTGAGCGCTAGTATGTAACTCAGGATAAGGATAAAATAATGCCAATTCAAAATCCAGTTCAAACTTAATGTATATGTTTAATACATACATACATACATACATATATACATAAGATGTTGGGATAGGGAATGAGGTTTAGCATGATATTTAAAATATTAACCTGGACTGTGTAGCATCAGCTGTCATAAAAGGACACCTACGAGTTATATAGGTCCGACTTCCCCCACCAGAATGACCTTAATGCGTGTTAGCCGCATGAACTGAAGGTATAAAAGAAGAGAAGGGAATTCCCCAACCCATGTCCATCCAAGATATATATATATATATATATATATATATATATATATATATATATATATATATATATATATATATATATATATATATATATATATATATATATATATATATATATATATATATATATATATATATATATATATATATATATATATATATATATATATAAATAGAGTATGATCTGTGCACACAGTTATCAAAACCACCCCCACACCTATAAATGCGGGGTTCTAGTATCGATCTACCCGGGATGTCCACCTTTACGGCTAGATATACAAACCTTTTTAATATCAATCAAAACATTTACACATTTCCATTCATTAAACCAAGTACTATCTATTAAGTTACATACCATTGGGATCGTCATACCAATTCTCGCTTGCTAGCTTATGACTATGCCAATCCAATTTCATCATCCCGGGGGAATGGATCGACCCCCCTTTATTTATTAAATCATCTAGGGGAATGACATAACCCCCTTTGTTCATTAAATTATCTCAGAGAATGCCATGACCCCCTTTGTTAATTGAATCAAGTTTAAAATCAACCACATGGCCAACAAGGACTTTAAAACCCTTTTTATTCATTTAACCATTTATACAATGCAATAGCTTAGGTAAATAAGCCAAATCATGTGATTAACCATATTTTGAATTCAATTAAGCAAGTCGGTTGAGGGAACACAATTTCTAAAATCAAATTCCAAACCAAAATCATTAATTTGGGGGTATGCCTCGACCCCCTCTCCAATTCCCACATACATACACCTAATTAGGTAAAAAATCATTGATAAAGCATGAACAAGGCATATAAAATCACGAGAATCAAATTATAAAAATATTTATTTCAAAACCATCAACCATATCGAAAACCATATTCAAATCCATAAACAAGAAAGTTGACCAAAAACCTTAAACCCTAAAAACCTTAATCCCTAACATTGTCACCGTGCGGTATGGCTAGTACTTCTGCCAGTGGGACTATCCCACTGGAGGATTTTCTTTCACTAATAATAAAAACTGATAGTAATCAACCTCTAGTAAATCCTTCACCTATAGTTCAGTATGCTGAATTTCTTAAAACTAAGGCTCAATATACACCTTCTGTTCCTCCTAAGCTGGCTATTATGATAAAAGAGGAACCTACTATTAAATGGAAGAAATATGAGATAGGTGCATTGACCATACAAGAAAATATCCAATAAGCAATACTAGAAAAATTCTCGTATAGAAAACCAAATATTGATGAGTTAAGGAGGATTATTCCTAGGCAGTATGGTATAAAGAGTGCATGAACTATTTGAGCATTAGATATGAGGCATATTTTGTTGATATTATCAACCTTATAAGATTGCATTCATATGTTATTATCCATTACTCATTATGCTAAAACTAAGGAGATATATTGGTAGATGAGAACTTTTAAATGCGATCCATGGTTTGAGCCAGAAGTGGAAACTACTATTGGTGTTGCATGGATCTCATTACAATATTTACCACAAAATTTCTTCGCTAAAGATACAACTTTTTCTATTGCATCAGCGGTGGGGAAACCACTTACTGTTGATTTGTCTACAAAAAATCAGACACAACCAAGTTGTGGTAAAGTAAAAATTGAAGTTGACGTAGTGCAAAACTTCCAAATAGAGTAAATATCAATGAAGAAGATGAAATAAATGGGGAAATCAAGTCTAAGTGGATACAGATCCAATATGATTACATGTCAAAATATTGTAGAGAATGTTATTTGCAAGGGCATGATGAGGAGAGCTATTGGAATATAATCCTGAATTATTTGAAAAGGAACAAGTAGAAAAATAGAAAGAGAATACAATTGATAAGGGGAGAAGATAAATTAAAAGAATAAAGAACAGGAAAGAATGGAACAAAAATGGCATAAAAAAGCAAAAACAAGAATGGATGACAAGGAGAAGCAACAATTATAAAAAAGATAGGCATAGTCATTTCAAGGAGTAATTGAATACACAAATCATAATCCTTTTGATGCATTGCAAAGTAAAGAGGAAGATAGTCATATAGAGAAAGCTAAACAAGTGGAGAATAATGTTTAAAAAAGCACTAAAGATTGGGTAGCTCAATCTTTTGGTAAACATCCTAAGTTCAATAGAATGTAAATAAGGAAGATATAGATAAAGAAAGTGCAAAGAAAGATGAATCAGAAAAAAGATGTGTAAAGACTAATACAACATAGAAAGATATCTACTTGGAGGAAAGTATAGAAGATGTGAATAAATAGGATCTTACATATGAGGTAGAAAAGGTGGAATAGAAACATAACACAAAAAAGTTAGAAGAAATACAATAGGCACATCAAGAGGTAAGGCCAAGTGAAATAAATGCTCTTGTTTTATCAACATTTGATAATGCTAATGTTTTACCATTAGAAATACAAGAAGATATTCATGAAAAAGCCTATCCAGTCAAGGTAAGCCAAGATCTGACAAACATGGATAATAATATAAGTAAAGTGGCTAAAGAAGGAGATTTATCTCCCAAAAATGATGATAAACTCAAAGAGAGTCATTAAAAAGGGAAGAAGAAAGGTTCAAGTATATATTTAACTAATCAAGAACTTTCAAGGAAAACAAGAAGGACAAGTACTAAAAGTAATAAGTCAACATGAATGCTCTAATTTAGAATATATGATCAGTGAATACACAAAAAGCATTCACAAGACTTATTAATTTAAAAAAAGATTCAAATTTTACTTTGTGGAGTTGATAGAACAATTTTAAAGAAGCCAAGAATTAGAATTATATAGAAGAAGACAGGGGCTAAAACATGTTATGGTAAATAGAAATAGCAAGATCTGGACTTTTGTAGTGTAATGTATGGAAGCTGATGTACTAAAAGATAAGGAACAACATCTTACATTGAGAATTTATACTAAAAACTATGCTCTAGATGTTGTCATAACAATTGTCTACGCTAAATGTACATAAGGGGAAGATTGTAGTTGTGGGAACAGATGAATGAAGTAGCTGTGGATTATAAAAAACATTCAATAGTGTGAGGTGAATTTAACGTAATTTCTAATGAAGAGGAGAAATTAGGAGTCCTTCTAGTAACAGAAGATCAAGTTAGAGATTTTAATCATTGCGTCAATGTATGTAATTTATCAGACATAGGGTTTAAAGTCTACAAATTTACTTGGACGAATGGAAGAACTAATGATGAGTGAATATTCAAATGGATGGATAGGGTTTTCACTAACCAATTGATGCAATCAAAATTTCCAGCTACTGAAGTGGAACATTTATTAAGGAGTAGTTTAGACCATGCACAAATGTTGATTACATTAAGAAATTAAACAGAAGAAGTGGTCAAATATTGTAGATTCTTGAATTTCTGGTGGAAAGAAAACTCATTTATAAAGGTGGAGCAAAGTAACTTTTGGTAGTATTTTCAAGGAGATTGTAACTTTGGATGAGGTAATAAAGGTGTAAGAAATTTAGTTTTAAAATGAACCATCAGAAGTAAATAGATAGAGTTTGCATGAGGCTTTGGCATAATTAACCAAATATTTGCAAAGAGAGGAGGAATTTTGGATGAAAAAAGCTGGTATGGAATGGTTTAAAGATGGTGACAGAAATACTAATTTCTTAAATATTGTGGGTAATGGTAGAAGAAAGAGGCTCAAAATTTCCAAAATACAAAACTCAGAAGGGGAGGGGTTAAAATATAAAGAAGAAATAGCAACTGAAGCAGTACTCTTTTATAAGAGCTAATTTCAGAAGAAAACCTTTTAGAGTAACTTTGATTTACTAAATGAGCTTCCTAATATTATAAGAGATGAGGATAATGAAGAAATGTACAAAATGCCAACCAAAGAAGAAGTTGATGTTGCAGTGATGGGGTTGAATAGAAATACTGCATGTGGACCAGATGGGATGATGGGTCCTTCTATCAGGATGCATGGGAGATAGTAGGAGATGACATTTTCAAAATGGTATAGTATTTTTTAGGGAAGAAGAATTACCAAAATTTGTAACTCGTACAAATTTTGGTCCTTCTACCTAAAAAGGTTATGGCCTACAATTTTTCTGATTTAAGACCTATATCCTTGAGTAATTTTGTCAAAAAAGTTTCTCAAGAATTATAGATAAAATAATGAAAGGCTTTCTTCAAAGAATTAGTTCTAAGGAGAAAATAGGTTTTGCCAAAGGGAGAAGCATAGCAGAAATATTCTACCGGTCCAAGAAATTATACCAGAGATCAGGAAAACGACCAAGACTTCTAATCTATTTATTAAACTAGACATGATAAAGACTTATGAAAGAGTGGAATGGCCGTTTCCTATGCAGGTTCTAAGAAAAATTGGTTTCAGTGAAAGAGTAATTGATATGATCCATAGGTTCTTGAGTAATAATTGGTATTCTGTTCTAACGAATGGTCAACCTAAGGGATTCTTCAGTTCTTCTAGAGGCTTGAATCAGGGAGATCCACTATCTCTAATTTTGCTTATAATAGCAGTTGGAGTATTATCAAGATCTCCTAATTCACTACTAAGGAGAAAATAATTTAAGAAGTTTGCTATACCAAGGGGTAGTCCAGCTATAAATCATGTTACTTTTGTATATGATATGGTTAGTCTAAGCAAGGAAGAATTAACAACTATGAAACTGATAGCTGAAACTTTGAAGAAGTATGAAGCAGTATCGAAAGAAGATTAATAAGGAGAAAAGTGCTACATATTTGCATCATAATGCCAAAGGGGGTGATCTAGTGTTGACAAAGATGGAAACTGGTATATTAAGGAAGAATTTCCTTTTACATACTTTGGATGTCCTATTTTCTACAAGAAGAAACAAAAGAGTTTTTATAATCAAAGGGTTCAACGGATAAATTCAAAGCTGCAAGCTTTGAAAGGAAAATTATTTTCCTATGAAAGAAGAGCAATACTGATAAAGTATGTTCTTCAAAGTATTCCTATACATTTCTTATCAGTTATGAATCCTCCTCAGAATGACCGAAACCAAATTCATCAAATGATGGAAAAAAATTTCTAGAGTGGTTGTATAGGTGAAAAAGGAATACATTGGACAAAATAGAGGGATTTATGCTTTCCAGAGATTGAAAGAGGGATTGGATTTAGATTACTCTAGGATATTTCTATTGTATTGTTTTGCAAACTTTGGTGGAATTTAAGGACTAAAAAACCAATATGGAGTGAATAGATGAATAACAAGTACTGTAAGAAAGAGCATTGTAATATGGTAATGTGTAAGAATGAATGAGGAGGGTCTTATGTATGGAAAAGAATGTTGTAAGCAGGAGAATTGGTTAAGCATAAAATTAGGTAAAACATCAAGAAAGGAAACTTTAATGTGTGGCATGATAACTGGACCAGATTAGGAGATCTTTATAATCATACGAGAGAGAAGAAAGAATGGGATGTAGAAATATTAGATCAATTGCTCAATAATGAAATGGTAGCACATATTGTGAAAATGTGAAACAACCAGACCCTGATGCAGTTGAGGATAAACCTTATTGGATGCTAAGTAGTGATGGTAATTTTATAATGAAGTCTGTATGGCAGTACATAAGGCACATATAAAATTCAAACAAGATATATAAATGGATATAGGTCAAATGATTAACATTTAAAATGGTTTTCCTTATGTGGAGATCATGGAAATTCAAAGTTCCTGTATATGACAAAATTAGAAGGTAGGGAGTTGAAGGTCCATCTAGACACTGGTGTTGTCAAAATTCTGATCAAATGAGACTAGCATATTTGTTCTTTAGATTAAATACTGCTAATAGGACTTGGTCCTACTTTTGTTCTTTTGTATATTTACAAATTGAATGGATACCACTAAGGGAGGTAATTATGTTATGATGGGGAGATGGAGTACGAAATGATTTAAAACCATACAATAAATCTATTCCTAGCATTATAGTATGGGAACTACGAAACAAAAAAGCTAGTAAGCATGAGGGAAACAGATTGTCATTTCAAAGACTCATCTATAATATGGTTAGAAATTTACATATGCTTCTCAGATAAAGAAGACCTTATAAGGAGTTTCCAGGACATTGTCTAGGAATTCATAAAGAGAGAAGAATTTCAACCATAGATAAAAATCATCAAAGTTAATTGGGATGTCCACCTTTAGGTTGGGTCAAATACAATATTGATGGGGCAGTTAGAGGAAACCCAGGGAAGAGTTCTACTAGTTTATGTTTTAGAGATTAAAAAAAAACACTTGGTGTATGCTCAAGGAACTAATATAGAAGGTATAACAAGTTTGTAGCAGAGGCATTAGCTATTTTAGTAACAAGCAATCATTGCATATGGACGCACTATAACAAGGTCATCTTTCAGACAGATTCCATATTGATTAAAGAAGTTTTAGAAAGAGAGTTGGTATGTCTGTGAAGCATCATAAATATCATACAACAAATAAGAAATAACTTAGTAGGCAAACATATAAAGTTTTAGCTTATACTGAGGGAGGGAAATAAATTAGCAGACTATTGGCAAATCTATAAATATATAGAGAAGATTGTAGTTTCATCCATATCAATAGTATGGAAGCTATAGGGAAAAAAATCATTCTACCACTTGAGAGTATCTCCTATTAGGGTATGAGTGGTAGGGAAGGCTAGGGCTAAGACTATTGTTATCACTTAACAAATATTTATAGTACATAAAAATCCTAAAAAGGTAAAATGCTAACCTATCTATTTCAGCCATCAGAAGGGACTCGGCAAATGGGAAAGTCTAGGGTCATATCAGGAACAAAAATCTTGGAGAGTAGATCCTTACTATGGGACGGTAGTACTGGGCTTCCTATTCACTCTATCACAAACCAAGCGACAATAGCAAAGGATTCTGAACAGAAAAAAATAAACTAAATCAGCTTTAAAGTAACAAATATTCTTCCCAAGTAGAGATGATACCCATCCAAGGTGGGACTTTTAGCAAAAAGAAGAAGCATATCCACCCACTGGAGAGCATAACTAAAAACAAAGAACAGGTTAATGCAGAATTTGAAAAAGAGGTAGAGAAATAGTGAGAACTTACTATTGAAAGCTAATTCACAATTAAGAGGAATCTCCAACGTAAAACCATTAATGATCCAAAGGAACACAAGTAAGAACTTGTGATTGAAGAGCGGTAGAAACATCAAAAGGAAGTGTTAAGTGCAGATGAAATGAAGACTAATTTAGGAAACCCGTACTTTTATGGTTTATGTAATAGATATAGTTGGTCCAGCCGAATTTGGATTTTGGTCAGGGCCTCAGACAATTTTTTTTATATTTTAGCTGTTGTATTTTTATTTCAGCCATTTGGCTTTGGTTTGTATTGGATTTTCTTAATTAATTAATAAAAATCCAATATTTTTTTAAAAAAATCAATATGAAAAACCATTTAAACAAATGATTTAAGTAAATCGAGTTTAAGGGTAAGAGGTACATGCCTAAGATATAAAGAATTATGGAGAGAAATCGAACCTTCGACGCTCTAATTGTCAATTCTTTAGAAACCCTAGGTGTTCTTGACATAGGGATTTGAGAGAGCTTAAGAGAGTGTATTTGATGGTTAAGTGTTGAAAATAGAGTCCCTAACATGTTTTATGGTCGTGGGTCTTAAGCGAGAAAAGAGGGAAATTATAAGAATTGCCCCACTTAAAAGTGTAGAAGAGGACGCTAGGCGTCACAGGTCACCATATGACTTATGATGAGTCCTTACGAGTTGTCACCACAACTCATGGTCTGGGAAGTAGCTTAAATCACCCACACTTGTCTGAATACGAGTCAAAAGGTATGACTCATACTCAGACCTTATGACTTGCTAGGTCTAATCATAGGTATATCGAAACTAAGAGATCATTACACTGGTTTGGCTTTGAAAGGGACCCTACAACTTATAAAAAGTCCATACGACTTATTACGTCCTAGTCGTACTCTGGTTAGAGGCTTTGAGGTGACATACTGGTCACACTATGATTTGGGGTCGTACGACTCGTATAGACGCCTTATGACTCATAGGTAAGTCATAGTCAGGGTAGTGAGTTCAAAAACTCAGGAGTTTTCTAGGGCCAAAATTCTGGGGTGTTACATTTCCCCCCAGGATCACTCATCCCTGAATGATAAGTTAAGGAATCCATTAGCATGACATAACACAGAAACACAACCACAATTACCTTTAACAAAGATAGAAAATAAAGTTATTAAGGAATACACATACCTTAAGCACAATTATCCAAAGCGATAAACAAGAATGGATATTTGGACTACATGTTCTCTTCATCTTTTCAGTAGGCTTCTTCAACCTTATTATTCCACCATAGAACCTTTACCAAATCCATATCCTTAGTCCTTAATTGATGAACTTGCCTATAAGACAAGGAAACCTGAAACACCAATATTCTACAAGGGAATAACCAAGGAAGGATCACCCACACACTTTTACAACATTGAAGCATGGAACACCAGATGGATGGAACCCAAATTTAAAGGAAATTCTAACTCAGAAGCCATAGTAGCCACTCTTCTCAAAATCAAGTGCGGTCCAACATATCGGGGACGGAGGTTCCCCTTCTTTCAAAACCTCATTACCCCTTTTATGGGAGATGACAATGCCCAAGCACACACGCAAGTGTACGTGATCTTATCAAGTATTAAAGTGGCCTAATTAAAGCCAAGTATTAATCCTACAGAGACTTGATTTAATAATGATTCGATTCCAGTTTAACTTTTAAAATTAATTTGAAGTAAAGGTAACCAAAAAGAGATCGATAATTGTAAATAAAAATAAAGTAAAAAATGCGTAGAGAAAAGTCTTAAAACAATCAATGGAGAAAATTTCAGGGTTAGAGCACTCCGAACAATCATACTATGTTATTGAATTTCATTCGTTAACTTGTTTATCTTGGTTATTGATTCGTAGGGTTAATTGCAAGATCATGGTTTCTCAACCTCTAATCTTTTACCTAATTTGGATATTACAACTACATCATTGAGTGGGGATGTAATAATCCAATTAAGTTATTTAAAGATATCATCCTGCGTTTGAATCAAATAAGGCATCTAAGTACATCCCTGTCCTAGACGCTAAGTTCAATTCTTAATTTTATAAAAGAATAAAAACTTAAACTTTGTTTATTCCCATGTTCTATCTCCCTATTTCCTCTTCTGAGATCAAAAGGTTGACAATATATGTATTTTATGGTTGATCGATGCACAAAATAATTAAAACAAGAATAAACAAACAACCAAATATGATAAGCAAATCCAACGAAGTTAATCCAAAATAATAGTACTCATGTTCTTGGCTTTAACCCTGAAAAGAGGATTTTTAGTCGATAATATTCATAATCACGATCCAAATAATTGAATACATGATATGAATAATTAAAATCTAAATAAAAATATTAAAACCTCAAAATAGTGCAATAGTCATAGAATAAATTCTCCACCATCACTGGTGTCCAATTGTGACCAAATATAATCTAAGTTGTTTTTAAATGTGTCTAGGTGTGTGGTGTATATATAATAGTATATTACTAATCCATGTTGGATTAATAAATGGGAACAAGATCCCATATATTCCCACCATATGCCCTTGGTAAGTGTGCCAACATTTCAATTCTAATATATTTCCTATCCTGAATAGAATTGTATTCTGCCATGGAATAAAGCATGCGTCGCATGGTGTATTGCACCGAAATGGAGGGTGCGACACACGCTTCTACTGAAATCGCATAGTCAAATATTTTTCAAGGCATAAGAGTGCTAAAATGGAGGTTGGAATGCACACTCATTGCACGCACCCACTGAAAATTACATCCAAGATTTTGGTTAAGTCTGTATCATCCCATCTTTCATCTCTTGTATCGTGGTGTATTTTCCATGGATTTCCAGCCTTTATATCATCAATATATCACCGTATTCAGCACAAAAATCTTCATACAATATCACACACCATGAATTAGTGATCAAAATAACACAATATTCTCAACGACGAATCAAAACAAATGCTAAGATAAGGCTAATTCGTAATGATCTTCAAATTTATGTTTTGACTCTTGACTTATTAAAATTAAACTTTGTACCTTGAATAAAAGTTATTACACTCATAATTACACATTTAAAAAATGTAGAACAAATTAAACACATTAGAATCCAATGAAACCAACTGGACACACAACTAGCTCAACTGAGTAAAACTAGTTTTTCGGGTTGAACTCTAAATGACTCAATTAAGTACAAACTTGTTTGGAAAAACTTTGGACCATTATAATCACGTACTTGGAATCTTATATGCTCATTCATATAAATATTAACACGTTAATCACATGAATTTCTCTCAAAACAAGGATAAATAAACTAGAATAATGATACCAAAGTGTACAAAACCACCTCAGATCATCACCCCACACTTAAGGCCTTGTTCGTCCTCGAACAACTATTTACTCTAAGAATCAGAAGCTGAGGTGATGCTACACTTCTACTAAAACAAAGACACTCAAGATAGTACTACAATGACTACATGGAATGAAAGTTTCTACACAAAACATGTTATTTATACAATTGAAAGCTTATGAAAACTACTCTAAAACATCCTAGCGTCAAGAATTGACTCACCTAGTTGGAAAACTCATGCTTATAATTCAATCAAGGACATCATACAAATCACCCGAATTTATAAAACATGTTCCCTCAAAATAAGAGAGTTACCCATGATCACTCACATAAATGCAATTTATAACATGATGGGTACAAGAATCAAATTACGCTCACTCTCACAAGGAATTCATAAGTTACACAAAATGAACCATAGGCTTGCCCTTAGTGTCGTGCTCCACTAATATCAGAATGATGAACTTAGGATCAATTAAGTCTTTTTCGGGTTGCAATGTAGGATAAAAGATGGGGAGAAACTATTTGGGAATAGTGACTAACCTCTCTAAGAGCTTTAATACACTATATTATACACTTAAAACCAATATCTAACAACCAAATTACACTTTTTCATCCACCCATACCTTTTTTTTTGCCACATCTAATTTAGGCATTTTTACAAACACTTGGTGAATGCATAGTTTACTGCCATATGAATTAATTTTTCTTATTTTTTTTTCAGAACCATGACAGTATTTCTAGAATAATTTATATCACATCCACCCACCACACATCAATTATGAACACCAATAATTATTACCTTGGGGGATCAATTTCATCTTTTCCGCCTTATTTTTTAAACTCCTTACGCAATTAATTTTTTATTAAAGCTTCTAGGAGCTTTTTGGATCAAATTATGGTTTATCAAAGAAGGAATTAGTCTACTTATGAGGTTTTCAAATAAAAATCTAAAGTCTCAATGGAGATTAAATAGGATAATTCACAAATGTAGGATGAATAGAAGGTATAAAACAAAGCTATCAAAGAAATGCCTATATGAATATACAAAAAATCTCACACACACATGGCACATGCTGAACTCATATAGGATCATCATACACTCCCAACCAAAAAATAGCATGAATTCAATTCTAAGCCAACAAGTCTAAGAGTCATAAACACGATCCTAAGAGTCTCAAAAATAGTAATTCATTCAATCAACATGCTTTTATAAAAAAAATACTTGCATCATATAATAAAAAATAGCAGCAACAAGAATATCTCACTTAATTTATTTTTTTAAATTGAAACAAAATTTGAGAATTTACCCACCCCACACTTAAAAATCTATTTTTTTCCCAAAGCGAATTCAAAGGTAAGAGATAGAAATACTCTTTGAGGCCTCTAGGCCTAGCTAGTAGCATCTTTATAGATAAGGAGGTTTGTGGGAACCCCACACCCAGTCTTCGCCTTGCTTTAAGCTAAGGTTTATGGTACTTAGACTTCCCATTAACCTATGATTCAACCAAAAATAAAAACTACATAAAAAAAAAAAAAAACAACTAAAATTAAAACATAACTAATTAACTTGAATTTCTTCCCAAGAAGGGTTTGATTTAGTGTCACAGCACGACCCATACCAACTTAACCATATTCCTTCACCTTTTACTCTCTTTTGGGAGTCATTTTTACATTTTTTTTTTGACCTCTTGAGTTTGTACTCTCATGGTCAACATCTTTTTGAACTTCAACCTTTATCATGTTGGGAAACAATGGTTTCATCTTAGGCTACTCAATCAAGAACTCTGAAGAGGTCTCTGGTGGATGAATCACCCAACACTTTTCCCCTTCAATAGCATTGATCACATACAAATCTTTATATTGGGAATTTACGATGGATGTTTCATAAACATAAAATACCACCTCTTTAACATCTACCCTAATTTTGAGCATGCCTTCTCTAACATCAACCAAGGCCCCTCTAACTACTAAGAATGGACGCCCATAGATTATTGGTACCTATTTATCTACCCCAAAATCAAGAACATTAAAGTCAGCAGGTATAATAAATTTACCAACCTTTATGAGGAAATCCTCAATTATTCCATCAAGATGTATAAATAACCCATCTTCCAGCTACAACACCACGATGGTCGGTCTCAACTCTCCCAAGTCCAATGTTTTAAACAACTATAGGGGTATCATATTTATGTTTTTCCCTAAGTTACTTATTGCATCGACCACTTTGATCCCAATTTTAATAGGGATAGCAAACCTTCCTTGATCTAGGGATTTTCTTTGTCATCATAGTGCTACACTCTTTAGTTAGTGTTATAGCTCCCACATCCTGCAATTTCACCTTATTAGCCACGACATCCCTTAAGTACTTTGCGCACTTAGGCATACTCTGCAAAACATCTAACAAAGAAAAGTTAATGTGAAGCTCTCTGAATGTATCAAAGAACTTCTTAAACATTGTGTCCTCTTTTGCTTTTATTTGTATCTGAGGAAAGGGTAGTGACAATATCCTCTTCTTCTCTGGTTCATCAACTTTTTCTTTCAAGTACTCAAACTTTCTTGAATTTTAAAAAACTCTTTCATTTACCTGTTGGGTCACCACATCTGAATCTTCCTTCTTAGTTACCTTTGGAGGTTCTCCTTGAAGGTTTTTTCCACACCTCAAGGTGATTTCCAGAACCTTCTTTGGATTTTCTGTATCTTCTGGCAAACCATGTTGTGTCCTAGTATTTAATGCTTATTGTAACTTCCCAATTTGCAACTCTAAGCTTCTCTGGTCAACTTTTTGATTCTATAATTCTATCTGTTGACTTTACATATCCGTAGTTATTTATGCTTGACCAGATAAGAGTTGTTTCAACATATCTTCCATGTTGCTCGAGGACTGATTTGATTGGGCCTGTGGCTATGGAATTTTCTATTGTTGTGTGTTCTAACGCTAAGTCTGCCACTTCATCTTATAAGCATTACGATAATTTAGCCTTTGAGCATTGCCCACATATATCACTGATTCTAGATTAGAGGCACGCACAAGTACTAAGTGACCATTATTACTGCACACTTCACACCAACCTACAGCTTATTGGATGACATTGACTGTGGATGCAAGTTATGTTATTCCCAACTTCATGCTGCTAAACTGAGTGTTAATCAAATTTTGTAATGCAAAAAATTATACTGATAAGGCTATGAATTGTTCTAACTCCAATACACCCACAATTCTTTTCGTGTCACTTCTAGAGTCTGAATGCCATTCTGGATTTCCTTTTGCAATGTGGTTCAGTAATTTGTATAACTCATCATATGTTAACTTCAGTGCTTGACACTTACGGCTGAATCTAAAAAAATCTTGATATTGTGATCAAGTGCTTCTACAAAAGTATGAGAAAGTACCTCATTAGATTATTGGTGATATGGACAATCCCAAAGAAGAGCCTTGAAATATTCCCAAGCATGATAAAGGTTTTCATTAGGTTTCTATTTGAAGCTCACTATATTACTACAAAGTCTTGTAGTCTTGCCTGATAGAAAGAATCTAATGAGGAACTTGTTGGCTAATTCGTCCCATGATGTGATTGAATTGGCCGGCTCCATATTCAACCACCTTTTAGTTTCCCCTAACAGTGAATGGGGAAAAAGTGTCAGCCTCACATAATATGTACCCACCTCAGTTGGAATAAATGAATCTATAAGCTAAATAAAGTTCTGCAAGTGGTCTTATGGATCCTTGTGTGAAAGCATTGTAAAATATCCACTGCTGATTAGAAGTTGAACCATGTTGTTATTTAATGAAAAATTCCCCTAGAAATCACTCTATGAATTGGGGAAGTCAAGTTCGTTGGAAGTAGGACTGCCCCTTCCCTAACTATCCTGTGGGTTGCTTGTTGTTCAGCCATTAGAATAGTATACTCTTGGTCTTCATGGATTTATGGAATTTACGGGAGAAAGATTGCTTCTCTCCTATATTGATAGAAAGTTGTGCAGGTTCCAAACTTGGTTCAACCAAATTCCAAACCCTTGCCAGCTTATTATCATGCAAATGGTTTCTTGTAATGACAAAACCAAGACCAATCATAAAAACACCAAACAAATCTAAAAGTAAAACTAAAATAGACAATTGCCAAATAACAAGTCCCCCGCAACAGCGCCAAAAACTTAACAGTGCCCAAGCACACACATAAGTGTACATAGTCTTATCAAGTAGTAAGGTGGACTAATTATAGCCAAGTATCGATCCCACAGAGACTTAATTTAACAATAATTTGATTTCAGTTTAACCTCTAAGATTAATTTTATCTAAAGGCAACCAAAAAAAAGTTTGATAATTGTAAATAAAAGTAAAGTAACAAATATGTAAATAAAAGTCTTGAAATAATCAATGGATAAAATCCCAGGGTTAAAGAACTCCGAACAATCATACTATATTAATGAATTTCATTCATTAACTTGCTTATTTTGGTTGTTGCTCCACAGGTTTAATTGCATGATCATGGTTTTCAACCTCTAATCTTTTACCTAATATGGACATTACAACCACATCATTGAGTAGGGATGTAATAATTCAATTAAGTTAATTAAAGGTATCATCCTATATTTGAATCAAATAAGGCATCTAAGAACATCCCTGTCCTAGATGCTAAGTTCAATTCTTTATTTTATAAAATAATTAAAACCCAAACATTTTTTATTCCCATGTTCTTTCTCCCTATTCCATCTCCCGAGATCAAAAGGTTGACAATATATGTATTTTATGGGTGATCAATACATAAAATAATTGAAAAAAGAATAAACAAATAAACAAATATGATAAGCAAATCCAACGAAATTAATCTAAAACAATAGTACTCATGTTCTTGGCTTTAACCTCGAAAAGAGATTTTAGTTGATAATATTCATAATCACGATCCAAATAATTGAATACATGATATGAATAATTAAAAGGTAAATAAAAATATTAAAAATTCAAAATAATGCAGCGGTCGTCGAATAAATTCTCCACCATCACAAGTATCCCATAGTGACCAAATATAAACTAAGTTATTTTTTAATGTGTCCAGGTGTGTGGTGTATATATAATAGTATATTACTAATACTTGTTGGATTAATAAATGGTCACAAGATCCTATATATTCCCACCATCCTCCCTTAGTAAGTGTGTCAACATTTTAATTGTAATATATTCCATATCCTAAATAGAATCGTATTAAGCCGTGGAATAAAACATGTGTCGCATGGTGTATTGCACAGAAATGGAGGGTGTGATGCACACTCATCGCACAATTATAATGAAATTCAATCTTCAAATATTTTCCAAGGCATAAGAGTGCTGAAATGGAGGGTACGATGCACGCTCATCGAACGCCCCTATTTGAAATTGCATCAAAGATTTTGGGTGTCTTTATCGTCCCATCTTTTATTCCTTGTATCGTGGTGTATTTTCCATAGATTTTAAGCCTTTATATCATCAATATATCACCATATTCATCTAAAAAATCTTCGTAAAACACCACATACCAATAATTAGAGATCAAAATAACACAATATTCTCAACGACGAATCAAAACAAAAGGTAAGATAAGGCTAATTCGCAATGATCTTCAACTTTATGTTTCGACTCTTGACTTATTCAAATTAAAATTTGTACTTTGGAAACAAGTTATTCCACTCATAATTATAAATTTAAAACATTTGTAACAAATTAAACACATTAGAATCCAATGAAACCAACTAGACACACAACTAGCTCAAGCTAGTAAAACTAGTTTTCAGTGTTAAACTCTAAATGACTCAATTAAGTACAAACTTCTTTGGAAATACTTTGGACCATTGTAATCACGCACTTGGATAGTTAGATGCTTATTTATATCAATATTAACACGTTAAGCACACGAATTTCTCGCAAAACAGGGCTAAATAAGCTAGAATAGTTATACCAAAGTGTACAAAACCACCTCAGACCATCACCCCACACTTAAGGCCTTGTTCGTCCTCGAATAACCCTTCACTCTAAGAATAAAAACCTAAGGTGATGATACAATTATACTAAAACAATGACACTCAAAATATTACTAAAATGACTACACCGAATGCAAGTTTCTAGACAAAGCACATTATTTATACAATTGAAAGCTTATGAACACTACTCTAAAATATCCTAGCCTCAAGAATTGACTCACCTAGTTGGAAAACTCATGCTTATCATTCAATCAAGGATATCATACAAATAACCCATATTCATTAAACATGTACCCTCATAACAAGAGAGTTACCCATGATCGCTCACATAAATGCAATTTATAACATGATGGGTACAAGAATCAAATTACGCTCACTCTCACAAATAATTCAAAAGTTACACACAATGAACCATAGTATTTACCTTAGTGTAGTGCTCCACTAATATCAGAATGATGAACTTAGGATCAATTAGGTCATTTTCGGATTGCAGTTTACGCTAAGGAACGGGTAGGAACTATTTGGGAATAGTGACTAACCTCTCTAAGCTCTTTAATAAACTATAATACACACTTAAAACCAATCTCCAACAACCAAATTACACTTTTCATCCACCAATACCTTTTTTCCCCATCTCTTTTAGGCATTTTTACAAACACTTGGTGGACGCATAATTTACTACCACATGAATCAATTTTTCTCTTTTTATTTTTCACAACCATGACAATATTTCTAGCATAATTTATATCACATCCATCCACCACACATCAATTATCAACAACAATATCTATTACATTGGGGCATCAAATTCACTTTTTCGCTCTTTTATTTTAAACTCCTTACTCAATTATTTTTTTATTAACATGCCTATGTGTTTTTTGGATCAAATTATGGTATATCAAAGAAAGGATTAGGCCACTTATAAGATTGCTAAAGAAAAAGCTTAAGTCTCAATAGGGGTTAACTAGGATAATGAATAAAGGTAAGACAAATAGAAGGTATAGAATAAGGCTATGAAAGAAATATCGATATCATCTCCTAAACCCACATTCTTTATTTTACTTCACACACACTCCGGGCAAGTTCTAAAAATCATATGCAATAAGGAATATACACAAAACCTTACACACACATGGAATATGCTCAACTCATATAGGATCATGATAGACTCCTAACCAAACAATAACATGAATTTAAATTTAAGCCAACAAGTACAAGAGTCATAAACATGAGCCTAAGAGTCTCAAAAATAGTAATTCATTCAATAAACATTCTTTTATAGAAAAAAAACACTTGCACCCTATAATAAAAAATAGCACCAACAAGAATATCTCACACGATGTTTTTTTAAATTTAGCCAAAATTTGGTAATTTTCCCACCCCACACCAAAAAATCAACTTTGTCCCCAAAGTGAATTCAAAGGTAAGAGATAGAAATACTTTATGAGGCCTCTAAGCCAAGGTAGTAGCATCTTTATACATAAGGAGGTTCGTGGGAACCCCAAACTCAGTCTTCGCTATGCATCAAGCTCAGGTTTATGGTACTCAGACTTTCGTTAACTTGTGACTCAACCAAAAATAAAAACTACATGAAATAAAAACTAAAATAAATAAAATTAAAACATACCTAATTAACTTAGGTTTCCTCCCAAGTAGCGCCTGATTTAGTGGCGCGACATGACCCATATCAACTCAACCATATTCTTTTACCCTTTTACTCCCTTTTGGGAGCCCTTTTTTTCATTCGTTTTTGACCTTTTAAGTTTGCACTCTCAAGGTCAATATTTTTTTCAAGTTCAACATTTATAATATTGGGAAACAACGGTTTTATCTTAGGATTCTCAATCAGGTACTCCGAAGAGGTCTTTAGTGGATGAATCACCCACACTTTTCCCCTTCAATAACATTGATCATACAAAAATCTATATATTGGGAATTTATGATGGGTGTTTTGTAAACATCAAATACCACCTTTTCATCATCTACCCTCATTTTGAGCGTGCCTTCTCTAACATCAATTAAGGCCCCTGCAGTTGTAAAGAATGGATGCCCCAAGATGATTGGTACATATTTATCTTCCTTAAAATCAAGAACAATAAAGTCAGTAGGTATAATAAATTTACCAACCTTTATGAGGACATCCTTAAATATTCCATCCAAATGTGTAAATGACCCTTCTGCCAGCTGCAACACCACGGTGGTCAGTCTCGGCTCTCCCAAGCCCAATGTTTTAAACAACAATAAAGGCATCAAATTTATTCTTTCCCCTAAGTCACTCAGTGCATGGACCACTTTTCTCCTAATTTTTATAGGGATAGAAAACTTCCCTTGATCTCATAATTTCTTGGGGATTTTCTGTGTTGTCACAGCGTTACACTCTTCAGTTAGTGTTATAGCTCCCATATCCTGAAATTTCACCTTATTAGCCACCATATCCCTTAAGTACTTTGTGTACTTGGGCATACTCTGCAAAATATCTAACAAAGTTAAGTTAATGAGAAACTTTCTGAATATATCAAAGAACTTCTTAAACATTGCATCCTCATTCGCTTTTATTTGCCTTCGAGGGAAGGGTAGAGGAAGCATTTTCTTCTTCTCTAGTTCATTAAATTTCTCTTTCAAGTACTCAAACTTTCTTGAATTTTCAGGAACTTTATCATTTACCTGTTTGGTCACCACATCAGAATCTACCTCCTTAGTTGCCATTGGATATTCTTCTTGAAGCTCTTTACCACTTCTCAAGGTGATTGCCATAACTTGATTTGGATTTTCTATACCTGCTGGCAAACCACCTTGTGGCCTAGTATTTAATGCTTAATGTAACTACCCAATTTGCAACTCTAAGATTCTTTGGTCCACTTTTTGATTTTGTAATTATGTCTGTTGACTTTACGTATCCACAGTCATTTCTTCTTGATCAGTTAAGAGTTGTATCAACATCTCTTTCGTGTTGCTTGTTGACTGATTTAATTGGGCCTGTGGTTGTGGAATTTGCTGTTGTTATGTGTTCCAAGGCTGAGTCTGTCATTTTATGTTATAGGCATTACCATAATTTGGCCTTTGAGCATTGCCCACATACATCACTGATTCTAGATTAGAGGCACACATAACTGCTAAGTGACCACTATTATCACATACTTCACACCAACCTGCAACTTATTCGATGGCATTGACTGTGGTTGTAGGTCTTGTTGTTCCCAACTTTATGCTGCTGAGCTAAGTGTTACTCAAATTTTGTAATAAAAAAACCTGTTCTGATAAGGCTGTGAATTGGTCCACCTCTAATACACCCGCAATTCATTTCGTGGCACTTCTAGAGTCTGAATGCACCTCTAGATTTCCTTATGCTATGCAGTTCAACCATGTGTACAACACATCAAACGTTAACTCCAGCTCTTGACCATCTGCAGCTAAATCTAGCAAAATCTTTGTATTGTGATCAAGTGCTTCTACAAAAGTATGAGCAAGTACATCATTGGATTGTTAGTGATATAGACAATCCCAAAAAAGAGACTTGAAGAGTTCCTAAGCATGATAGAGGTTTTTATCAGGCTTTTATTTGAAGCTCACTATCTCACTATGAACTCTTGTAGTCTTGCCTGATGGAAAGATTTTAATGAGGAACTTTCTGGCTAAGTCATCCCATGATGTGATTAAATTGGCTGACTCTACCATATTTTAGTTTCCCCCAATGTGAATGGGGAATAAGTGTCAGCCTCACATAATTTGTACTCACCCCAGTCAGAATGAATATATCTATAATCTCAATTATGTTTTGCAAGTGGACTTGTGGATACTCGTGTGAAAGCCCACAAAATGTCCACTACTCATTTGAAGATGCACCATGTTGTGCTTTAACTCGAAATTCCCCCTAGCAGCCAGTATTTGGATTGGGGAAGTCAAGTTCATTGGAAGTAGGACTGGCACTTCCCTAACTATCCTGCGGGATGCTTGTTATTCAGCCATTGGAACAATATACTCTTGGTCTTCTTGGATTTGTAAAATTTAGGGGAGAGAGATTTCTTCTCTCCTGCATTGATGCAAAAGTTGTTCAGGTTTCGGGCTTGGTTCAACCAAATCCAAAACCCTTGCCAGCTTATTATCTTACAAACTATTTATTGTAATGACAAAACCAAGACCAAGCGTAAAAACACCAAATAAATCTAGAAGTAAAAATAAAATAGACAATTGCCAAATAACAAGTTCTTGACAACGGAGCCAAAAACATGACAGTGCCCAAGCACACACGCAAGTGTACGTGATCTTATCAAGTAGTAAAGTGGCCTAATTAAAGCCAAGCAGCGATCCCTCAGAGACTTAATTTAACAATGATTCGATTTTAGTTAAACTTCTAAGATTAATCTTATGTAAAGGTAACAAAAAGTATTTGATAATTATAAATAAAATTAAAGTAACAAATGCATAAATAAAAGTCTTGAAACAATCAATGGAAAAAAGACCAGTATTAAAGCACTCCGAACAACCATACTATGTTATTGAATTTAATTCATTAACTTGCTTATCTTGGTTGTTGATTCGTAGGGTGAATTGCATAATCATGGTTTCCCAACCTTTAATATTTTACCTAATATGGACATTACAACTACATCATTGAGTGGGGATGTAATAATCCAATTAAGTTAATTAATGTTATCATCCCATTTTTGAATCAAGTAAGGCATCTACGCACATCCCTTTCCTAGATGCTAAGTTCAATTCTTTATTTTATAAAAGAATAAAAACCAAAACTTTGTTTATTCCCATGTTCTATCTCTGTCAATGCCATTCTATATGGAGGAATAGAAATTGGATGAGTGTCCGGAACAAGATCAATCCAAAACTCAATGTCCTTATCAGGAGGAACACTAGGAAGGTCATCAGGGAAAACCTCAGGAAGTTCATTCACCACAAGAATGTAATGAAAGGAAGGATCCTCTGAGTTAGAATCTTTAACCCAGACCAAGTAATAGAGGCATCCCTAGGAGATTAATCTCCAAGGTCTAAGATATGATATGAACTTCCCCTTAGGAGCTAGGGAACCAATCTCCTACTAAATAACCATCTAATTTGGGAAATTAAAGACAACCTTACGAGTTCAACCATCTAGAGATGCATAGCATGGGTACAACCCATCCATCCCCAGTATAACATCAAAATCCACCATATATAATTCAAATAGATCTACCATAGTTTCTTTACTACCAATAAATACCACATACCCCCTAGAGACTCTTTTAGCAATTACAGAGTAACCTACTATGGTAGAAATAGAAAAAGGACCTGAAACACACTTCGAACCAAAACTAAAATGCATAGCCACAAATGGGATCACATAAGATAAAGTGGACCCCAAATCAAGTAAACAACATATATCATGAGAAAAGTGTTTAAACATACTAGTCATGACATCATGAGATGCCTCAGACTACTGGCAAGTAGTGAGACCATATAAATGTTTTTTACTAGTTCCGAAACTAAATAATCACCATTTGGTGTTGGAGTTGAAGAAGAGGCAACTGGAATATGGTTTTCCCCCATAGAAACCTTACCAATAGGTTAGCTTCTATGTATATGCCCTAGCTAACAACAGTTGAAGCATTTGCCCCTTCTCTCATCACAAAAACCCTAATAAAATCGACCATAAAATCTGCAAGAAGGATATGATGGAGCAGACTAAGCCCCACTAGCCTGAGATTGGGCACCCTATGCCCTAAAGTTGTCTCCACCATGCAAATGTCTGTCACCTGATGGCTTTGGGTAGGGAGCACTAGCTATCGAGTAAGACCCAGAATTGTGCACTTTCTCTTAGTCCACTTACCATAATCCCTGCCACTCTGCTATTGGCTGCCACCCTGCTTAGAGATCCTAAACTTCTTACCTTACCTCTCCGCTATCTCAGTCTGTTTCTTCTTTTCTTCCTCTACCTACTACATGTATACTACTAACCTGGAGATATCCATTTTCTTGATCAAGAAGACAACCTTACTTTTAAGGATCAACTTATGAGACAATCCTAAAGTAAACTTTCTTATCTGTGCCCTCATGCTTGAAACCAAATCTAGAGCATACCACGATAACAGGTGAAACTTCTAGGTATACTCCTTGACTGATATCTTATCCTGCTTTAGATTAATGAACTCTTTTACTTTTGCTTCCCTCAACTCCTAAGGAAAGAAGTAGTCCAAAAAGGCATTAGAAAAATCCTCCCATAGAGATGACTTAGCATTATCACCCCTTAACTTATCTAATTCCTCGTACCATTAGTATGCCATATCCTTCAACTAGTCAGCGACAAAGTCTACGCCCTCCACATTTCTGGTATGCATAACTCAGAAAATTTTGCAACTCATCTAGAAAACCCTGAGGATCCTCTTCTATCTTAACACCAGTAAAAGTTGAAGGATATTTAAACTCATGAACTGGCCAACTCTTAAAGGCTTAGAAAATGGAGTAACCAAAACATCTCACTTAGACTAAGTAGCAACCGGTTGTTCCAATATATAAATGGGCTGATGAAACTTAGGTTTAACCTGAGGAGTTTGAGATGGACTAGTAGGAACGTATGGAACTCCAGGGGGACAATCACGACTAGACCCCTAGACCGGGTATGGATCCTATAAGTAGAGTTTATCCCATCAACATTGCTCCCAATTAGGACAGAAGAGTGTTCGTGAACTTTAGATCATCAAGGAATGATCTACAAATCAACCAAATGGGAATTATATTTCGGACTCAAACTCTACATCTTGAAAATAGAACACAACAAAGACAAACATTACTAAATGCCTTGTAGCCTCTCCCTTATAAGTGTGGGATATTATCCACCCTTAAAAGACACTATACTCGAAACGACTTTGTGGACACCTAATTGACCATTAGCATAGATCTCTAATACTAATCTAATATAACCCACACCAGGTCCTAGTCATGTCAAGTACCTCAATCCCAATTGGGACTAGAGACTACCCCCAATACCCAACTATAACCACCTTGCACCTTATATTAGATGAATTCAGAACATATAACATGTTAAAATAATTATAATTGAAGAACATTAAACAGAGTTCATAACCATAACCAAACAAGTATCCAACCATAAATCCAACCGGTGTCAACCCTAATACCAATACCAATGGCAAGTTTGACACCAATACTGATACCACCTATACACATAATAGTAACATAAAGCCTCAAACCGAAAACAAAGAAATTTGGTTGGGACATGCCCCTGACTATAAGCAAAACCAAAGTATAGTAAATAAACAAAAGTATGAAAAGATTTACATATCATGAAATAGAGTCTTCTAGAGTATGGAATATCACCACTTCTGTTTCACACAAATACTGTCTCCCGATCTAAGTCACTGATCAGGAGGAGTAGAATGACCGGTTCCTACATCGTGTGGGGATATAGCGCCTGAAGATGGGTTAGCGGGTGAACACTTAAATGTACTCAGTATTAAGGAGAATGTAATTCTATTATTCAAAAACAAAGTAAATAACCATATGCATTCAAATACATATATACATTATACCATGTCGGGAAAAGCAACCTGGTTTAGCCTGCATTAAAAATCTTAACCTGGACTATGGAGCTTGACCATCCTATAACCACCCACGGGCTATATGGGTCCAATGTTATCCCCTGAATGGGACCTAGTACGTGTAGCCACATGAACCAGAGATATCATAGGGGCCAAGGATTCTCGTGTACCCTTCGCCCTCCATGATACATATATACAAGTATAAACTGAAGGGATACTTATGTACCCCACAAGTATATGGTAACCATGACCAACCCTCATGTTAGAAAATATGAGTTTCCAGTGTCCACCTATTCGACTTACACCTTCACGGTTAGCTATCACAACCTATCATTATTGCCCAATTAAGACCTTTAGCACATAACCAAATCACCAATTCCAGAATTTAATTTCTTAGTCATTATGAAATGGTATCATTATGAAGACTATAGCTTGCAAGAAATGTCATTATCCAACACATAAGGGGTTCCATGTACCCTATAGAATTTCTAGTCAACCAAAACCATGGCCACCAAAGCCTTTCTAAATCATTTAATTTAGTCAAACTAATTTATGTTCCATTACCATATTATGTAATGCAAGGTTATCAACAAAATTTGAACTATATGACAAAAAAATTCTCATTGGAATTTTATCAAACATATTGAGGGCATATAGTTTCCAAAACCAAAACTAAGAACCAATTGACCATTCCCATGCAACCACATATTCAATCCATAATTATAAGATAAGAACCATGAGAAAAATATAGGAAAACATTATCCAACCCTTAGTAACCAAAACCTCCAATATATATTTCAAAACCAAATAAATACCACAATATTACCATGAAATCCATTTATTAAAACATGTTTTTAGTTGAAATAACAATGAGGGAGTAGTAACATGCCTTAGATACCAAAGAAGATAGAGATAAACTACCCTTGAGAGCCTTAATTGACCACCTTAAGGAAACCCTAGCCTCTATTTGAACCAAGATCTTGAGAGAGATTTAAGAGTATTTAGAGAATGTTTGATTGAGAATAATAGGGTAAATGAAGTCCCAAAAGTGTTTGAAGTCATGGGTCAAAAGAAGTTAAGAAGGAAACCGCCCAGAATACCCCCAACTTAAACTATAAAAACCACCGTAGGGGAGTATAGTTTGGACCCCTCACTTGTACCCACACATACGAGTGGTACCCTCCACTCATACCTTGATTAGAAAGTTGGAAATTCACACACTGTCCATTATAAGACTCCTTTTTCCCTACTTGTACCCACAACATATGAGTAGTACCCATAAATTACATTTGAGATATAATTAAAGAGGTTGATGCTGGTCAATGTACTACTCGACTATACCACTCGTACCCTATCCTCATAGATCATAGTGAGCCACTCTTACTCAGAGCCAAGTTAAGTCACGGAGTTTAAGATTAAGTTAAGGATTAACACAATGACCCATCACTAAACCATACAACTTGTACCACCATACCTTAACCAAAACAAAAAATTGACCACAAAACATTGGACATCCTAAAAGATGGATCACCTAACTTATATCCCCACCATACGACTCGTATAATGAGTCTTATAAAGAAAAGTGAGCTTAAAAGCTCAAGAATTTCCAAGGATAAAACCTAGGGTGTTTCATCCCATTCATTCTATTTTTTAAATCACCAATGGAGGGTACTCTAGTTTTTGTGATCATCCTGGCCAAAGTAGTGTCTAGCCTCTGAGGGGTTCATCTTTTTGTTATTGTAGCCATGGTGGTAATTCTGTGTTAGTCAAATCTTCAAGTCTTAGTACAACAGCTGGGTAATATAATGGTTGTAGTGCCTTTTTCCATTTTTAAAGAGAGTTCCATAATGAGGGAGCGATAGGTTTTTCAGATCAAAGTGTGCCACTAATTAGGGCAGTATATCACCCAGCTAGAGATGGTATGTATGGTTATTAAGGTAGTTCTTAGGTTACTCATAGAGGTTCTCAAGTAGGTAGGACGGAAGACCAGTCAAGAGCCCAGCCCTGTGAAAGGCATGGTCAGTTGTATGTTGTACCTATTAGGCTTAAGGTTGAGCCTTCAGATGCTGTCATCACAAGTACGATATCGGTGTACCATCAGTCATCTTTATCTTTATTTGATATGGAATCCACTTATTGTTATGTGTCTACTCAATATTCCCCATAGTTAGAGTTATCTTGGGATTCATTATCTATGCCATTATGTATAACTACTCATATGGATGATTCTTTAATAGTAGATTGAGTTTATAGATCATGTGTTGTGACTGTTTGAGAGTTTGATACTTAGGCTGATCTAATTGTGTTTGATATGATGTATTTTGATATGATTCTGTACATTCACTTGTTACCACTATTATGCAGCCTTGGATTGATTTTCTAAGACCATTACTATGATCTTGGTTAGAAACCATGTTCTTTTGCACAATCATGGCTCCTAAAGTTGATCCGATTTAAAATTCCAACCTACAAACCAATACACGATTTTAGGTGGTCCTTATGATTGTACCAAATTTAGTATGATGGAGTCTAGAGAGCCTCAATTCACTCTCCCAACCATAGCAACACCCATGATCATAGGTGGGTCCCACAATCATGGAATGTTCCATATGTTACCATTTGTAACTTTTAGTTACTTTTTATTATGGGTACTATAGTTTTTACCCACTATTTAGACCCCTAAACCATATCATTTAAGCTACTTAAAGGTTGGTTATTAAGTAAAAAATTACCCTAAGTCCCTCATTACTTAGAAATCATTCAACATTTATCATCAATAGAGAAAAGAAAGTGATTTCTTATCTCCAAGGCATAACTAGGGTTCATCTTCTTCAAGCTCCGAATTCAAAGAATTTACTAATTTTTCATCTCCAGGTACGTAGGATTTCATCAATGGTTATCCTTTTACCTATTGATTCCTAAAATACATTTTGTTCCTCAGTTAATTCACGATCTCAAAATTAGGATATTCATTAAAGTCATGATTCTTCTAGTACTTCAGTTATCCATAACTAGTAAACAAAAAATATGTGTTTCCCCAAGAAATTTAGTACATTGACTAGTAAATTTCATATTCCATTAATATCATAAAGGTTGTATTGACTAGTAAATATCCATAACTAGTAACCCTTAGTATAATGATCTTCCATGATTTTTGGGTCTTGTATTATGTAATTACATATTCCATTAATATCATAAAAGTTGTTATAAATAGTTATATTCTTCAGAGTTGGCAGGTTATGAACACTCGAGACCTAGGATCCCATAAAATGTTAACTCAACACCAGCTCATTCAGGTTACATATTTTAGGACATTTTTAGATAGAGGGTCTGTTACTTAGTATCGATTTATTCATAATTTTAGTGTTACTTACATGCAGAGTGTTTTCAAATAAATTATATTCTAAGTGGTGTTTTTAGATAAATTTACCCAATTAGACTATTAGTAGTTTCTTGTGTTAGGATTTAGGATTATAGTCCAAGCTTATAGATTTCTTCCAAATCTCAGTCCTTATATATTTCTTTTATGCATTTACTCCAGCCATCTCATGTCCCTTATAAGTGTAGAAGTATTATAATTAAGAAATATATGACTTTATATATATATATAGAGAGAGAGAGGGGGGAAGATATAAGTTCTCATGTCATGATCAGGAGCTTTGGATCATAATGGTAAGATACATGACATCCTAATATATCATCAATATTCGTGGACACTCATTCCTAAAAGTAAGTTCCCGATTAGTATTGTATTCAAAATATCATTGATGATCATGGATAAGTTTTCTTATAAAAGAAAGTTCACTAGTAGTATGGCAGTCATGTATGGCGTCCATGATTATGGATAGGTTGACATCCATACATTTCATCTTAGGTTGACACCAAGATATGTCATCTTATTGCGATATCAATTATGTTCAGTGGGTAATAGTAGTTATCATCAATCAATTGAGGTGATTAAGTCTCACCCGCCTGCTTAGTAGTAGTCCCTAAGTCATGAAAATACATGCCACTATAGGTTTATTTATACCATATTAGATAAGTTCATAATTTATACCCTAGAAATGTATATTGGGCCCTTGTCAATGGGGATAATACACAAACTCCAAGTTTAGCTCCTATGGTTATATGTTGATTAAGGGTATCTCATGTATTTTCATACTTTGGCTTTTTCATAGCCCTCAACTTTGTATAGCTCATAGTATATCAGTTATATCAAAATATTCATGCACTCAGTATTTGTGATTATTCATATGGATTTGTACGTCTTAGTTTAATTTGTATTGATTTTGATTTAAATAAGCCATCATCAATGCATATTTTCTTGTATTCTTTAAAGGCTTCATAATATCCTTAAACTTATTTTATACAACATTTTATTACTATTATTATGTTACACATTTACTTTACTTTGTCTTTGCATCAGTTTACATTCCTCACTCCAAGTTCAGTTCATTTTCTCATGTTCAATATATATAGTGTGGTGCATATATCACATACTCAGTACCTTAAAAGTATTGACTACATACTTTCCTTTATGCATATTATCTTATAATATAGGATCTGACATTTAGCCTTTGAAACATGCATAGTATGCTCTCCTACTACATTTCAACGTACTTTGGCGAGTTCTCATTATTTGAGGAATAGTTATTACTAATTTACATTTATGTCCCTTTCCATTTTTAGATAGTTAAAGTTAGCTAGAGGCTTGTTCCAACAACTCATCTTAGTAGAGGCTTTCAGACAAACATAGTTGTTCAGCTTTATGTTATATTGATTTATTTTCATTTGTTTTAATTGATAACATTTGGTTTGGATTATCTATATAACATTCATAGTTTATCTTTTGAATTGTGTCATTTAATTTTAGAAAGTGTTCTTATCGTCATGCTAGGCCATGGGTTATATTGGGTCTCTTATGACTCTAAGCACCATATTTTGACTAGGGGTAGCCTTGGTTTGTGACCCTTATTGCCCATTCATACTCTCCAGCTGGTGACCAGCCTTATAAGAATAAGCTCATTCTTCTTATTTGGAATGACAGTGATTCTACCCTTTTTTAACACACATTAAAATTACCTTACCTATTTACTCTTGACAATAGGGTAAATCACACTCACATCCAACCACTTGATAATTTCCTTCATAACTACCTTTGGAATAGGTAAATTAAATCTTCTTTTTTAGATGAGTAATACTAGAAATATAATCTAGCTCAAGTTGGATTTTGTGTGTGTAAATTCTAAGCGGAATTCAAATGATATCAATAATAGACCATCCAATAGCCCTCTGGAACTTCTAAAAAATAGATACTAGAGCCTTAACTTTTTGCTCAACCAAATCAGTTGCAATGATTATCACAAGATGTTGTTGGCTCCCAAAAATACATAATAAATATAGAATGGAAGATCTTTGAGCTCTAAAATAGAAGGCTCCTCAATAGAAGGCCTAGACATCGGGGTCACTCTATTCATTAAATCAAGATCTAACTTCTTTGGTGCAAAAATGTAAGAACCTAAACCATCAAGTTTGATGACCATCTCATCATAAACATAAATATCACCACCTTTAAAATTCATGATAATTTATTCAAGTGTTTTAATCCTAAGCATCTTCTTAGTAGGAGCTACCAATGCATCCTCATAAATTATATTAATCACAGGGATCACAAATATTTCCTTTGGCTGCTTCATGGATTAGCATACAGTAAATGTTACTTTCTTATAATATAACTAAATTTTCATCTGCCCAGTCTCCATATCAACAAATATTTGCTTAGTCATAAGGAATAGTCTCCCCGAGATAATAGAAACTTTAAAATCAACCACACAGTCTAGGATAACAAAATCAACTCAAAAAATAAAGATCTTACCAAAACATCACATAAAATTCCCACAGGATTCTTCACAGTGCAATCTATCATAAGGAGTCTCATCAAAGTCGATTGGGGTATGGGCTATGCTTTGTGATGGTATATTCAAGTTGAATGTTGAAATAAATAAAACTCTTACTTCTATTTATACATTTTTTCTACTAATTTTTGGCATGTTCATTCATGTCACATAAATGATCATTATTTGAGAATCATAAGTAGTTTATAATTAATCCCAATGATTAAAAATAATTTTGAAAAATGTGAGGATTGACGTAAATCCAAAATCACTAAAAGGCCTTATTTTCTAGTTGAAAAAAATCTTATTTATTAGCATTAGTTCATACTGATTTTGTGAACTTGGAGGAATTTTAACTTGTGAAGGAAATAGATTTTTAATTACTTTAATTGATGAATTTATTAAGTATAAATATGTTTACTTGATGAGAATAAAAGTGTTGCTTTTTAGAATTTGAAAACTTTTCTCTATGAAGTTGAAAATCATTTTGGTAGAAAAATAAAGAAAACTAGAGTGATAGAGGTCGTGAATATAAGTGTAATGAATTCAATTTTTTGTTACATTATTGCGTAAGTTCACGATACAATTCCTCCCTATTCTCCTAAATCTAATAGTGTAGCGAAAAGAAGAAATAGAACATTGGTTGAGTTGACTAATGACAAGTGCACTTCTAAATTTTTGGGGCAAAACTCTTTTGACTGTTTGTTCTATGTTGAATTGTGTCCCTCATAAAAAGACTAAATTAACATGTTTTAAATTGTGGAATGATCTAATCCAAATTTGGAATATTAAAGAGTTTGGTGTTGGATACTAAAATCTTTATGTTGGGTAAAAAAAAGTTACTTCTTGTGATTTTTTTTTTGGCTATGCTTCAAATAGTACAATCTATTGATTTTTTAATCTTGAAGATAATATTATAATGGAATCAGGTGATGCTAGTTTTTGATGAAAATAAATTCCTTTTTTATTATAAAAATGATGGGGGTCAAAGGATTTGTTAAAATTTTTGTCACTACCTAGTTCTTCTACTTCTATTTTTATAAATAAAAATGGTGATTTTGAGTTAAGAAAAAATAAAAGGGTTCGAGTAGAAAAATATTTTCATCTTAATTTTCATGTTTTTAATGTTGGAGATGACTCTCTCACTTTAAAGAAAACTTTATCTTCACATGATGTAATTTTTTAGAAAGAGGTTGTAAATGATGAAATGAAATCACTAATTTTCAACAAAATTTAAAATTTAGTTGATTTTCCATCAGGTTGTAAAATAACTAGGGGTAAATTAATCTTATAGAAAAAATTTAAAGCCGAATGGATCTGTCGATAAATATAAGGTTATACTAGTAGCTAAAAGATTTAAAATACTAGAAGGCCTAATACTTTTTAATATCTTTCCTTCGAAAATAAAAATTACATCCATTAAAATCTTAATTGCTACTGATATTATTTTTTATTTTAAAATTTATCAAATAGATGTAAAATTTGCTTTTTTGAAAAAATAGAGACCTAAATGAGAAATTAAATTTATATGAAACGACCTGACTATTTTGGTGAAGCAGACCAAAAAATCAAAGTGTGTAAACTTACTAATTTTGTATAGGGTGTAAAATAGGCACCAACGAAATGATTTGAAAAGCTTGGCTCTGGTATGATTGCAAATGACACAAAAATAAATGAGGGTAATAAGTGTATATATATTATAAGTCTTGAAATAATTCACATGTTATGACTTGCCTATACGTTTAAGATTTGTTGATGTTTGGATCTAACATGAATGTTATTGGAGAGACTAAAAATATACTTCACAGTCATTATGATAAATCTTTGTGATGCAACTATTATTCTAGTAATAAAATTTACTAGAACATATGATGGAATTTTTCTTGACCAGACATATTATGTTGAGAAAATTTTGAAAAATATAATTTTCTTGATTGTAAGCATGTTGTAACTCTATTTGATTCAAGTGTTCACTTATTTCCTATTCAAAGTGAAAATAATGTGATAAATTAAAAGGAATGTTCTAGCATAATTGTATGTTTGAGATATATGACGGGTTGAACTAGGCGTGATTGTATATACAAGGAAACTTAGCAGGTTTAATAGCAAGTCATGTAACGATCATGGCATGTTGTAATGAGAGTTATAAGATATTTAATTGGGACTAAAACCTGCGGTTTGTTCTATAAAAAAGATCATGTTGTACTTGAAGACTTTTGTGATGCGTATTGGAATACTTTATCTACTAATATTTATATATTTATTTTAGGTGGTGATGCTATTTGTTGGAAACAAAAAAGGTAAATATTTGCTAACTCTACCATAAAGGCTGAACTAATTATTTTAGTTTCAGGTAGTGATGAAGCGAATAGATGAAGAGATTTATTGTTTCAAATACCTTATTTTTAAAAATTAACTTCTATTATTTTAATTCATATGATAGCTTTTCTATAATAGATAGAGTTCAAAACCATTATTATAATGGTAAATCCAGATTTATAAGGAGAAAACACAGTAATGTGAGTTCATATTTGACAAATGGTACCATTATTAATTATGTCAAATCTTGTGATAATATTACAAATCCATTGACTAAGGCCATAGAAAGAAAAAAGGTTTGGAATACAGTGAGGGGATGAGATTGAAGACTATAAATTCTTGATTCATATGTGAGTAAACCCAATATAGGGACTAGATATCTCATAACTAGTTTTAATGGAATTAATGAATCACATGATGGCTTGTTATGAAATGCACTTTCTTTTTTCCTCCCTATGATGTGAGTTCGTTTTTCCTACAATGATTTGTAAAGAATATGTTTATAAACTCTTACTTCCTCTATCCCAATTAATATGACACACTTTTCAATTTTAGTTAATTTCAAAAATAATGACACATTTCAATATTTAGTAATAATTAATCTTTAAATACCCACTTTACCCTTATTGAAATGATTTACAACTACACAAACATCTATGACGTATTTACAGATCACAAGTGTCAAAAGTTTCTTTCTTTCTTAAATTCCATGTGAAGTAAAACTACATCACATAAATTGGGATGGATGGATTACTAAAAAATTATAGCTTGTATGAGTATAGTGCTAAAATTGTAAAAGTTCTTTTGATAGATTTCACGTATGTGAGTGTTGACGAGTGGCGATTTCGGCACTTATTTGTATCTCCTTTCTTGTAATTTTGTGTCATTAATATATAAAATAATTCATTATTATTTGAATAGTATTGATTTAAGGATTTTGGATTTATAGGGTGTTCTGATGAAAAAGAGTGAAATCAAAGCAAAATGGAGCTGAAACAAAAAAAAATTAAGTTGACAATACAACTATGCTTCACGAATGTGTAGCTCCAGATGTGACCGCAAAGTTCAAAATCAAAAGACCTTCATGAATACAACCAGTTTAACTCAAATAGAGAAGTCAATAATTAGTGAAGATCGCAAATGTGGTGTATTGACCATGAATGCAAAGAACAAAGTACCAAGCATTAGGGGAAGATCTGGAATTTTAGCAGTTCGGCCCCAATTCATAAAAAATAGATCCCAAGACATTGTAAGTCATCTTTTGTATAATTTACAACTTTGGAGGGTAGGTTCTTGACCCAACACCCTTGAATTTAAAAATTGCAAGCTTTGTATGTTAATTTCTCAAATCCTTCCTCTTTTCCTTGATTTCTATAGAATATTTTGGTGTAGTTACATTTGATACTCGGGTATTTTTAGTTAGAGATAATGCAATGCTTATGCATTGAATTTGCATTTTGATTCTATCTTATACTTCAAATTAATTTATCACTCTTGATATGGAAATTGTTTTTTTTTATCTAAGTTAATTTCATGTTCTACCATTTATACACTAGTTGAGATTGAAAGAGAAGATTGGAGTAGGTATTGTTTGTCTACCTCGATTAATGATTAAAAGAGATAATTGAGGTTTGGAAAGATTAGTTTAGCACAATTTGGGGGTATGACTCAAATCCTACGGTAGACTAAAGTTGATTTTATGATCTATCCTTCTGAGTTTGATTTGAAATAACAAGCGAGGACAAAACCCTCAATGACCGAAAGACGTTAGTGGGTTATTTTGAATTCACGGCTAATTTACTATATCCGTGATTAAATTATGAGTAGTTAAATAAATATGATGGATTCTAGATAAAATTGATTCCCCGTGTCATATTTCATATTTGCAATTGTTGTGAAATCCATTACTAACTTCTTCAGATTTAAATTGGTTCTATACTTGTTTCACTTTTATGTATAAAAAAAAAACTAAACACTTGTATCTTTGTTTGGATTTTAGAAAGTTACTTCTATTTCATACTTACTCAATCGCCACTCACATTGTTTCCTATGGATTTGACCTCGAATCTTTATTGGGTAAAATATATTGACAAGGTCCACTACACCTTCTTGTGTTCTCTAGATTTTTATTTTTTTATACATGTTACAATGCCACCATAGAACTAAAATGAACTTGGTGGTTGCAAATCCTATTTTGATGAACCATGTTCTTATTTTGATGGACTCCATTTTTGGCAAGATTATAGAAATGCTTGGGAGAGAGGTGTCTGCACCATTTCAATCTTGTAGGAAGTATGATTTTTACTTGTGAGGTGGTCGAGACGGACATTAGAGTGATTATTTAAATTATTATGACCTCTCCCCTAGTTATGCTAATTAAAATGCAAGTTCTTCTGGTGAGTTTTATAGGTCTCATGATATAGAGAAAGAGGGACAACATGGTGAACATAAAGGTATTGAATAAATGCTTCAAACTATATTGGATCAGGTAACATTAATGGGTCAGGATGTGCATCTCTTGCACCAAATCATGGCAGCATTTAGAAACGAATGTGAAAAAGAAGAAAAAACTTTGTGAAAATGCCAATCTCTCAAGTGCTATAGGTATGCCTGATTCTCAAAATATATGGCTGAAGAATCGAGTTCAAGCCATGGGGTTGATCCAAAAACATAGGATGACCATAACGAAAATCCCCAAAATGAAAAAAGAACTTGACAAAAATGAAATTGTGAGCCAAGAGTGGCTATTGATTCAAGCTCAACAACCTGAAATCAATGTGGATAAACTTGATAAAATGTTTCTAATGGTGGATGAATGTCTAAAATCACATATTGAACAATTTTAAGTGTGGGTTCAACTTGAAATGGCTACTCAAAAATTGGAAACCGAATTGAATGTGAAAATTAAGACACGTGATTTTCCATACCAAATAGTCATGAATAGTTGTGATGAGATGGTTTGCAATAGATATTTGGTTGATATTGATGTTTAAACATTTATAGTGATTTTCCAACTAATCGAGCCCAAAATAACGAAGGATGCCAAAATTGAAGAAGTGATACTAGAGTTGCAAGAAAAAGTAAGAAAATCCTTTTCGAAGACTCTAGTTCATTCAAATCATTTTTGACGTTGTGAAAATTAAAATAACCAAGCAAATAGAGAATTTTGGAGATAAGGGACAAAGTACTTATGTTTTAGAGTTTACCATTCCAAGAGGGACAAATTATGTCCTTCAATTGAAGGACAAGAAGTGAAAAATATGAAGTCTAACAAGTGAGCTATTGATGTTCTCACTAATGCCCAATGAGCCTACACGAAGGTTGATATAAAGTTGGGTGAAAGATTCAAGTTTTCAAAATGCCAAGATAGAGTTAGTTTAATTGCTTTCTTACATTTTCCCTACGTGGCTTAAAAATATGTTTACTTAAAATTGGTCCAAGGATTAAATCCTTACAATAAAGACATAAATGGTAAGGTTTTCATCATTCTGTGATGTTAAATCAAGTGCTTGGTTGGAGGCACACTATCATTCCCAAAAGAATTTGTTTACATTTGAAATTTTAATTTTTAGAGTAGATGTGGAATTCATTTTGACTAATTCATAAAGTTTTGGAGTCTTGGAAGTAATTTGAATAGGTTAGGATAAGTTGATTGGAATGGAGTTTGGGGTTGTACTACCTTGAAAATAAGGCTTGGGAGACTATTTTGCCATGTTTGAATTGCCAAAATTGATGGTGCATTGTGAAAAATAACCAAGGTATTGCAAAAAGGCACAAAAACTTCCTAGGCCTCAATAACATATTAGCACAACACAAAAATGGTCCTAGGCATTGCCAAAAAATCATAGAAACTACCCAGGTCTGGAAGTGCAAGTCTTATTTATGAATGTGGGAGTATGATTGTGAATATAGTACCGTGAATGTGGCCAACAAGCTTTGAACATGAGTTTCAAAGGTCAAATACCTTCACGAATACATCCAAGTGACCAAAAATATCGGCAATCAAATAGATCCCAGGGAATATTAAATACCTACATAAAAAATGGAAGCCTAAAACTATGAACATCAACTAGAGATCCCTATACCCCTAACTCCTAAAGTTTCAATTCAACAAAAATATTTCAATTTGACATCTTCTACTCAGTTGTAATCTCCAAGGTATGTCTTTTCTACTCCTTTCTCTCCTCTTTTTGGTGCTCTAACAGTGAAAGGATAACTACTTGTTTATAGGTACTTTTAAATTATACTCTTTAGATAGTAGCCAAATTTATGTATATATAGTGTAAGATCTTGATTTAAAAGTTAGGAGAGCATTGTGGGGGTTCAAATTTAGGGTTAATGGAGTCTGAAAAAGATGTTTAGAATTAGGAGAATTATTTGCCCCATAAGTAGTGATATAATGTCTCTGACAAGTCTGGGTTGGATGATGCAAGTATTCTTTGTGAATGCGGTCCATCGACTATGAATGCCTAGAATAATTGATTTGTAAAAATTTTGAAGCCTTTGCAAATGCAGTCTTTTGACTGTAAATTCAAAGAAAAAGTCGGTATACCTTAATAAATGTGATCACTAGACTATGAACATAAAGAGTATTTATCTGAGGCCTTCGCAAAAGCGGTCGAAAGGATGTGAATGCAAAGGACAAAACCTAGAAGTACCTAAAAAAGTAACTTCACACAACTTAGTGCAGGACATTTTCACCTCTTTCTTCAGCTTAAATACTTCCTAATACAATATTTAAGTTCCCTTAAGAAATTTTAACATTTTGACTTAATTTTTAGGTGTTCTGGGCATAAAATTACTTTGAATGACATGGAAGTTGAGCATGAAATAGCCATAAGGTTAAAGTTGTGGAATATTTTGATCTTAATGGGTTTATTTCCATTTTTTATGTGCAGAAATATGATGAATTACTCTCAATAACAATTATCAAGGAAAAAGGCATCCATATGGATAAAGTTTAAGAAAAGTTGTCGAATATTTATGGAAGGTTCGTGGATAGTAAGTTGATTTGTTTGGCACAAGAATTGACTGTGGCTAATCATATGGTGGTGTTAGAATTCTATGTCAATGCTTTAGTAACCATCTTTAGGACCTCTTGGTTATGATTATAATAGGTGTGCAAGTAAGTTTCACTAGAATCTAATTAATGGAATCATGGTCTTACAGATAAAGATAATCAATTGTATGAAGATGGAGAAAGAGTAGGAAGAAATTAACTGTTGGTTTATAAGTTACATAATGGGGTCAGTGAAAATTGGTTAACATTGAAGAGTGGGATTGATTCATATGACTTCACCATTAAAGCCAAGACATGGTTTTTGTCATATGTGCTAGAATTATACCGTTCACTTATGACAAAGAAGTGACACTAGAGCGAGCATTGGTGATTATGGCTATCATGAACCATATAAATATAAATGTGGGGAAGATTATTGTTAGTCAAATTAAAAAAGTAGCAAATAGGAGATCCAAAAGTCTATTTTTCCCATCGTTAATCACTAGAGTATGCTATGGTGTTGTTGTTTCGAAGATCACAACTGATAAGGAGAGAAGAACAACTGTACCAATCTATATATTGAAGAAGATAGGTCCAAAGGTAATAAGCAATAAGAGAAAGATCGATGAAGTATTTTCTACCTTTGAGCAGTTCACAAGGTCTACTTTTAAGACTACATATTCCTCTACTGTTGTTGTTGGGACACCAGATTCTATAGGTCTACTTGAGTATACACTATATCTCATCCACTAACTTTTTAGTTAGATTCATGGCATGAGTACAGATATTCAGCTATTGATAGTTGGCCTTCCTACTGGGCTACCTGGGGCTAACACCATTAAGACTACCCAACACAGCTATTGGTTCTCCACCTTGCCCTATGAATGCAGTCTCTAATTAGAGAACCATCAGCACCAGGTTAGAGCATATGAGTCATGGAAAAGGAAAGATTTAAAAGCTCCCAAGGAATTTCAAGAACATAAGAAAAAGAAGGCCGAATTCCTGAATAATATAATGAGAAAGCTAAGGTTGTTTTATAGATTGATCCCTTCAGATACTAATGATATTCCTCAGTTACATTTTTCCTCCACCTCTAGTTTAGATTGATATTTGTAGGGAGCCCTTCAAACTATATTAGTGACCTTTTTATTATATTATTTTGATATCATATTCTGAGGACACTACACTATTTTTAGTTGGCGGTTTGGTGCCCTTGTTTTGTTGTGTGGTTTATGCCCTTTTCAAGTTTGACTTATTTAGATTGTATTTTGTATCATTTTGGAACATTAGTTCCCTTTTTGAGCCTTATGATATGTTGATGCTCTAGTGTATGCCCTTGTCAAGCTTGATTTTGGTTAGTTCCCTTGTTGTTTCTCTATTTTCATTTTTAGATTATTTCTTTTTTAGGTTATCTTCTTACACCTTTTTGATTAATAGTTACCTTCGGGTGATCTTTTCCTAATGATAAATTGAGTAACGATATGCTTAAGGAAAAATCATTGTTTTGGGGTATTAGTCTCATTTGCATAGAGAAAGCCTGAGTACCCATAGCATTGTTAAACGGAGTTCCTATTATTGTTATAGTGAAGTCTAGGTGGCCAATTGCTATGGCAAAGTCAGATTAACTGTAGCATTATTGTCCATATTAGAATCAAAATGTGGGTTTGTGGCTTGTTTGGTGTTGATAATAGGTAGTATTGCATTTTGAAGTGTGAAATGAGCATACCCCTATGTCTAAGTTTTTTGTGAAAAGTAAGTGTCAGAAAGTGAATGATGTAGTGACAACACTTTGACTCTTTTTGTGACTTTCAATTCTTTAGGTGGAAACAATGTGAAAAATGATTCTCTTTTTCTTATTTAGGAAGTGAAGTCGATACTTTTAGAATAATTTGTATACCATGTGTGGTGAGTTCTTGTTTAATAATTCTTATGTTTACTTATGTAATCTAGAACTTGCTCTGTTAGTCTTTAAAGTTTACTCTTGCTTGTGTTAGTTGGTGTAATAATCTTGAAATTCAAGAGGGGGTAAATTAAAATATTTCTATGAGTCAACTATTAGCTCCTCACAGTAAAATCACCTTTAGATCAATACATTTTAAAAAATAGATTAGACTTGAAATATTTAAGAAATAATAATCAAACGTAACGTGAAGACACAAAAATTTATCCTAGTTTGGAACACCAATGTGGTGCCTACTTCGAGTCCCCTTTGGTTGCAATGTTTCCTTAGATCGTTCAATGTCAGGCTCGAGTACAATGATGGGAAACAAGTTTCAAAGACTTATTTGGTTCTTCAGATCTTATGACACGACTTTAGTTGGTGGTACAAATTTTACTCGACCCTACACTTTATACAAAAATTATAAGCTAAAGGTTACAAAGCTTTGTGAGGCTACGATTGAGACACTTTGATATTCTTCTTGAAGTTGTGATATGTCTATATATTTCTTTTAATCACGTCCATATCATATTTATATATATGTGATCGTTTCTTTTCTTTTTACATTGTTAAGATTGATCTAATTTGTTGCAATTCTCTAGACTGAGATTCTCATGATAGACCATCGACTGCACTGTCATGAATGTACTCACGAATCTATGTTGTCCAATTAATTTTGATCTTCTTAACCAAACAGTATAGTACAAAAGTATTACAACTGGTGATATTACTGAGAGATCCTTTCCGAGGAATCAATGTAGTAAAAATTATGTGAGCCATGATACAAAACTTGAAACAGAGAGATAAAGGACAAAAATTGGTTGAAGCAGAGTCAGTGTCTGATAGAAATTTCTTGTCTTCTTCAAAGCTGGCTTCAAAATCATTAGGCCAGTTACCATTCATAAATTAGATGTTGCCAGAGAACTTAGTATCAAAGGTATTCTTGAATAGAAAGTCATTCACAATGATTCTCATACCAAGCATGAGAGTCTCAAGTTCACCACTATCAGGGGAGAGGCAAAGATTAACATAAAACATGCAAACTTGATCCTTATAAACCAGAAGTCCATAAAGACAAAATACAAGAGACAACTCTTGAAATTTAAAGAAGGGATTAAGATTGTAGAAAAAGTTTTTTAATTTTCAGAGATTAATGATGAGACCGGGTACAATATAGAAAATCTTAAAGGCAGAGAATTTTTCTTTAGGAGAACATAACTAGAACTTGTGCATGTCCTCTTGAGAGAGGAAGGTGAGAGGGTTGGGACGAAGCTTCTTAAAAGAGGGGGCTAAACTGGAATTGTGACTGTCTCTTAATGAGAATGGATAGAGAGTCTATTGAGGATTCATCAGATGATTAAGAGAGAAATATGGGATAGTTAGAGAGGTTTTTGGATGGAGATTTTGACAAGGCTGCCAATGAATGGGTTCTGGTCATGGAAGAGGAGAAAAATAAATTTTAAAGGGTCATATAGAAAGAAGAAAGGATGGTTAAGAGAATCTGAGGAGGAATGGGAAAATTATGTGAATGTTGAGAGGCTAGAAGGGGGTAAAAAGAACAGATGTAAGGGGATAGTTGATTGATAGAAGTGAAAAGGTGGCAGTCGAAGGAGCATTGGGAAGGTAAACGGGTACAGAGACAAAAAAAGAGGAGTGAACAACTGTAAGGGTAATGATAAATGTAAAAAAAACTCATAGGTCATTAATACTAAGGATACCAAGTATTGCTCAGAGGTAACAAAACCATTCTTCTAACAGGGATTTTGTAAAAATATCTGCCAGTTGATTTTTGAAATCAATAAAGGTTAATGAGAAATCACCATTCTCGACGTGATCACAATAAATGATGCTTTTATCAATTTTTTTCACCCTAGAATAATGCATAATATATTTAGACAGACTAATAGTGTTGGTGTTTTCACATATTATGGGAACAAATTCAAAAGACAAATTAAAGTCAAGTAGTTGATGCCTAATCCATAAAATTTGAGTACCACAACTTCCAACGGCTTTGTATTTGGCTATATTTATTGACAGAGCAACTGAAATTTGATTCTTCATACGCCATGAAATTAGGGCATCACTAAGAATTTGATAAGTTCCATTGGTACTTTTTCTATCATTTTTCTCACCTACAAAGTCAGCATCTGAATATCCAATTAAATTAAAATGAGAAGAGCAAGGGCACCATAGTCTGATGTCTTGAGTTCCTATAAGGTACTGAATGATTCTTTTGATGGCAGTCAAATGAGACTCTTTAGTAGTCAATTGGAACCTGGCACACTTACATACACTGAACATGATGTCTGGTCAGCTGGTGGTCAGGTAGAGCAGTGATCCTATCATTTCCCTTTATATTTTTTCATCAACATCCTTACCATATCAATCTGAATCTAGGCTTGTGGATGGACTCATTAGAGTTCCATAGGCCTTTTATTTTTCCATACTAAATTTTTTGTGAGTTCCTTGGTGTATTTGGCTTGACAGATGAATGTGCCTTTGGGAGTTTGTTTGATTTGTGATCCCCAAAAAATATAAGTTCACCCATAACACTCATTTTGAATTCTCCTTTCATCGAGTTAGCAAAATTCTCACATAAAAAGATGTTAGAACTACCAAAAATGATATCATCAACGTAAATTTGCACAATAAGAAGATTTGAATCAAGATTTTGTATGAACAAAGTTGTACTAATTTTACCCCTTTGAAAATTTTTATGTAGTAAGAAAGTACTCAATCTCTCATACCAAGCCTTTGGAGCTTGTTTGAGCCCGCAGAGTGCTTTTGATAATTTGAAAACATGATTTGGATATGTTGGATTTTCAAACCTTAGGGATTGTTTACTTCTTCATGAATAGAACCATCTAAGAAGGAACTCTAAATGTCCATTTGATATAGCTTAAAACATTTGAAAGAAGCAAAAGCTAATAGAATTCGAATTGACTCTAACCTTACTATAGGGGAAATGGTCACATCATAACCAATACCTTCTAGTTGGGAATAACCTTAAGCTATAATTCTGGCTTTATTTCTAATAACCTTAACTTTTTCATTCAATTTGTTTCTGTAGACCCATCTAGTTCAATTACTAGTTAGTTTCTAGGTCTTTCAACTAAGGTCCAAACTTGATTTTATACAAACGGGTCCAATTCTTCCTTTATAGATTTGACCCATGATTCATCGTTGAGGTCGTAATTGATTTTATATGGCTCAGTTTGAGATACAAAATCAACAAATTCTTATCTTGTTAATGATGCTCTTGTTTGCACTTTATCTTTTGGATTTCCAATGATAAGTTCATTTGGATTGCTAGCATTGTGTTTCCATTCTCTTGGAACACTTGGTTTCACTATTTTTGCTGAAGGAGAAGACTCTGGTGGTGATGTAGTCGACTTGTCTTATGATATTTCAAATGTTGTGCTATCCTTTTCTCCAGATAGTAGATTACTAATATGTTCTTTATCAACAATTAAACTCATTAGAGGGTGATTAGATTCAAAAGTATTAAAGTTGTGACAATCATGTAGTCTTACCTCGATAGATTCACCTGTTTCCATAAAGCACATATTAGCGACTTTTATTTCTTCTTCGATTTTATTTTCATCATTTTAGGCTCCAAAATTTTGATTCTTCTTGGATGCCCTTCTTCTTAATTATGGACATTTTTCTTTGAATTGGCCAGGCCTTCCACAGTAATAGCAGCGATAATCATTTCTAGTAAAGTTATTATTTTTGGCTCCTAAGGATCTTTGATATTTCTATATCATGATCTACATTGCTGCACGGTTAATGACAATATTTATTATCTATTAGCATTTTCCAAAATGTTCTCTTCTTTAGTTGGAGTAGTGTTGAAGGCCATTGGTTTCTTTTTTTCCTTCTTGTGGTTCCTGTCGATATAATTTTATTCAAATGCTTTGAGAATACCTCATAGTTCATCATATGTCATGTTATGAATACCTCTGTCTTCTAGAATGGTAACCTTGGTTTTCTAAAGTTTGAATAGACTTCGGACCAGCTTCTGGACTTACGTGATATGTGGGTAGATTATCCCCAGTGATTTTAATTCACACAAAATCTTACAAAATTTGGCAAAAATTATGTTAATTGTTTCATTCTCTTCCATCTTGAATAGCTCGTATTCATTGACAAGGGCAACAATCTTTGAGTTTTTGACTTTGGTGGTGCCTTCATAGGTTTTCTCCAATCTGTCCCACATTGGTTTTGCAGTCTTACAAGTTGATATCTTGTCGTATTCTTCTCCACTAACTGCACAAAGAAGTAAACTTATAACACATGTATTAGATTAAATTACCTCTTGTTGTTCTTAGGTGACCTCGAATCTTTCAAGGTCTTCTATGTCAGTAATGCTAGATTGTTTGACTCTGTCCCTTGGCTTCTCTTTAAGTCCTGGAATCATCTTTGGACCCTTATTGATTACAACCCAGGCTTAGCAGTTATTTGATCGGACAAAAATTCTAAACCTATTTTTCCAGTAAGAGTAATGTTGTCCATTAAAGTGTGGTGGTCTTGTGGAGGAGGGACCATCTTGGAGAAGCACATTGGGAATATGATAATTTGACATTTGATTTTTTTCTCACTTGTGGTTAAGCAACACTATTGATGAGACCTGCTCTTATACCAATTAAAATTAATAGGGGTGAATTGAAATTTTTTTGTGAGTCAACTATTTGCTCCTAACATTCAACTTGTCTGCAAATCAGTACACTTCACAAAATAGATTAGACTTGAAATATTTAAGAAAATAAATAATCAAACATAAAGTAAAGACACAGAAATATATCCTGGTTTGGAACATAAATGTGGTGCCTACTTCCAGCCCCCTTGGGTTTTAATGTTTCCTTAGATCGTTCAATGTAAGGCTCAAGTACAATGATGGGAAACAAGTTCTGAAGACTTATTTTGTTCTTCAGATCTTGTGACATTGCTTCAGTTGGTATTACAAAGTTGACTCGATCCTACTTTTTATACAATAATTGTAAACTAAAGGTTACATAGCTTCATGAGACTAAGATTGAGACACTTTGATATTCTTCTTGAAGTTGCGTAAACTAAGTGTATATTTAGTCTTCTTCTCTTATAGTCTTCGACTTCTACTCTCCATAAGGTAACCCAAGAGATTTCTTCTTAATCAATGATTTGAATTGATTACTTGATTGAGGAATATGGCTGTGTGATATAGCCATATCAGATATGTCCATATACGGCTTTTACTCATATCCATATTAGATATGCCTGTGATTTTTTCTTTATTTTACTTTTTTATGATTGATCTAATTTGTTGTGATTCTCGGTACTGAGATTCTCTTGATTGATCTAGTTTGTTGTGATTTTCTGGACTGAGATTCTCCTTCCATTTGTTCTTATTTTGATTGATTCACTTGGATGCTACAGATCATGATTTGATGTCCTTCCATTCTTGGAGTTGGCTTCCCTACCTGATTTCTTTATCCTTCTATCATTAGTAGTCTTCTAATATCCTGCATAGATTTATTCATTAGTTTGTCAGTATTAAAATCGTAAACTTAGGAGGCTAACAAATCTTAGGCCTTCTTTGTGACTTTTGGAAACCACTTTAGACTTAAAAGTCTCCTCGTGCATGAATGTTACCACTAGTTACCCTATTTGATCCTCATAATCCTTCATTGGCAACCACAATACCAACCTTTAATCTTTTGAGATATTTGTCTCTTCAACCCTACCTTTCTTGAACTTGAAAATTGCCAACTTAAAGCTAAAGCCTAAGTTGGGGGTGTGGTGAAACTCAAAAAAGGTGATCATGCGTTGTGGTTTTGTAAGTGAGTGCCTTATGAATAAAGCAAGGATTGAATAAAGCAAAAGAAAATAGAAAAGAAAAGAGAATGAGAAAAAAGGCAAAAAAGAGAAAGTCACATATAAGTGGGTGAACTAGAATGAAAAAAGATAGGCACTTATGTTATATGAAAATGAAGTGGAACAAGAGTAATGTTTCAATTGTAAATTGTTTTGTAGAGTTCAAGGAGATTTTACTCACTTTTATCCTAAATGCTCATCCTACCCTTCCCTCAAGCTTACATTACAAGCTAGAAAAAGCCACTTAGGATATCTAATTGATGCTCTTGAGTTAGTGGCAATTGAAAATAAGGGCAAGCCTATAGCATAATTGTTGTTTAATGTCACAACCCAATTACAAGTCATGATCACACCTTCTTTATCCCACCAATAGGTAAGACAAACCGTAGCTTGTATCTATAAAAAATGGTCTAATTTTGTGGAAAATAGCCTAAAAGTTGGAAATCAACAATTAAAGACTTATAACAACAATAAGACAGCAATGGCAGTCTAAACTATAAATAAAACATCAATAACCATCCCTAGACCTAGAAGTGTCGTTATAAGAGCTACTACAAAATAAACATAAGTACTAAAATACTCAAATACAATATGTCTTAGAAAATGATTGACTAGACATAGATAATAGAAGGAAAAAAGGGCAACTCCGACTCCAAGGGCACACCCTATCTCTCGAATTAACTCAACATGATGATCACATTAGTGGAACTTACTAGTACTTAGATCTGCCCCAGAAAGGTACAATTGTATTGTATGAGTACCAAAAGTGTAGGTACTCAATAGGCATCATTTGCCAACTAGGCTAAATCAAGATATAAATATGATAAAAATGTATAATGACCTTCAGGACATTTTCTATATTTCCATATATTTTCATTATTAGATCTTTTCTATAGCTTCCCCAAGTTATTTATGACTTGTTGGGACTGACAGTTCGATTACCAGGGAGTTTGTTTGTTTTTTAAAGTCATTTTCCTATTTAAAAGTCTTTGCCAATTCCAAATGGACACCGGGCTAAAACTAAGTAAAGTGATCTTGTATGTAAATTTTAACTATTCCAACAGCTCTAAAATGTCAATTTTACGCTACATAGACCTTTAGTTTGGGTCCCGAGGCACCCGGGCTTCTTTCAATCTACTGGCTGAAAAGTTAAAAAATAAAATATATGGGTGGGACCCATATTTGGTTGAAAAAATAGAACGGAGAATATGAGTGCACCATCACATCTAAAATATTGAATTTGGTATGGTTACATAGTTTATTTTCATATACGGGATTCCAGATGAATCTTGAGGCCTTAGTGGAGACTTCAAAGATTTTCAAGACTTCAATTGTCAACTAATTTAGCTGCGATCTCCATCCTTGGGACGCGATCATGGTTTTTCAATCACATAATAGGCATTGCAATTATGACTAATAGTGCGGTCGCATACCTCAGGATCCCGCTAGTGACTCTCAAGTTCCTGGACTGGGAATAAAATAACCCATTTTTCATGATTTTAGCCAGTCCTCATCACCTCTTTGAGTGCTAAAAACCCCAAATAGTATGTTAGCTTAAAATTGAAACTAGTTGGTGATTTTGAAACTTGAGTAGCATTTATATTTACGATTATATTTTGATGTAAGGCAAGAATTCACTCTTTTCTTGGTGAAATTTCTTTATTTATAGATCAAAACCCAAAAAACTTTATGGCTTAATTTTACCCCTATTATTGCTTGGTTTTTACCTATTTTTTATGGTAATGATTCCTTCAACTTATATGAATGTTAGGTTGGTTTAGGAAATACATTTTCTGTAAGTGGGACCTATATAAGTTTTTGATGTCATTTTTGGACTCAAAGCACATTGGCAATAGGGATATTGATATTCTCATATTGATGATAAGAATGTATTTTAGATAGCTTGGCAACTTGAATAGGCTTCTCAAAAGGGAAAAGTGTTGGTTTAGCGGTTCATTGAGCTTTCTTAGGCGTCGAGGTAGGCTAGGTTTATTCCTTATTAGATTGAGCTATCTCATAGTATTCTTATGATATTGTGTTAGATTTAGTGTGGGTTTAGGTGTTGGATTGATGAAATACAAGACTTGGGATAGTTGGACTGTCTAGGCCATATTGAAATCATAGAGTTGAAATACTTATCTTTTTGCCTTAAACCTTAGTGAATTAGACTTTCTTACTCATGTTTAGCATGAGAATGCCTTAGTTTGCACTACGTTAAGTAAAATTCTCTTGTTAATCATGCTTAGGGTAAGTTTTGCCTTAGTTGCCTACACTAATGAAGGTTGCCTTTGTTTCCTTTAGACTTAGTTAAAATGCTTAAGTAGAGTCTCTACCTTATGGCTAATTGGGTCTTGCTATATATCTAAGAGTGGATATATATACCTTAGTCTTTTCTAGGTAGAATTTGACTTTAAATATATTCCGGGATTTAGAAGTGGTCTCTTGGACCCACATTAAGTCAAGATGGATGATTAGTTCTCTTGAAACCCTTATACGCTTATTGAAAACTTAGAAATTTCCATTGATTCCATATTGAGAAGTAATGCTTATCCGTTATGGTGATGATGACATTGGAAGTAATGCTTATTGATTATTTAAATAGATTATTAATTATGTTATGATGAACCATTGAATATGCTATGGAATAAGCCCATGATTATACTTTTGATTAAGCCATTGCTTAGGCTACTATTTGGGACATTGGCTATGCTATTGCTCATGCTTATGATCACATTTAATAATTATGCTATTAATTATGCTAGAAATCATTTTTATTGATGACATTATAAATTATGATGTTAATGATTCTGGAAGTCATGGTTATAGATTATATGGGAATTTTTACTATTGATTATACTTGAAATCATGATGTTTGATGGTAGGAATACTCATGGTATTTGTTTTCCACCTCCTATGATGATATATTATGCCCGTCAAGGCCAAAGGATATTATGATGATGTATTCACACCCGACAAGATCTGAGGATATTATTATGATATATTGATGCCTGACAAAGCCGAAGGATATTATGATAAGATATTGATACCCAACAAGGCCAGAGTATGATTGTGATGATATTGATACCCGGCAAGGCTAAAGGATGATAATGATGCTATTGATACCCAGCAAGGCTGGAGGATGATTTTATGTATATGCCTATGGGTGCATCTACATATTTAAGTCTGGATATGCCTTATGTATGGAAACTATATACTTATATAAAATTTAGGTATGTTGTTGATATTAGTGATGTCAGTTATAGTTCGAAAGTGATAAATGTTTATAAAGTGGTATAGTTGATAATTAGAGCTAAATATGGAATCGTGGTGGATATTGTTAAGTGACTAACAATGACAAGTTGATAAACAAGGATTAGTTGGTAAATAGTGATTGGTTAATAAATGATGTTAGTTGATAAATGGTTTTAATTGATAAATAATTGTTATCTAATATATGATGATTAATGAATATGTCGAGCATAGTTGTTAAATGATGACTAGAGGCTATATAATGACTAGTAATTAAAGGGATTAGTTAATAAAAGATGGTTAACTCATAAATCGATAATTGGTGAGTATCGATGATGATTTTGTGAAATGATGGTAGCATTATGGAATATGGGTATATTGTCAAATGTTGGTAAATTGTGAAATGTCGTAGTTGGCTGATTGATGATAATTGTAGGTGATGGTTAATTGATCACAAAAGTTAGCTACAATGTTGGTTTATGGCTTTATTCCTCTCTTGGGTGTACTCTCCAGTAGTATGAGAGGTTGTGATGAGTTTTTACTTTCTTACACCAATTGGCATATAGGAGTTAATTTTATAGTTATGTTTGCTTGTGTTGATCCTTTATGATACGTTATTATTCCAAAATATTTATTCCTTATGTTCACGCAATGATTGGCATGTATTGATGCCTTATGTTATATTGTTATTTCGATTTAATTATTTATTATGTACGATGAGTATTGGAGATAATTTAGGTTTGTTTCTATACCTTGACTTAGTTATGTATCTTGCACTTTATCATACTTATATCATATTTTAGCTCAGTCATCCAATGATACCTACTAAGTACCCATTATTTTGGTACTCATACTACACTTCTATATCTTTTTTATGAAGATCTAAGTATTAGCTGCTATTGTTGGTATAAGAGCAAGTGTCTAGTTCACTCATATAGATCAAAAGGACGACGTTCGTTTTCTATCTTCAGAATGCTATGGGACATTCTTAGGAGTTCACCACTTCTTTCACTTATATCTTTCAAAGACACTGAGTTGGTTTGTAGAAGTATTCCCTTGAATCTACTCTTTCTAGATGGCCCGGACACATGCTACCGCTACCCGAGATGAGGGTCCCTAGAACAAGCCTAGGGATCTTACTCCAGTTGGTGGATGACCTCAAGGTCTTGGACAACCGCGTGAAGTGTCCCCATCTAGGTTCCAAGATAGGCTGCCTTTCCCAGGTCCTATTCTCGATCTTAAGATAGAGATTCGTCTGCCCTACCTAGCAGTGGGCTAGAGACCAAGACAAGCTCCACAGGGTTTATTTTTTCTTTAGAGTTTAGAAATGCATTGTTTTAGTTATTGGTTTTAGTTGGTGGTGGATCATCTGATAGTACACAATCTACAAATCAAAGTGGTACTGAGGTGGGGGCATAGTTTGTAGCTGCAACTCCTGGAGTTGGTATTCCCCTACACCGGTAGTTGCTCAGTAAGTGGTCATAGGTAGTGGTATGGACTGCATATATTTTACCCTCCCTAGACCCTATTTTATGGGAATATACTAGGTTTGTTGTTGTTGTTTCCTGAGATTGGCTTAGCTTAGGTTTTCTGGTGAACCGAACAAGGATGCATATGAGTTCTTGATTGTCTATAAGGATAGGCTTTGTAATTTTTGCCTTATTGAGACTCGTGGTGTGGAATACACCATATTTTAGTTGGACTTAGATGCTTGAAATTTATGGAGAATTTGATGGATTCAAGACCTGATGGATATTCTCTCTTATCATGGACTTAGTTCTCTAAGATATTCTTGGAGAAGTGCATGCCTCATAGTCTTAGAGATTGTTTGAGGGATCAGTTCTCTTGATTAAAGCAAGGATCCATAATAGCTGCAGAGTATGAAGCTTGTTTTCACGAGTTGTCTAGGCATGTGACTTTTATTCTGGATCTTGAGTATGAGAGATTTTGCTGCTTTCTTAGAGGGTTGAGACTTCATATTTGTATGTTTACTTAGAGTTTAGTTGCTATGGGTAGATTTTTTGCTGAGGTATTAGATGATGTTTGGGTGATGGTGAAGATGCACCATGATGGTCATGATAAGAGGCCTAGGTTTCAGGGAATTTAGGGGAAGTCATCATAGGTCCAGACAAAGATATGGTAGTTCTCAAAGTAGGTATCCTCTAAATCTATATTATCAGTCTCAAATTTAGCCTAATCGACCTATCCAAGAAGTGATTCAGACTACTAAGGGAGGTTAATCTAGTTCTAGGAATCACCATGTTAAGGGTAGTGGTAAGTCTTTGAGAGGTTCATCTTTTAGTTATTCCAGTCGTTGTGGTTATTCTAGGTTAGCCGAATCTATTAGTTTGGTTTAGCTCATGTTTACTTCTTACTTGTGGACTTCCTGATCACTATTTCTGGGATTACACTAGTTGTGAAGAGGTTGTTGTTTCAGCTTAGGGTTTCCCTATTAAAGCAGTTCATTCCTCAACTAGAGGTAGTTATCATGGTTATAGGGGTGGTTTCTAGGGTACTCGAGAAGGTTTTTAGGAAAGTAGGATAGGAGGTCGGTCAGGTGCCCAGCCAAGTAGTGGGTGTTGTCAGTTCTTTGTAGTACCTACTAGGCCCGAGGCTGAGACTTCGTATGTTGTAGTTACAAGAATAATTTTGGTGTGCCGCTAGTGTGGCCTTGCTTTATTTGATTCAAGATGCACTTATTCTTATATATCTACTTATTATGAACCATGACTGGAGTTGTCTTATGATTTATTAGTTGATCCATTGCGCGTATCTACTCCCATAGTAATTCTTTAGTAGTTGATCAGGTTTCCAGATCATGTGTTGTGACTATTAGTGATGTTGATACTTATGCTGATCTAATTATTCTTGATATGGTAGATTTTGATATGATTCTAGGCATGGACTGGTTATCCCACTATAATGCATTCATAAATTTTGTACCAAGACAGTTACATTATCCATGCCTGATGTAAAGCTAATCGCGTGGCAGGTAGCGATTAGCCACGAGCCAATAGAGATTATTTTTTATGTTCGTGCTAGGATGCTTCTTTCGAGGGGTTGCAAGTTTTATCTTGCTTATATTTTTTATGCTAATGTGGAGAGTCTGTACCTTGACTCTATTCCTATTATTTATGAGTTTCCTGATATGTTCCCTACTGACCTGCCTGGTATTCCCTCTCTCTGTGAGATTAGTTTACCATTGGTCTCGAGCCTAACACCCAACCTATTTCTATGGCACCTTATGATATGGCTCATGCGAGCTTAAGGATATGAATTCTCACCTTCAGGATTTTCTTGATAAGGGTTTTATTAGACTGAGTGTTTCTTCTTTTGAAGCGCCTTTATTATTTGTGAAGAAGAAAAATGGCTCCATATGTATATGTGATGGTGAAGGACTATTATCCTATGCCTCACATTGATGATTTGTTGGACTGATTTTAGGAGCAATAGTCTTTTATAAGATTGATTTGAGATCTTGTTACCAGCAGTCAAGGATTTGGGTAGAGCATACCTTGAAGACTATTTTAGGACCCGTTATTGTGATTATGAGTTCTTGGTGATATTAGTTGGGTTGACTAATGTCCCATCCACTGAGTGTTCAGGCCTTATTTGGATTCCTTCATGATTATTTTCATCAAAGACATCCTTGTGTATTCGAGGAGCAGAGAGGAGCATGTGTAGCATTTGAGGATCATGCTGCATACATTAAGAGATCATATGCTTTTTACCAAGTTTTCTAAGTGTGAGTTTTTGCTTGAGTCAGTGACATTCCTTGGATATGTGATGATTTAGGATGGGATTATGGTAGACCCAACCAAGATTGAGGTGATTCATAATTGGGCTTGACCTATAACTCTCACTGAGGTTCATAGGTTCATTGGTTTGGCCGATTATTATAGATATTTTATCAATGGTTTTGCTACTATGTCAGCACCTATCACCAGATTGTCTTGCAAAGAGGTTTCTTTTAGATGGTTCGAGGAGTGTGAGTCGAGCTTTGGAAGTCTAAAGGACATTCTCACTTCAGCTCTTATTTAAGCTCTTCATATTGGGGGTGAGGGATTCATTGTATTTTGTGATGCTTCTGGTGTTGATTTGGGTTGTGTATTAATGCAACATGGTCATGTTATTGCCTATGATTCTAGACAACTTAAGGTGCACGAGCTCAACTACCCCACTCATAATTTGGAGTTGGTGGCAATATTCTTCACGCTTAAGATTTGGAGGAATTATCTTTATGGTGTGCATTATGAGATTTTCATTGATTATCGTAGCCTTCTGCATCTTATGACCCAGAGGGATCTTAATTCTAGACAATGTATATGGATGGAGTTGCATAATGGTTTTGATATTTCTATCATGTATCATCTGAGCAAGGCAAATGTGTAGCAGATACCTTAAGTTAGAAGGCAGTGAGTATGGGTAGCTTGGCTTGTATTTCAATTTCTCAGAGGTCGTCGGCACGTGACATTCATTCCTTAGCTAACTTGACGATTTCCATTGATATTTCATACCCTAGAAGGATTCTGTGTAGTGTTGAGGTAAGGTCTCCATTATTTGAGCAGATTCATGATCGTCCGTTTGAGGATAGTAAGCTTCACTTCCTTCTTAAACATGTGTTGAGTAGTGAGTCTAAGAGGAACACCATAGATTCTGAGGGTGTTTTGAGAATTAATAGATGCATTTATGTTTTGAGGATCAATGACTTGATTCATTTGATCTTGCATGAGGCTTATAGCTCTAGATATTCCATTCATCTCTATACAACCAAGATGTATAGAGATTTGAGACAACATTATTGGTAGAGTGGTATGAAGAGAGATGTGGCAGACTTTGTAGCTGATTTCCTATGTTATTCGTAGGTAAAGTCTGAGCATGAGAAACTAGGTGGTTTGACTCAAAAGTTTCCCATTCCTGAGGGGAAATGGGAATGAATTAGCATGTATTTCATTAGTGGTTTGCCTTACACGTCCTACGATTCTGATGGTATTTGTTTTATTTTAGATCATTTAACAAAGTTAACATATTTTATTCCTATTCAGATGCCCTTCAGTGCTGACAGATTCACCCATACTTATGTTTGCGGGATAGTCTATTTGCATGGTATGCCAATTTATATTATTTCAGACCATGGTTCGATGGTCATTTTGATATTTTGGAGTGCTTTTCAGGAGAAGTTGGGAACTTAAGTGTATCTTAGTACAACCTTTGCATCTGTAGACAGATGGTCAGTTGGAAAAGACCATTCAGGTGCTTAGGGATATGCTTCAAGCCTGTGTTACAGATTTTGGAGGCCAGTGGGAGTAATAGTTAGCCTTGGTAGAGTTTCTTTATAACAATAGTTTTTATTCAAGTATTGAGATGGCCCCTTTTAAGGATTTGAGTGGTAGGAGATGTCATTCCCCGGTTGGATGGTTTGAGACTTTCGAGGTTAGGCCCCATAGTATTGATTTTATTTAGGAGTTGATGGATAGAGTTATGGTGATTCAGGGTAGGTTGAGAGCGACCCAGAGTAGGAAGAAGGCCTATATAGACCATTGGCTTTGTGCCTTGAGATTTCGAGCTGGTGTTCCTATATTCCTCCGCGTGTCACCTATGAAGGATATGATGAGGATCAGGAGGAAGGTCAAGCTCACTCCTGAAGATTTTCAAGAATTTAGCTGTCAACTAATGCAACTGTGGTCGCCATCCTTGGGATGCGATCCTGGTGTTGCGATCGCAGAATAGGTGTCACAATTATGAATAAATTTGTAGTCTTTAGGTAGTGCCGTCGCATACCTCGGGGTCACGATAGTGGCTCCCGAGTTCCTAGACTGGGTATAAAATAACGCATTTTTCATGATTTTGTCCATCCTTCATCATCTCCTTTAGAGCTAAAAACCCCAAATAGTGTGTTAGCTAAAAATTAAAATTTATTGGTGAATGGGAAACTTGAGTAACATTTATTTTCACGATTATATTCTGATCTAAGATAAAAATTCACCCTTTTCATGGTAAAATTTCTTGATTAATTGCTCAAAACCCCAAAATACTTGGGGCTTAATTTTAGCCCCAATTTATCTTGGTTTTAACCAATTTTTTAGGATAATAGTTCCTTGAGCTTTTATGAATGTTGGGTTGGTTTTTGAAATGCGTTTTTCGTAAGTTGGACCCACATGGGGTTTCGATATCATATTTGGACTCAAAGCACAATGGTGCACTATGGGTATCGATATTCTCGCTTGCTTATACAAAGGAATCACCTGTCCTAATCCGTGCAACTCATTTATGATAAAAGTGAATCTTGTTTGCATATCTTGAATTGTCTCTCCTTCCTTCATATAAATAGTTTCATAATGAGTAGTCATCATGTCAACTTTTGAATCCTCCACATCAGTTGTTCCGTCATGAGTTGTCTTCAGGTAGTCCCAAATTTCCTTAGCATTTTCACAAGAAGAAATCCTATTATATTCATCTAGTCATATACTACACACAAGTAATTTCTTAGCCTTGTAATTCTTTTCAACTTTCTTGCGATCTTCATCATTAAATTCTCTCTCAGTTTTGACAACCATTCTTGTTATGTCTCCTTCTTTGACTTCTCTAACAAGAACATGATGTCCATTAAGTATTATATCCATTAGTTCATTGTTCTCAGCCATAATAAAGTCATACATCCTGGTTTTACACCACCCATAGTACTTCCCATTAAAGTAGGATAGTCTAGTGGTAGATTGCTTATCTTCTAGATTAGGTGGAGCATCCATGATTAATAACTCACTCTAGGTGTGAACCTCTTAGAGTGTCCTTGATACCAACTGATGAAGTATTGGGGGTGCACCACCTTATAAGGGTCCAGGTTCCTTAGAGTCAGACATAGGCAATAAAGCAGTAAAGTAATAAAAAAATAAAACTTTGCAAGAAAATGAAAAACATAGTGGTTTAACGTGGAAACCTCCTTTATCAAAGGAGAAAAAAACCATCAATTGCCCTCGCAAGCACTCAACAATCCATTATAATCAAACTCATGATTGCACACTCCATTGAAGTTTAGTGATAAGTAGTGAATTTACTACTCATTTACACTAACCATTTGTGCACACTACTATGATTTGAATATAAAAGTGAGACACATTTGGGGTTAAATGTACTAATTCCCATACTTTGCAGGTCTATATGTGCTGAGAAGAAATGAACCATACTTGAGCTAAAAAAGATCAAAAATGAAATTGAATTGCAAGATATGGAAAACCTAAGGCAGGATCATGATGAGGCCCTCAGTTATCGCGATCGCGGGCATTACCCTACGATCGCGTCGAGTCAAGCTAGTCAGCCAACTGTGATCATGATGGACTAACCACAATCGCAGTGAGTGCGGTCATACCAATCTTCCAAGATCGCATGAAAGAGGAAAATGTCCTAAGGTATAAAACATAATTTTGAACAGCCGAACCCAAATCCCCACTCAAAACCCATTCATTCCAATTCATTCCATCACAATTTCATCTTCCCCAAGTTTTAGGTTTAGTTTTGTGTAGTTCATAGCCTCTATTTTTTGAAGAAGAAAATATTATATAAATTTTGGGTGAATAATATATTGAAGACTTTCTAAGTGGAAGATTTGCTCACTTCCATTATCGATATTATTGGAGAGCCAAGTTTGAAGTAACCTTCGCTTAATTCTTCACCAATTCATTTCAATGGAGATTATGGGTATATCTATATTAGGTGTAGCTAAATATCTCTCTTGGGGTTATATATGAATAGAGATTTAAGTGTGTGTGGGTTGTTGTTGTTAGAATCCATTTGGTAGTTCATGTTTATGGGTTTTGTCATTGCTATGCTATTTTGGTTGGGTTTTGATGGGTGAAAGCCCCAAATACCCACAAAGGTTTGATCAGTGAAAGCTCCAAGATCTAGAAAGTTCAAGGACATATTCGAAAGAAGGGTTTTGGTTGAACTTTAGGAATCTATGTCATCCCCGAAAGAGGGATGTGGAGACCAAAGCAATGATGTTGATGTCAAAATCTAGAACCAAGCCTACCCATATTTTTACTTACTTAATTGATGTTGATGACTAACTCCACATGTCACTCCCTTAGTAATGCATAATCCTAAGATCTGTGTTTAATTGTCAAAACTCTAATTATTCATAGCTCTGAATTAATACTAGAAAAAAACAAAAAGAAATATTAGCATAGGAATCTATCCCCCATTTTATTTTTTTGTACCATTTCTTTAAATTTAACTTGTATCTATCATTTTGAACTAATTTGATTGCCACTCATATTGTTCCTTGTGGATTCGACCTCGACTCCAAAGTTGGATAAATATATTGACAACACCATCTTACACTTAAATTGACGTGTAAGTTGAGTGTTATCACTTAGATCTAAGCTCAAATAATTTGTAATAACTCTATTAAAAACTCTCCTTGACAACTCTGCCAAGATAACCTCTCAGTATTGATAAACTCTTATCAATATCAACTCAAGTAACTCTACCTAAGAACACTTACAGACACTAGAAAAGCATTAATCTTATAAGATGAGTAATTCAATTACAGACCAAGAGTTGACTCAAGAACAATTACTCTCTCAACACAAAAAAACTTGGAACTTGAGCAATAAATAAGTTTTCATTGTTTTTTGTTTGAATAATTAAATTGCAAAAACCATTCAATTGAAAAGCGTTCTCTTCTATTTATAGTAGGTTAATGATTATGGTAGAATTTCAACTGGGACAGGCGTCTTAATTAGTACACAACTCACCAGTGCAGGTTGTTACACTAACAGACAAAACTATGCAAACATGTGACAGCTGTACGAAATTCATGAAGATCCAGGGACCAGGTCCCTCGTTGTCAGTTGATCATCATCAAAACAAGATAGAGCATGAACTCTTATCAAAAGTTTGTTGAGTTATATTTTATGAGTAGGCAATTTTATCCTATAGGGGACAAATCAAGAAGCTTATTGCTAGATCGGTGAAAACATTTGCTGCAGTGGACTTGAATATCCTTAGAAAAAGTGAGATATCCATGCCTCTGCCAAGAAGATTATTTTATTTTCTTTATTTTTTATATTTTCAATTGTAATTTGTAATCTTTCACCAACAGTTTCAAAACTGAACAAAATTTAGTTACAAACTCGATTACAAATGTTTTTGATTGATGGATGTACGAGCTAATGCGAAAGATGTATACAATATAACTTCCGTAGTTCCTCCTACTTCTACTTGAATCCCCTTTTGTATCCAATGACACTAAGTATTTCTTTATGATTAATAAAATGTCATATTTAACGATTAAAGCAACTTTACAGAACAAATAGAAAATAAGTCATCAATGAGCACAAGCCATTAGCTAACAAGTAAGGGTAAACTACAGAAATGACCGTCTTTTTGAGTGGCTTTGCCTTTTTGCACCCCGTAAGAAAAGTCTTACGGAATTAACCTTCCTTTTTTTGTGTATAGACAAATACCTTTTTTCCCCTTTAAAACTCAAAATATTCTTAAACAACTTTTCATGTTCATTTGCCTCTCATCTTTTATTTTTTCTCTTTTTTATTTTCTTTGATTTTTATTTTCTCTTTTCTCTTTTCTCTTTTTTCATTTTTCTCAACCTTTTTTTCTTTTTTCCCATCTTTACTTTTTTTCCTTTTTCTCCTTTTTCTCCTCTCACCTTCTATTTTCTATCCTCTTTTTTCTTTTTGCTCAATCTTTATTTTTTATTTTTTCTTTTTTTATTTTTTTCTCAATCTTATTTGTCTTTTATTTTTTTCCTTTTTCTCAGCTCAACTCCATTTTATTATTTTTTATTTTTCTTTTCTCTTTATTTTTCTCATCCTTAATTTTTTGTTTTATTTTTTTTCTTTATTTTATCTTTTTTCTAAATCATTATTTTTATCTATTTCCATTTTTTTTCTTCTCTTTGATTTCATCCAACAACAAGTTACGCCCTATGGGTAAGAGTGACACTACTAATTATATCTTGAATATGAGATGATCTATAACTCTTACCTCTTAGCCCAAGGACTTTTAAACAATAAATAATGCCCCATGGGCCAGAGTTGACGCTACCACATCTTATTTTTTTATGAGATGTTCTTTAACTCTTGCCATAAAGGCAAGACTTGGCCCAAGGACTTTCAAATAGAAAGTCATGCACAATGAGAAAAAGTTGACAGTACCATATTATGTCTAGATTTATGATATATTTTATGATGGAAAACATAGCCCAAGGACTTTCAACAACAAGTAACACCTTATGGAAAGAGTTGAAACTACCACATTGTACTTTGATTTATGAAATATTCTATAACTCTTTCCTTAGAGAAAAAATTTAGCCCAATAACTTTCAAACAAGAAGTTATGCCCCATGGGCAAGAGTTAACACTAGAACATTGTATCTTGATTTATGAGATATTTTATGACTCTTTCCTTAGAGGCAAGGCTTAGCTTAAGGAAATTCAAATAACAAGTTACACCCTATAGGAAAGAGTTAACACTTCCACATTGTGTCTTGATTTATGAGATATTGTATAACTCTTGAATTAGAGGCAAGGATTAGGCTACCAAAAGAATAAGTTATGCCCCACGAGAAAGATTTGGAACTATCATATTGTATCTTGATTTATGAGATGTCCTACAACTCCTACCTTAGAGGAAAGAATTAGCCCAAAGATTTCAAACAAGCTACACTACATGGGAAGATTTGATACTATCACATTGTGTCTTGATTAATGAGATGCTCTATAACTCTTGACTTAGAGGCAAGACTTATCTCAAAAAGTTTTAAAAATCAAGTTATGCCCTGTGGACAAGAGTTGACACTACCACATTGTGTCTTGATTTATGAGATGGTCTATAACCCTTGTTGTAGAGGCAAAACTTAGCCTAAGAACTTTTAAACAATAAGTTATGCCCCATGACCAAAAGTTGGCACTACCATATTTGTGTCTAGATTTATGAAATGGTTTATAACCCTTGCCTTAGAGACAAAACATAACCCAAGAGCCAACAAACAACAACTCACGCCCTTAAATTTAGGTCAATGTCAAAGATATAAGATCTTCTTTGCTAATTATCCAACTTTCTATTTGTTAACAAAGAATAATAGGTTTCGGGAAAAAAAACAAAAGAGAAGAAAAGAAGGAGATTGATAAAAAATAAGAAAAAAATAAAGGTTAAGAAAAAAAGAGAAGAACAAAATACAAAAAAATATAGGTTGAAAACAAAACAAAAATGAGCAGAAAAAAATATATATAAAATAAAAACAGAGTTTGGGAAAACTGAAAAAAGATAGAATGTGAAAAGAAAAAAAGAAAAATTGATACAAATGAATTAAAAAGGGGAGAGAAATGAAAAATATATATTATTTAAGAAAAAAAAGGAGTAGAAAAAATATGAAAAATAAAAATCAAAGAAAATAAAGATTTATAAAATTGAATTAAAATAAGAAAAGAAGAGAAAAGAGAAAACTAAAACTAAAATAAGAAAAAAAGGGAAAAGAAAAAATTAAAACAAAAAAAAAAGAAGAAAAAAAAAATAAAAGTGGAAAAACAAATAAGCATGAAAAGTAAAAAAACATGTGAGTGTAGAGGGAAAAAATGTACTTATTCTATTACAAAAATGAAGGAAGATCAATATTTAAAGACTTCTTAGGGGGGTGATGTACCGATTTACGACGGTGCAGTTTACTTCTTCAGTTATGAATAATTGCATGCTTTCTAGAGACTGCTGGTGTTTTTAATGTGTTTTGTGCTTGTTTTCAGTAATCAAATTAAAGAGCAGGGAAAAAGGGAAACCTGGCACAATTAATGTTCTACGACAGTGTATCTGAAAAGTCGTTGTTTCCCTGAGAAACCATCTCTTCTTATGACAACAAGAAATAAAAATATTAGAAAACAGATGTTGGATGATAGTCTAGCTGACAGGCCATCAAGGCCACAATGGATTATCACTCAGACCACCACACTAAAGTAGAATCCATAAGAACTCAAGTCCAGTAATGCATAGACTTATAGTCTGTCTGACTTATGATGGACTGTCGCTGCAACCATCATTGTCAAAATAGTACAAACCAAATCTACTACCAGGTGATAGTTCAGCCAATAAACCATCACCTACCTGATGGACCATCACTGAAGTCATCAGTCATGACGCAAAAACCCAGATTTAAATTTTAAATTTCCACTTTTTTATATGTAGTTTTGATAATAAGCAGCTGAACAGCAAGGGACCAGGTCCCTAGACATGCAAAGTACAGTACAGCTGGCGCACGATATCTACACAGTTTTATCCTCTTGTGTAACAAACTTGCACGTGTTATTTTGTACTGACTTGGACAGTTTGTCCAATGATATTTCAGCCCTAATCATCACTAGGCTATAAAAGAAAAGATACGCCTCTTCATCTAATGGTTTTTTTCCAATTACAAAGTGTGAAAAGAGGTAGCAAAAACCCCATTTCAACACTATTCAAGTTGTTAGTTGTTTATGTGAGCTTAAATAGAAATTATTCTTAAGTGAACTTTGATTTGTAACCAAACTACTCAATTTATAAAAGTAGTGTTTGTCTTTTTGTGTAGAGAGTCCTTGATAGAGTTACCAAGATAAGCTTGTAGTAGAGTTGCAACTAGCACAAGGAGCCTATAGTTAGGCTAAAATCTAAACTATAATAAGGAGGTGGATTGTAATGGATTCTTTAGTGTTTGTAAGGTCAAGCTGTTTTTTTTCCTTCTCGGGTTTCCACTTAAAAATCCTTTTCTATTTACTCTTTTTGCATTGTCTTTAGTTCTTTTTCACTATATTGATTGATTGTCTGTGATTGATCTTGAGAGACCTGGTCCCTTACTTTGTGGTGCAGACCCCCAAGTGTTTCAATAATTGGTATTAGAGTATGGTCAATCTAAAAGGTTCACACTTAGATTGTCTTGGTTAGAATGGTTGCTCCACTTAATCTAGAAGAAGGGATCTACAACTAGACCACCAATATTCAATGTCAGCATTATGGGTGGTGAAAAACTAGGATGTTTGACTTTATCATGGTTGAGCATAGTGAACTGATGGATATCATTCTTGATGGTCCTTATGTTCCTATAAAATAAATCAAAGAAGTGTATATGACAATAATGATTTTCAAAAGTACGAGGGAGTCCAATGATGAGGATAGAAAGAAAATCAAAAAGAACTATAAGGCCAAGGAATTGTTAGTCTATGGAATAGGGCCTGATGAATATAATAGGATCTCAGCTTGTGAAAATGCTAAAGAGATTTGGGATTGCTTATGAATTGCACATGAAGGTTCTACTAATGTGAAGGATTCAAAATTAGACATTTTGACTGCCCAGTATGAAACCTTCACCATAAAAAAAGAAGAACATATCCGAGAAATGCATACAAGTTCACTTCAATCACAAATAAGCTTCATTTCTTAGAAGAGGTGATTCCAGTGTATAAGCAAGTAAGAAAGATTCTTGGTGTTCTTCCTAAGTCTTGGGAAAGCAAATTAGATGTTATAACTGAAGCTAGAAACTTAAAGTCCCTCACCATAGATGAACTGATTGGAAATGTAAAAAACCATGAGCTCAAGAAACAACAAAGAATGGAGAAGAAAAATGCAAAAACTGAAAAATCCCTAGCGTTAAAGGCTTCTAAATATGATCCAGTTGATGATGATGACAATGATGTTGCCTATCTGGCAAATAGGATTATTAGAGACATCAAAAAGAGTGGTTAGTTCCAAAGAAAAGGAAGAAATGTTGAAGTATGTCACAAATGTGGAAGTCCTAAAAATTTCATCAAGGAATGTCCCATGCACAAAATTGATCATTAGGATTACCCCAGGGATGTAAGTTATAAAAGAAATATTAGGGAACAGGGTTCTGATAATTCAAGAAGGAAGGTTGCAGCTGATTATGCAGTAAAGTATGCTCTAGCAGCATGGGGGAATTCTATCAGTAATTTTGGTGATGATGAGAAGATTGGAGATGTCTTTATGTTAGCAGTAGAAAAAGTTCTAGTTATCTATGATTCCTTGTTTGCAATCAAGGCGGACACAGAAAATAAAAAAGAAAAAGAGGTAACTCTATTCGGGATTAAGGAAAATCTAGTTAATTGCACAGCTAGGAAAATAAAAAGTCTTGCAAGTGTTTTTTAGACTCTGTATATGAACTAACCGCTGAGCATAATGCATTAGAAGATAAAGTTAAGAATCAAGAGAATGAGTTTATTTCTTTAACTCTTAAAATTTTTTAAACTGAAGATCTTTTCACAAAAATAAACTCTGACAATCTGAGTCTATTACGTTATCTAAAAAGGTAAAAAGAGTAGATAAAAATGGGAAGAATGAAGCCTCAATACTTCATATTGATCTTACGGATAAATTAAAAGCTTTACAAAAACACCTTATGACAACACTACACAGGAATGAAGAATTAGAGAGGGACCTGATCCATTTGAAAGTAAAGTCGAACAAGTCTCTAAATTGAAATACTTCCTCACTAATCTTTTTTTATTTTACTAGTCAAGCTGAAAGTGATATTAGAGGTATGGGATATCAAGGAGAACTCAACCTGTTAAGTATATAGGAAAGGGTGTTTATCATATTGGAAGAAAAGGAGACGAACTCTTGTGTACTCACTATGTAAGAGATGGACATTTGAAAGAACAATATCACTACTGATGTAAGGCTAATTTAAGGAGTAATAAATACACTCAGTACGAGAAAGCACATTCCAAGGGCTTCAGGTCTCTAAAAAGGGAAAAAAAAGCCATCACTGCCTAGATGGGCCTAAAGGAATCAAACCATTATTATCCTACTAGGAACTCAAAATCAAGTGGGTTCCCAAAATCAAATTGTGTTCATGATTCTAGAGATGATAAAGGGGACTGCAGTCAAGAACAACTCATTGACTGAAAGGGTTCAAAGCTTAGTAATAAAAAGACTGACTGTGTTCTCTCTCTCAAGACACTTTAAATGGAAATGTCACATGTTAAACTGGTTGAGTTCAAAGGACTAGGTCCTTCTCAAAACAAATATGAAATTCTCAAAGTAAGAAGTTCATGGAGCTCCAATCAGTCAGAAAAGCTATTGATCCCTAGTTATAGTAAAGCATTAGAAATTGAAGCATTCATTCATGATTATTGTGAAAGGCTGAAAAGTGTAGATGAGAGTTATGTTACTTCAAAATGCAATGTTTAGAATCTACTTCTTAGACTCAATTTCAGAACAAATCGTGGTATTATGTGGTGTAATAAATCTAACAAGTTGATGTTAGGGTTGATCAAATCAGCCTGACCGACCATCAAGTAAGTCAGTGTATCTTTATAAAATTAGCTATATTTAGGAGACAGGTATCCTTGGTAAACTAGGTACATATTAGTCTAACTCAGTACCATACCCTTGCAAGTATACACCTATGGGCACAACTTTAAAGGTAGATAGATATGATAATCACAAAGTTGGAGATTCATTCAATCTAGGGAGGGACCTAGTACCATCTTTCAGGTTAATATCTTGTATGCAAAAAAATTTTCTTTTCTATTAAGAAAATGTCATATCCCTCTACTCCTGGTGTCAGAACAAAATTTTTGTATTCAAAAAGAAAAGGAGAGTCACCTAAAAATCTAACATTGATCGTATTCTATTCGCCTAGACAACCCTTCCTTGTGCCTGTTGATCCCTTAAATACAGCTGAAATCACTCGTTCTTCCATCAAAAGGAAAAAACAAATCCCAAATAGCCTTACTAAAAAAAGACCTTTGTGATGGCTAAAAATCTCTGATTTTCTTGTCATTCAAAGGATACTAAACTTAGTATTGTGAAAAATACCTTTCCAAAACCTTCCTAAAAAACATCTCTCTTCTCATATTCTTCAAAAGCTTAACTCCTTCATCACTCAACCTATTAATAAAGAGTCATCCTTAAAATTTCAAAGTTGTTCTGATAATGATATGATAAATGAAACCCTCGACACTGAAAATGTTAAATTATTGTCAAATAGTCTAGGAAAAAGCTTAGTTGATCAAAAAAACCCAATGTCAGTAAAAAACAAAAAAAATTGGAAAATGGTCTAGAAATTTTATTGAGATGCAGCTGACTCTTGAGGGACCTTGTCCCAAGTAGAGAAAAATAGTTGATAACGCTCAAACTACAGCTCTCGTAAGAGTGTAAGCGGTCGTTGTCAAATATAGAACCCAACTGGGTTGGGTGTCGAATCCCACAGGGAATACTTGGTCACTAAGTAAGCAAAGATTATTAGACTTTTGGTGAAAGTTTCGTAAAAAGGGGGGATTGTAGCGTGAATTTAAGAGTATCAAAAATAGTAATGTAAGAACGGAAAATAGAAGAGTAAAATAGATTATTTGGTTGGTTTTGATCAATGAGAATTGAGAGTTAGGGTTATGTCCACCTTATGAGTTATACGTATCTATTGACTATGAGTTATGCGGAATTCAGACATACATGCGCTTATAGAGAATCGTATTCTATGGTAACTCCAGGCGTCTTTCGACCATCAAGGATTATTTCACTTTAACTCTTTCGATCTTAAAGCGTATCTAATGGTACAGATTCTCCAAGAGGTTAATCCAGTTACGGCACTAACTTTTTAACAGGGGTTGGTGCCCTATTACCTTGACATTATCTCTTTTCCAGACATGTAACTTTTCTGTCGAACAAGTTAATGCTATACTGACGTATTCTAAATGTTTGCAACCACAATAATTTAGATTAAGATGAAGAGAATAACGATATAAGCAGCATACGTGTCAAGAATTCACAAACTCATAGCAATAGATAGTGTCTCATAAGGCTTTCATAACCCCAACAGAGAAGTTTAGCTACTCATGAGTGCAACGAAAATCACAATAGACATTATTATCATACCAAAATAAGAGTCTAACGTGAAGTATGCTTTGGTAGTGCTTGTGGCGTGAATTCCTTGCAAGTAGCGTTTCTCTTGCTGTGAAAATTAAAAGTCGAATAGATGAAAGAAAATTGTCAGAAATAAGAATTAATTGAAAGAGAATGAATTGAAAGTAAAAGTAATTGATTGAAGAAGTATGAAGTATGAAGTCTGAAAGTAAAAGTAAAAGTATTAAGAACTTCAGCAAATTAGGGTATTTATAATACCCATATCCTATTCCTACTAGGCTATTGCGTACTTATCCTAATCCTACTAAGTTACTGCTAATCCCTATAGTCTCTGAAAATGTTGTTTTTGCCCAGGACAGGTTTTCCATACGTCACTTTTAGTCCCTAGGCGTCCAAGCTCTGCTTTCCTTCTTTCATGCAGCTTCCTTTGGCATCAAGTTATCCATAAAATGCTGAAATATTCATCATTTATACCTGAAAACTTGCTAATCACGTTTGTTAGCTCACTTACAGGAAAGAGGACTAAAAGTGCGTGAATTATGTATTTTGTCCTCAAAACTTAGCTAAAATATGGGTAGATTATAGCACTTTAGGCGTGTAAATACGCCTATCATCAACACCCCACACTTAAAGCTTTGTTCGTCCTCGAACAAAATATCATGTCCTTCTAAACATCTACTTAGGGTTTCAAAGTAACAACACAAAATATTCATCAAGACAGGCATAGCAATTACTAACAAAGAGTAGTTTTATTGATCACTACTAGAAACAATTCAACCTCCAACATAGACTCGTGATGATGGTTAATTTGTATCCTCAAGTTAAAGCACAAAGAATTATACACAACTACCAAAAACTCATCAACCATGTGTGTCTCACAATATATCACCCATAATTACTCACAAGTATTTCATTTTTTTTTCAAAACATGGGTACAGGATTTTCCTTGCTCTCGCGCTCACAAAGAATTCATATGTTGCAACTGATGACCATAGGCTTGCCCTTAGTGTAATGCTCCACTAAATATCAGAATGCTAAGCTTAGGATCAAATAGGTCTTTTACAGGTTGTAATGTAGGCTAAGGGACGGGTAGGACTATTTTGGCCAGAAATAGTGACTATGTTCCTAAGCGCTTTAATACATCACATTATGCCATTAACACTTTCTTTCAAACAACCTTTCTACTTTCTTTTAATCTACCATCCCTTCTCACCTCTTTTGTTATTCAATTTTGAACAGAATTAACTTTTTATTTTCCTTTTCATTTTTCTCTCTTTTTTTTTTTAAAACACACCTCTATGATAACCATTATTTTTCATAACAAATTCAAGTACCAATTCCCTTTAAGGAACTACTCTCACCCAATTTCCTCTTATTTTGTCACATGACTTTACAATTTTAAAGCACTTAGGAATTTGGATCAAATTATGGTCTTGAAAAACAAATGGATTAGGCTTACATATGAGGCTGCCAAAGAAAATAGGCTTAAGGTTCAAAGGGGGTTATCTAGGATGATGTCCACGGGTAGATAAAATGAAGGTAAACAATCATAGGTTGCCAAAGAAATGCCTAAATCATCTCCTAAACTCACACTCTTTATTTCACTTTACATACATACCAGGCAAGTTCTAGCATCAGCCACAAACATAGAATATACTATCATCTCATACACACAAGACACATGGTCGACTTTATTGGGAGTAGTATAGACTCTTGACCCAACAGATGAAGGAATTAAACCACATAGATATCACACAGTGAGTCACACTTAGAGCCTAAACGTCTCAATAGTAATGATTTTATAACAGACTCTTGTCATAATACCATGTTGCCTATCAGAACAATTTCATGCAAAGTTAAAAAAAAAAATTAACTACTAAAAAAACTAAAAAAAAACAAAACAAACAAACATAAATAAATGCAAATGCAGATAAGGAAGTATAGCATACAAATACCAGCACCCCACACTTAGACGGGACACACTGCCCTCAGTGGAAAACAAATAAGAAGAACCTGATTAGTCAGACTCCTCCTCTATGTCTGGCGTCATACCCCCTTCATCGGAAACATCATCAGAGTTATCGTCATCAGAGTTCTTCTCCACGTTGAAGTCTGGCATTTGACGATCATCATCGGTTGGCACATCGTCATCAAGAGGTTCCTCAAAAAATACACCTACTCCACATATCGCCCTCGCATGCTCATTCATTGGGTAGTCATAATTCAACTGGTGGAGCTCTGCAGCAGTTGGAACACGACCTCCGCTCATCATGGTAAACCGAGTCATGCCATAAATATGGCGAAAGAAACTCTCATCCCGAGCATGACGTTCTGCAGTGGTAAGGTTGACGCCATGTGTGAATTCAGCATCTTTAACCATTGCGAGGTCAACCTTCTTTGGGTTGTGTGGAAACTTATGATCAGACGGTTCCTCTTTGATGTCCTCCTTCCTCAATATTGTGGTCAACATATTGCCAAAGATGAAGTGGGAACTCTTGTGTAGCCTGGCCTTTCGCATTGTAGATCGAATAATTGCCCCAATGTTGATAGGGACATTCGTCATCAATGCGTACACCAAGCACACTTTATCTCATGTTATATTTATGTACTGTGTCCCTGGAATCAGGCAAGAGTTGACTATTCGCAACCATATACTAGCTTCCCTATTTAAGGAAGCATATGGGAAGGTATTGTGCCGGCCGGTGTCCTTGTGTCTGCTCCATCGTGCCATAGATCTTGTTCCGCATAATGTGTGTCTCATGGCCCTGTAAGGAGGTATGTTATACAGCTCCTTGAGTGGTGATGGATCAACAGATGGCAAATCTAGAAAAGAGTTGAAGAACTCCGCATTTAGTTTTAGGACGTGGCCCCGAATCTTTACTTCACTCCCTGTAATTTTCGGTGACCAGTTGGCATAGAATTCTCGTGTTAGATCGACATTGCATTCTCCCATATCTCAGAAGATGAAATCAAGATGTAACGCCATGATCTTGGCCAACATGTGAGGTTCTTTCTTTGCTAGGCTTTCCTTGTGTATCAACTCCACATGAACATATTTTTTCTCCTTATTGTTCCTATACCACTCCTTTCCTTGCTCCTCTAGGACCCATTTGATTCCAAACATGCGGCGAGGTATTTGTAGCGAGGAGGATTCTCCTTGCTCTTTTTGTCCCCTTTTCTGGCCTTTTTGTGAAGTGGTTGCTTTATCATTTCCTTATCGTGCTTTTGGTGCCATTTGTACCTGAGATTAAAATGATAGTCATGTTAGCTTCATCTCAGTAGATATAATAGACAAGCAATCAGTAGTGGAACCATCCCACACGTAGTTTGTTGGCACAAACTAGTTAAGTGAACGTTGTCGATTACTCAGACTTCATCGATATACGTTTAAGTGGTACGTTCCAACAATATAATCAGTGCAGTCATACTTTTCTTGTTATCTTAACTATCCTTTTTGATGCTATCTCAAGTAATCTTGACAATAGTTTTCATGTTTGGATTGATGTACCCTTTTGAACAAGACTACTACATAGAGATTGTATCAAGTTATGGCATAGAAATAATCAACATTTCATGTTTGTAGTTAACCATGATTTTTCACCTTAATGAACAAGTAAGTCGAACATGAAAGCTTTCCAGTTACAAGATTATACCATTTTCTTGACCATGTCAATTCCGCAAAAGTATGACCGTGTATCAAAATCAAATTCAAGTTGGAAACAAGTCAAGACCATCCTTACGTATTCTTTCACTCACTTAGTTGTATCACAACAAATCAACCACATTCAAATCACCAATACTACTTCAAGATTTAACAATTTATTATAGGCGTAGTAGTATAGTACTTACGGAATATAAAAGAAGAAAAAAGAAGTACTTACTTGGTTGATGGCCTTGGAAGATGTTCTTGCAAATTAAAAGAGCAAAAGGAAAATTTTTGAGAGAATTTGGAGAGGTAGGCGGCGCTTTAGGGTGGAATTGCAATGTGTTTTTGTTTGAAGACTAAGGTTTTATTTATAGGACAAGTTTGGGTTGGGTTTTGACCCATTTGGAATCGGATTTGGAGACCAAAAGTGACCATAGGCAGCGCTTAATGCTTTGCCTATGCTTGGCATAGGCTGTGCCTTTTGCAAAGCATTGTTGCACATAGGCGGCGCCTATGCTATAGCATTGTTAGGCATAGGCGGCGCCTATGCCATGGCATATGAGATTCAGAGACAAAAGGCTTTTGCATAGGCGGCGCCTATGCTATGGAATTGTTGAGCATAGGTGGCGCCTATGCTATGGCACTCTAGAATCCGAGAGCTTAGGCCATAGCATAGGCCTTGCCTTGTTCGTGGCCTAGATTTACATAGGCCTTGCCTTGTTCTTTGCCTATATTTTCATAAGCAATGCCTAACCCATAGCCTTTTGCTTCTTCATTCCAAACTTACCACCTTCAACATGCAATACTTCCAAATCAAAATTTGAAACTAATCTCCTCCTTTACACCTCTTGTACCTACATTTACTCAAAGCCAACAAAAACGATTAGAACGATCGGTTACCTCCCATCTATCGCCTTAGTTTTGGTCGTGGCTCGACTTTTCTTTTTGGATTTTTACTTAGTAAAAACAAATGCAAAAGAATCGGAAAAAAAACCCGATGGGTTGCCTCCCATCTAGAGCTTGATTTATTGTCGCGGCACGACATAGTTACCTCGAGTACTTAGACTTCGTCGATATAGATGGTGGCCATATAGTTCATCGAGTCAAGAGGACCGATATATGGTTTTACTCATTGGCCATTCACTTTAAAGACAATACCATTATTGTCTTCTAGCTCAACTACTCCAGACGAGTAGACTTGGCTAATTTTGTACGGACCAGACCATTTGGACCTTAACTTACCTGGGAATAGCTTTAGTCTGGAATTGAAAAGAAGTACCATATCACCCCTTTTAAAGTTTCATTGAACAATCCGCTAATCATGATACTTTTTCATCCGCTCCTTGTAGAGGTCTGATCTTTCATATGCATGTAGACAGAATTCATCCATCTCATTCAGCTGCTCCAACCTCAAGTTCATAGCATCATCCCAATTCAAATTTAGTTATTTCAACGCCCACAATGCTTTTTGCTCGAGCTAAATGGGTAAATGACAAGCTTTCCCATAAACTAGTTGGTACGGGGACATGCCAATTAGTGTTTTGAATACAGTCCTATATGCCCATAGTGCATCGTCCAGCTTCTGAGACCAATCCTTCCTATTAGCATTAATAGTCTTAGCAAGGATTTGCTTGATCTGTCGATTGGAAACCTCTACCTGTCCACTAGTTTGAGGGTGATGAGGTCTGGCTACCTTGTGTTGCTTGACACCATATTTCACCAACACGGCTTTGAATAGCTTGTTGCAAAAGTGTGATCCTCCATCGCTTATGATGGTACGTGGTACCCCAAAACGAGAGAAAATATTTCTCTTTAAGAATGCAACAACACGCTTTCCTTCATTATCAGCCAATGTTACTGCTTCGACCCATTTTGAAACATAATCTACAGCAACTAGGATATATTTCATTCTAGACGAATTCACGAATGGGCCCATAAAATCAATACCCCATACATCAAAGAGCTGGATTTCAAGAATTTTTGACATAGGCATTTCATGATGCTTCGAAATTGTGCCTTGTCTCTGACATTGGTCACATCTTCTCACAAATTCGTAGGCATCTCTAAATATCGAAGGCCAATAATAGCCGCTTTGCAATACCTTTCTTGCTGTCCGACCGCCTGTATGGTGTCCACCAACTTGTGAGGCATGACTTGCTTCCAAGATACTTGGCACCTCCTCATGAGATATGCAGCGTCTAATCACGCCATCCGCACATCGTCTAAACAAATATGGCTCATCCCAGAAGTAGTGTCTTACATCATGCATGAACTTTCTTCTTTGATGAAATGATAGATTTGCAGGAATCACATTACTTACCACGAAGTTCGCAAAGTCTGCATACCATGGTAACTCTTCGATCATCGTGGCTAAGATCTCTTCATCAGGGAATGCATCATCAATCTCAAGATCAGGCTGCGCTATATGCTCGTTCTCGAGTCTAGATAGATAATCAGCTACTTGGTTTTCGCAGCCTCTTCTATCTTTTACCTCAAAATCAAATTCTTGCAGCAATAATACCCATCGAATTAGCCTTGGTTTCGCATATTTCTTTGCCATCAAATATCTCAGAGCTGCATGGTCTGTATGAACTACCACTTTTGTTTCCAACAGATAAGCACAGAACTTTTCAAAAGCATACACTACCGCTAAAATCTCTTGTTCTGTGATAGTATAGTTCTTCTGGGATCCGTTCAAGACCTTGCTCGCATAGTAAATTGGATGGAATAACTTTTCTCTTCTTTGGCCTAATATAGCACCCAAAGCTACCCCACTAGCATCACACATGACTTCAAACGGTAGAGACTAATTTGGTGCTACAATGATAGGAGCTTCAATTATCTTCCCTTTGAGGCATTCGAATGCCTTCATACAATCCTCATTGAAGTCAAACTTTGCATCTTTCTCCAAAAGTTTGCATAATGTACTAGCAATTTTGGAGAAGTCTTTGATAAACCGCCGATAGAAGCCCGCGTGATCGAAGAAACTATGAACTCCTTTGACCAAAATTAGGGGTCGTAGTTTCTCGATAACTTCGATTTTAGCTTGATCCACCTCAATTCCTCTTTCGGAGATTTTATGCCCAAGCAAAATACCTTCTTTCACCATAAAGTGGCACTTCTCCCAATTCAGCACTAGGTTGAATTCAACATATCTCTGTAATGCCATACTTAGATTTGTCAAGCACGATTCAAATGACTCACCCACAACTGAAAAGTCGGCCATGAATACCTCCAGCGTGTCTTCCACCATATCAGAAAAAATAGACATCATACAACGCTGAAAAGTGGTGGGTGCATTACATAGCCCAAATGGCATACATTTGAAGGCAAACGTACCATAGGGGCATGTAAACGTTGTCTTCTCTTGATCTTCGGGGGCGATACATATCTGATTATAGCCGGAATAACCGTCTAAGAAACAAAACCATCCTTTCCCTGCTAATCGATCAAGCATTTGGTCAATAAAGGGCATTGGAAAGTGATCTTTAAGTGTCCACGAATTCAGCTTACGGTAGTCCATGCATACACTCCACCCTGTGACAGGTCTGAGTGGAATTAACTCATTTTTTTCATTTGCAACTACCGTCATGCCACCTTTCTTTGGTACACATTGTACCGGGCTTACCCATTTACTGTCGGAGATTGGATACTCAACCCCTGCATCTAACCATTTAATAATTTCTTTCTTCACCACCTCTTGCATAGGTGGATTTAGACGCCTTTGATGCTCAATGGTGGGTATGCAATTTTCTTCAAGCTGAATCTTGTATGTACAAATCCCAGGCGGAATACCAATGATATCAGCGATGGTCCAACCGATGGCTCTCATGTACTTTCGTAGAACTATGATGAGAGCTGCAACTTGCTGCTCACCCAAATCTGCCGCCATAATAACCAGAAGTGTGTTACCGCTTCCTAAGAATGCATACTTTAGATGACTAGGCAGCTCCTTCAATTCTAACGTGGGTGGCTCCTCAATAGATGGTTTAGCTGGTGGTGTAGGTCGGTTTTTGAGATCAAGGTCCAGCTTCTTGGGAGCATGAGGATATGACCCTAATCCTGTTAGAGCACAAATAGTTTCTTCATAATTTTTAGCATCCTTATGCTCAACATTCATAGGCACAACCGCCAATGGGTCATCAACAAGCTGCTCCTCTACAGATAATTCTTTTTCATCATCAATATAAACATCAGCTACCGAGAACATGTTCAAATCTTTGGGTTGCTTCATTGATTTACATACATCAAAACGGACTACTTCGTCATTCATCCGGAATAGAAGCTCATTAGCTCTTAAATCAATAAGCACACTTCCTGTTGCAAGGAAAGGGTGCCCCAAGATTATGGGAACTTCAGATTCTACCTCACAATCCAAGATAACGAAGTCTGCCGGAAATTTGAATGAAGAAACCTTCACCAATACATCACATAAAATACCAATAGGTCATTTTACCGACCTATCAGCCATCACAAGCCTCATGTTAGTTGGAGTAGGATCACCCAACCCCAACTTTTTTTATAAATGGATAGTGGCATCAAGTTGATGCTGGCTCCTAAGTCGCATAATGCCTTGGCAAAATTCAAAGATCCGACAGTGCACGGAATAGTGAAGGATCCGGGGTCGGCCTTCTTCTGAACTAGTGATCTGGTAGCAATTGCACTACAATGATGAACAACATCTGTCAACTCACCACTTGCTGTCCGCTTCTTTGTTAAAAGATCCTTCATAAATTTTACGTAACCAGGCATCCGTTCTAGCGCCTCAACCAATGGAACATTAATGGTCAGCTGTTTTAACATTGACATGAATTTATTGAACTTGGTATCATCAGCTCTCTTTTTTAATCTTTGAGGAAAAGGTGGTGGTAGAAGGGGAATAGTTTTCTCCACAAATTTCTTTTCATATTTCTTTGGATTGGCACTCTTTTTGGGTTGTGGACGCTGAGAGGTTACGTCTTTGACGTCTTCTTCAGCTTCTTTGGCGGCTGCTGCATTATTTGTGGTATCATCGGCCACTTGCTTGCCTTGGGATGAATTTTCCAGCACCTTACCACTCCTGGTAGTGATGTCCATGCATGTTCCATCGTTCCTTGAATTTTGTACTGTATTGCTAGGTAAGGTGCCAACTTTTCTTTTATTTAATGTGGCTGAAATTTGACTCAATTGTTGCTCCAGCTGTCTTATTGAAGTGGAATGTGAGTCAACCAATTGCTTCATTGAGGCCAAGTTATTTATTACCTCAGTTACTCCCGTGCTGGTTGCCTCCACTCCTTTCAACAGCTTAGTCATCATATCTTCCATGGACATATTTTCAGACCCAGATGCAGTGGCGTCACGTCTTCCTGGGGGAACATACAGACCACTCTTGTCATTCTTGTTCTTCCAACTTCCTTGATCACGGTCCTTGTTTCCAAATTTATCATAAAAGTTCCGACCTTGGTTTCCTTTGGCATTGCCTCGGAAACGCCCCTGATTGTTCACGTAGTTGGCTTCTTCCTCAGAATCAGATTCCTCTCTTCCTTTTGACGCAACTGCTTTGACTTTTTTGGTCTTCCCTGATAATAGATGCTTTGTAAGAAGATCCATCTGTGTTTTCATGTGCGCCATATCTTGTTCACGTTCTTCTTCTCTTCTCCTTTGTTCTGCAGTCATGCCAATAGACAAAGTGGGGCTTGCTACCTCAGAATCCCTGGTATTCCAAGCTCTACTTTGCTTTGTCATCCGGTCTGGCATATCACTCGCCTGAGCAAAGGTGAGGTCCATAAATGATCCTCCAGCCGCATTATCCACCACTTGTTTAGTTAATGAATTCAAGGATCTGTATAGTATCTCCATCAAGTGGACATTGGTCATGTGATGGTTTGGGCACCTCATAAGCTTCTTCTTGAATATCTCCCATGTTTCGTGGAGGGCTTCAGTTGGAAGCTGACAAAAATTGCTGATTTTATCTCTCAATTATGCTCTCTTGGATGGCGGAAAGAATCTTTCTAGGAAAGCGTCTTTCAATTGCCTCCAATTAGTGATAGAATCAGGAGTCAGCCCATTCAACCATAGAGTTGCCTCCTCAGATAGAGACAATGGAAATAAGCGCAACCGAATTGCATTCTGTCCAACGCCAGGATTGTCGAATGACTTGCATATAGAAATAAAGTTGATCATATGTATATTCGGATCATCGCCTGCTAGTCCACCGAATAATCCCTTGAGTTGCAATAACTGAATCATGGTGCTCGTGATGTTGAACTTGGCTCCGGGCGCCAATGGCGGAGGAATAATGGCTCCTGTGGCACTATCTCCATCAAGATCATCATCATCATCATCAAACAGTATTTGCACGGCTCGGTGTTCAGGCTGAAGTCTTGCTTGACGATCTCTTCTGTTTGCCGGTGTTGCCATCTCAGCATCACGCCTAGGGTTTAGTAGCTCATCATCCCCTAAGTCCTCATCATCAGGATCTGCTGCTCGCCCTGGGTTATCAATATTCTGTTGATGTACTTAGGCGGCGGCCAACGCAGCTAGTCTAGCCTGCTCCTGTTGAGCAGCCCTTCTCTCAATGTCACGTTATGCATCCATCCTTCCAATAAGTTGCGGTTCAGGATTTATTGGTAATAATGGTTGTCCCGAACTTTGAGTATTTGGCATGCACTAAACAAAAACCTGCATAAAACAAAAACAACAACTAAAAGTAAAGTACAAGAATCTTTGACCAAAGGGTCTAGTAACTATCACAAACTTAGTTGACAACCGTATTCCCTGACAACGGCGCCAAAATTTGATAACGCTCAAACTATAACTCTCGTAAGAGTGTAAGCGGTCATTGTCAAATATAGAACCCAACTAGGTTGGGTGTCGAATCCCACAGGGAATACTTGGTCACTAAGTAAGCAAAGATTATTAGACTTTTGGTGAAAGTTACGTAAAAAGGGGGGATTGTAGCGTGAATTTAAGAGTATCAAAAATAGTAATGTAAGAACGGAAAATAGAAGAGTAAAACGGATTATTTGGTTGGTTTTGATCAATGAGAATTGAGAGTTAGGATTATGTCCACCTTATGAGTTATACATATCTATTGACTATGAGTTATGCGGAATTCAGACATGCATGCGCTTATAGAGAATCGTATTCTATGGTAACTCCAGGCGTCTTTCGACCATCAAGGATTATTTTACTTTAACTCTTTCGAGCTTAAAGCATATCTAATGGTACAGATTCTCCAAGAGGTTAATCCTGTTACGGCACTAACTTTTTAACAGGGGTTGGTGCCCTATTACCTTGACATTATCTCTTTTCCATACATGTAACTTTTCTTTCAAACAAGTTAATGCTATACTGGCATATTCTATATGTTTGCAACCACAAGAATTTAGATTATGATGAAGAGAATAATGATATAAGCAGCATACGTGTCAAGAATTCACAAACTCATAGCAATAGATAGTGTCTCATAAGGCTTCCATAACCCTAACAGAGAAGTTTAGCTACTCATGAGTGCAACGGAAATCACAATAGACATTATTATCATACCAAAATAAGAGTCTAACGTGAAGTATGCTTTGGTAGTGCTTGTGGCATGAATTCCTTGCAAGTGTGAAAATTAAAAGTCGAATAGATGAAAGAAAATTGTCAGAAATAAGAATTAATTGAAAGAGAATGAATTAAAATTAAAAGTAATTGATTAAAGAAGTATGAAGTATGAAGTCTGAAAGTAAAAGTAAAAGTATTAAAAACTTCAGCAAAATAGGGTATTTATAATACCCATATCCTATTCCTACTAGGCTACTACGTACTTATCCTAATCCTACTTAGTTACTGCTGATCCCCATAGTCTCTGAAAATGTTGTTTTTGCTTGGGACAGGTTTTCCATGCATCACTTTTAGTCCCTAGGCATCCAAGGTCTGCTTTCCTTCTTTCGTACAGCTTCCTTTGGCGTCAAGTTATCCATAAAATGCTGAAATCTTCATCATTTATACCTGAAAACTTGCTAATCACATTTGTTAGCTCACTTATAGGATATAGAACTAAAAGTGCGTGAATTATGTATTTTGTCCTCAAAACTTAGCTAAAATATGGGTATATTATAGCACTTTAGGCGTGTAAATACGCCTATCATCAGTAGTTGAAAAAGAATTTGTAATCACTTATTCTAGAAGAATAAATAGTCAGAAAATAAGGCTTTATCAGAGAAAGAAAGAAATAATTTTTTGAAGAATCAACAGGTTTTAATTAGGAGGATTTTTGATTCAAACATGCTAAAAGAACCTAGTATGGTGGAACTTATTAAGCTGATTAAACATCAAGGGTGAATGAATCTTATGGAATGACCTGTTCCTACTATTTTTTGATAAAATAATTAGGGAATTCTATTTCACTTTGGAATTCTTAAAAGATGGGATGTATCTAATTGGACATATCCAAGGGAAGAAGATAAAGCTGAATGAGAAAACCTGGGAAAGATTCTGGAAGTTCCTATATATAGGGTGAGAACTGTCTCTAAGTAACTGCCTTTAATAGAATTCTTAGCAAATGAATCAAAATTCAATGGGAAATCTATGGCTGCAGTAGATAGAAAATAACTCCAGAGTGAGTTTCAATTAGTCTTTGACTTTGTGACAAGGTGATTCTTCCTAGGTCAAGTCATGTAATGGAATGGAATGCATTGCCTCATCCACTGATTTGCATGTAATGGAATGCCTTATTATCTTTGAATTCATTAATCTACCTATATTGATGATGGAACACATTCACAAAGTGGTTCTTGGAAAGAGTGGAAAGCATGGCATGTCTTATGGATATTGCTTGAACAAGGTATTTGACCAATATGGCATTGTCTGTGAGAACGAAACCAAAGGGACCATGCTTCAAATGATTGGAATAAATACATTAGTCAAGCCTAAATGCGTCAAGTCAGGTAGTATTTATCAAAGGGATCTCAACAAGGAAATGGAGGAACTAAAGGGTAATTTAGCTACCATGGATGAAGAGATCAGCAAGATTTAAGAGACAATTTATCATCTCTGCAAAGGAAGCCCATGTGAAAATAAAATGCTTAAAAATGAGAATGTTTAACAAAAGAAGAGGGTGTCAATCTTAACTGATGAGGTATTTAGGTCAAATGCAGAGATAAGGCATCTCAACAACAACCAAACCCTACTCCTTCGGACTGTTCTTCCTTTTCCTTCACTTGTTAATCCTTCTTAATTACTGTGGACTTTTTGCAAAGAATGTTTAGCTTATGCACTACAATGATACTTATCCTACTGATAAATGAATCTTTGCTCTGTGTGTTACATTTGTTCTCTTTAAATTGCAAAGTTATTCTTTATGTTAGTGTTGCCCCAGTGGCCATGAGTTAACTAATTTGAGATTAATTTACTCTTGGTTTACTATTCTCACTTTTCATTGATGCTAAAAGGGGGGATACTACTTAGTATATATAATAGGGTACTAGGTATCAGGTGTTCTGGTAAATATGAATGGTATATTGATAAGGGAAGAAAGGGAGTGATGTTCTTAATAGATGGATGAAGATATTCATATCAAGTCATATCAACAGGAGAAAGTGTGCAAATGCACCAAATAAAGGTGCATAATGATAGGCAGAAGTTTTTTCTATAGGATTACAACAAGGGACCAGGTCCCTATGTTTCATGATGGAGGAAGCAAAATGATAGGGGGAATATTCATCTCCAAGTGGTAATCACACTAATTAAATGTGATAAATATGCATTGATGTTCAAATTGTCTGGTTTAGTTTTTTATCATCAAAAGAGGGAAAAAATTTTATACGTAGTTTTGATGATGAACAACTAAACTGTAAAGGACTAGGTCCTTGGACATGCAAGGTATAGTACAACTGGCACACGGTATCTGCACAGTTTTGTCCTCTTGTGTAACAAACTTGCAGGTGCTATTTTGTACCAACTTGGATAGCTAGTCCAATGATATTTCATTCCTAATCATCACTTAGCTATAAAAGAAAAGAGACGGATCTTCATCAAATAGTTTTTTCCAATTACAAAGAGTGAAGAGAGGCAATAAAAACCCTATTTTAATACTGCTCAAGTTCTTATCTATTTATGTGAGCATAAATAGAAATTGTTCTTGAGTGAGCTTTAATTTCCAACTAAAATACACAATCTATAAGATTAGTGTTTGTCTCTTTGAGTAGAGAGTGCTTAGGTAGAGTATCCTAAGCTTGAAGCTAATTAGAGTTAATCAGTGTAGAGAGAGTCCTTGGTAGAGTTACCAAGATGTGCTTGTAGTAGAGTTGCTACTAACGCAAGGAGCCTAGAGGTAGGCTAAAATCTAGACTTAAATTAGGTGGTTGGTCATAGTGGATTTCTTTGGTTCTTGTGAGGGCAAGACATGGTTTTTCCCTTCTTGGATTTTCATGTAAAAATCCTTGTCCATTTACTCTTTTATGGCACTGTCTTTAGTTTTCGTACACTCTATTATTTTATTGCCTATGATTGATCATAAGGGACCTGGTCCCTTACTATGTGGTGCATACCCCTAAGGGTTCCAACACTTTATTGGAGCCTATAAATAACTATTTTAGGGTTTAGAATAGGCATATTTTTACACCAAGATGATTTGGTAATGCCTCTTGCTTTGAATAATGAGTTTTTGAGTGCTTGAATATGTCATTCTTGGTTAGATCATAGATTGGAATTATGCATTTCTAGTTTGTAATTTCTAACTTTTATATAATCAAATTGAGATTTTTCATCTATTTTCTTGTCATGACTAGATAAAAAAACCCTAACTAGGGTTGTGGGATGTTTAGTGGAAAATCACTTCTTGGGTTATGGGTTATTGAAATTATATTTTTGTTGTGATTATATTACTTTTATTTTTTAGTTTAATGGGTTCTATTGGTTTCAAACACTAGAACACACCCTAGAATTTAACTTGCTTGAGTAACGAATTTAGTATTGGGAAAAGGAATCGGTAATAAGAATTCAGAGTTTTCAATCTCTGAGTAAAGATAATGCTTTAAATAGATTACTCTCTTAGGGATTACATAAAATTAGTATTTCATCACTTTAAGTTTGAGAGAATTAAAGTGGAAGTCATCTTTGAAGGTTGGAAACACATAGATGGCAAAATTGGCACCAATTTCCCTATAATTGCGTATATTGGTATAAATTCATATGTCCATGACTCAAAGTGATAGAACACCAAGGTGAACATAATCCTAGTTTGATCTATCTCAATTGTTGATACACTAAACAATTTATGTTGTCATTTCAACACAAACATAATTAATGGTTCATTTCATAATACAACTCCCTTATTTAATGGAAATTGATGACTGGTTGTCATTTAACCTACATACAACTTGATTTACCCTTTATTCTCCTTGGTATTCGACCCCAATCTCTATTGAGTAATATATTTGACAATGACTGCTAACACTTCTTTAAAAGGGAGTTATAGTTTGGGTGTGTCAAATTTTGGCATCATTGCTGGGGAATACAATTATTAATTAAGTTTTATTTGACTTTTAGTCTCATTTCCTAATTTTACTTTTATTTGTTATTATTGTATTTGTAACCTATTAGTTATGAATGCCTTGAACTCGTCATTCAGTTTAACCTTTACTACCTTTTGATCTTGAACTCCCTACAACTATGTGGGGAAACATGGAAGCACAATAAGAGGCAGAAGGTTTGATTGGAATTGTTGCTGACCTGTTGAATGTTAAAGCACTGAGTCATGTGAAAATGATAACAATATGGACATAAGAGAATATAAGTTGGTTTACCCCACAAATGGGAGATGTGCCAAGAATGTCGCTCTTGGCAACCTAAATCAACAAGTATAAGGTGGAGGACGTCTACAACCTATGGCTTAATGTAGCACCCCAAAATTTGGGTCCTAGGATGCCACACGATGCTTAGGGGCACAAGTGACCCCAAGCTAACCCTCCTACTGGCATAACTCATAAAAACCTGGATAAAATGCTTAAATCTATATAATGTTAGTGAAAATATAGAACTTTTCTGAACTTGATCAATATAAACATGAACTTTACAAGATTACAACTCTACTTTTACAAATAAAACTGAAACTAAATACATCTACTTCTATTGATTGTCTATGAAGCCGATTTTGGTACTGACTTTAGATAGATGGGTCATGACTCCCAACTACCCAATCTCAGTACGACTAAAGTAAGAAAAATACAACACTTCTTACACTGTATAACTGACTCATTCCCTCGAATCAAAAGGACTCATCAACTGCTGACTGGAAGCTGCGAACTAACTAAATGCGGTATCTGCGCTATAACATGTACCTAATTTATACGGCATGATAGCATATAGAAATACATGAGGGTCAGTACTATAAGGAATATACTGAGTATGTGGGGGTGCAATGCAACATTATAAATAATATCATAAATGATTATGAAAATCATGCATTCTGACGATAACAACTTTCTTCACTTGAATTAACTGAAATATATTCGTTGTAAATCATCAATAGTAATACAAGAATTATAAATCTCATAAATCATTATACATATCTCAAACTCTTTAAATCATGACTTAGAGTGACTCGGTAACTCATGAAACTTGAACTCTTATGGACTTGGGAGTTTCTTATAACGGACATAACTACACCATGTGAGCCGCATGGAGTCCAACATTTTTCCCTCTTAAGGAGAGAACCCCACATTGGCGGGGGTGTTGTACTCTTTCCAATAAGTACAACCTCAATTTCATAATAACAATCCCACACTCGGCCTTCGGCCCACAATTATCAACATCAATCCTATGGTGGTGCGTAGTTTTGGAGAAATGTCAAATTTCCTGCTCGGTGCTAAATACTCCTCCCAGACTCAGCTCAGAACGCGTTAGTAAATCCACCTTAATAAATATTAATTCATGGGTCTATCATGAATACCAAAACAATAATATATGTCATCGGTAAATCATATACAACTGTGGATTCCTAACTCGACTCAAAATCAAACAATCTTTCTCAACATCAAGATGTATCAACTCATTTTGTCTTGGAAACATCAATAACTTTGAGAAAATATCAAGACCCATTATAAAAACTCAATCTTATGAATCAATATACTCAATAATCCAATTTTTCATAAGGAAGCTTAAATCTTGACACATGTGTTGAAAGCACTTGAAAAACCAACTCATGGTAGAACATGAGTTTCACAGTATTAAATATCAAGTCATAATTTGGAAGTTGTAAAATAATCATGTATCAAAACTTCAAGAAAACATCATAGAACTCATTCTTGACTCTCAAGCTCAAATATCAATATATATATTCAATAATCAACTTCTCATAGAAAATCTTAAATCATGCCTATTATCTCAAATCATTTGGAAATCATCAACTCATAATAACGATATTCAACTCATGGCATAAGTTATCAAGTTAAGAAATAAATGATGAAATAGTCATGTGTATCAATCTTGAATATCTCAAATATCATAAATCATTAATAAAGTAATTTGGGGGTAAACCCACTTTGCAAAATCATGGATTTCAATTTGTAGAAATTGGATCTTTGGGCACAAGAACGAAAGAAGTGTTCTTGTTCAAACCCCACATACCTTGATTATGAATTTGAATGAAGAAACTTGATATAGACTCCTTTTCCACTTCTTTAGTTAGGGTTCTTGATGATTTTGACTTGGGTACCTTGAATCTTGAACCAATTCATAAAATCTATGGTTGGATTCTTGATGTTCTTGGGAAATTGGGATTGGACTTTTGAGAGAGAAAACCTAGTTTCTTGATCTATTTCTTGGAAGATAATGAGAGATAATGAAGGTTTTCTCCACTACTAGTATATATATAGAGGCTAAAAATGAGTGGAAAAGACCAAAATACCCTTTTAAAAACGTCCTTGAGTTTCTGGAAAAAGGAGTCCAATTCTTGAATTTCTGCCTAGGGCTAACGATGCCGTCAGAAATGTCTTGAAAAAGTGATGACGTCGTCAAAAATGGCGTCAGAAACATGACAGCCCATCAGATCCGTCGTCACCGTTTTCCAGCTTGACCATGTTGGAGTAAAATCGGCATAACTCTTTGCTCCAATATCGGATTTTGGCGAAATTGGTATAGTTGGAAAGATAATTCAATTATATATATTTTGATAGGTCATGAGCTCACAAATTCCAAGAATAATGAGAGATATGCTCATTTGAAGTTTTCTATACCAATATCCTTCCCAAGAACTCAATCGGTAAGGAATGTTTTCATTCACCCAATCGTGAGGACATCTTTAAGGCCTTAATACACACTATCATTGATTAGAAAACAACCAGAGCACTATAATTTATTTCTCAAGATCTTGATTCATGGTTGCACTATTGGTTAAAGTCTTGGGGAATCACAAAATGGCTCTAACTTCCTCATCGGGTGTCCGATTCGGGTGAATCTTATGTCGATGGAAAGCTTATCCAATTCTTCACATGATCGAGAGTAGAATTTAGGGAAATACAACATGATATAAATAACAATAAATTTGTAAGTCA